>CM065697.1:46493262-46835762 GCA_017654935.2 Phymorhynchus buccinoides
TTCTCGTTAGCAACACGGGAAATAACTCTAAGCACATTTTCTGCATTCTTTACATTTCGGCTACCGGAGAGCGCATGCGCAAATATCCGAAGTATGCGAAGAATGCAAAAGATTACTTCCGGCGAATTCTTTACACGAGCGACCTATTTTCATACGACACACCGTGCATCGTGCAACATAATTATGTGTAGGTGAAAGAAAAGAAGTTGATGGGCGGAAAGCAAAAATACATTTGAAGGAGGGCATGGTGACGAAAACAGTAAAAGGAGCATAACCATGCTGCTTTGTATGTGTAATTCTTTGTATATTTTTCTCTTATACAGAATGTGTGTGTGCGTGCGTGCATGAGTGCGTGCGTGTGTGAGATTCAATAATACGTAGGCTACTCGCATGCTTTCATTTCATAAATACAGATTCTCTCTCTCTCTCTCTCTCTCTCTCTCTCTCTCTCTCTCTCTCTCTCTCAACCCCCCTCCCCTCCCCCTTCACGTGGTAGGGCCTGGCAGTCAAGTAATACCACTGTTAATAAAGAGAAGAACAGCAGTGCAAACAGTGGGCCCAGTACACGCAACAGTCGATGTCAGTCTGATAGTTCTTTACGTGACAAGGACAGAGAAACAGCCACGTTTGACAGACAGTGTAAAATCGAGCCATGAGTTCTGAGAAACTCTACGCGTAAAAAAGGTCAGAACAAACCCCCCTCCACCTGGTCCCCTTCTCGTTTCACCAGGGATAGGGCTCGGTCCATAGTGTTAATGATAGCAGTAACATAAACATAAACATTACGCAGGAAACTAACCCCCCTCCACCTGGTCCCCTTCTCGTTTCACCTAGGGATAGGGCTCGGTCCATAGTGTTAATGATAGCAACAACATAAACATAAACATTACGCAGGAAACTAACCCCTCTTCACCCGGTCCCCTTCTCGTTTCACCAGGGATAGGGCTCGGTCCATAGTGTTAATGATAGCAACAACATAAACATAAACATTACGCAGGAAACTAACCCCCCTTCACCCGGTCCCCTTCTCGTTTCACCAGGGATAGGGCTCGGCCCATAGTGTTAATGATAGCAACAACATAAACATAAACATTACGCAGGAAACTAACCCCCCTTCACCCGGTCCCCTTCTCGTTTCACCAGGGATAGGGCTCGGCCCATAGTGTTAATGATAGCAACAACATAAACATAAACATTACGCAGGAAACTAACCCCCCTCCACCCGGTCCCCTTCTCGTTTCACCAGGGATAGGGCTCGGCCCATAGTGTTAATGATAGCAACAACATAAACATAAACATTACGCAGGAAACTAACCCCCCTTCACCCGGTCCCCTTCTCGTTTCACCAGGGATAGGGCTCGGCCCATAGTGTTAATGATAGCAACAACATAAACATAAACATTACGCAGGAAACTAACCCCCCTCCACCCGGTCCCCTTCTCGTTTCACCTAGGGATAGGGCTCAGTCCATAGTGTTAATGATAGCAACAACATAAACATAAACATTACGCAGGAAACTAACCCCCCTCCACCTGGTCCCCTTCTCGTTTCACCAGGGATAGGGCTCGGCCCATAGTGTTAATGATAGCAACAACATAAACATAAACATTACGCAGGAAACTAACCCCCCTCCACCTGGTCCCCTTCTCGTTTCACCAGGGATAGGGCTCGGCCCATAGTGTTAATGATAGCAACAACATAAACATAAACATTACGCAGGAAACTAACCCCCCTTCACCCGGTCCCCTTCTCGTTTCACCAGGGATAGGGCTCGGCCCATAGTGTTAATGATAGCAACAACATAAACATAAACATTACGCAGGAAACTAACCCCCCTCCACCTGGTCCCCTTCTCGTTTCACCAGGGATAGGGCTCGGTCCATAGTGTTAATGATAGCAACAACATAAACATAAACATTACGCAGGAAACTAACCCCCCTCCACCCGGTCCCCTTCTCGTTTCACCAGGGATAGGGCTCGGCCCATAGTGTTAATGATAGCAACAACATAAACATAAACATTACGCAGGAAACTAACCCCCCTTCACCCGGTCCCCTTCTCGTTTCACCAGGGATAGGGCTCGGTCCATAGTGTTAATGATAGCAACAACATAAACATAAACATTACGCAGGAAACTAACCCCCCTCCACCCGGTCCCCTTCTCGTTTCACCAGGGATAGGGCTCGGTCCATAGTGTTAATGATAGCAACAACATAAACATAAACATTACGCAGGAAACTAACCCCACTCCACCCGGTCCCCTTCTCGTTTCACCAGGGATAGGGCTCGGCCCATAGTGTTAATGATAGCAACAACATAAACATAAACATTACGCAGGAAACTAACCCCCCTTCACCCGGTCCCCTTCTCGTTTCACCAGGGATAGGGCTCGGCCCATAGTGTTAATGATAGCAACAACATAAACATAAACATTACGCAGGAAACTAACCCCCCTTCACCCGGTCCCCTTCTCGTTTCACCAGGGATAGGGCTCGGCCCATAGTGTTAATGATAGCAACAACATAAACATAAACATTACGCAGGAAACTAACCCCCCTTCACCCGGTCCCCTTCTCGTTTCACCAGGGATAGGGCTCGGCCCATAGTGTTAATGATAGCAACAACATAAACATAAACATTACGCAGGAAACTAACCCCTCTTCACCCGGTCCCCTTCTCGTTTCACCAGGGATAGGGCTCGGCCCATAGTGTTAATGATAGCAACAACATAAACATAAACATTACGCAGGAAACTAACCCCCCTTCACCCGGTCCCCTTCTCGTTTCACCAGGGATAGGGCTCGGCCCATAGTGTTAATGATAGCAACAACATAAACATAAACATTACGCAGGAAACTAACCCCCCTCCACCTGGTCCCCTTCTCGTTTCACCAGGGATAGGGCTCGGTCCATAGTGTTAATGATAGCAACAACATAAACATAAACATTACGCAGGAAACTAACCCCCCTCCACCCGGTCCCCTTCTCGTTTCACCAGGGATAGGGCTCGGCCCATAGTGTTAATGATAGCAACAACATAAACATAAACATTACGCAGGAAACTAACCCCCCTCCACCCGGTCCCCTTCTCGTTTCACCAGGGATAGGGCTCGGTCCATAGTGTTAATGATAGCAACAACATAAACATAAACATTACGCAGGAAACTAACCCCCCTCCACCCGGTCCCCTTCTCGTTTCACCAGGGATAGGGCTCGGTCCATAGTGTTAATGATAGCAACAACATAAACATAAACATTACGCAGGAAACTAACCCCACTCCACCCGGTCCCCTTCTCGTTTCACCAGGGATAGGGCTCGGCCCATAGTGTTAATGATAGCAACAACATAAACATAAACATTACGCAGGAAACTAACCCCCCTTCACCCGGTCCCCTTCTCGTTTCACCAGGGATAGGGCTCGGCCCATAGTGTTAATGATAGCAACAACATAAACATAAACATTACGCAGGAAACTAACCCCCCTTCACCCGGTCCCCTTCTCGTTTCACCAGGGATAGGGCTCGGCCCATAGTGTTAATGATAGCAACAACATAAACATAAACATTACGCAGGAAACTAACCCATGCAGTGATTGTGAGGAAATCTTACCGGAAAAACGCTACACATTTTTAACCTATAATACTGAAGGACAGGCGCGTATTTATGAGGCTGATATGCGTTCATATATTGGTCAATTTGATTTTGTATTACTTGTAGAAACTTTTTCTCAGTCATTATGCTCTTATTTCAGATACAGTTAGTGGTTTGCAAACTCAATTGAATGTTTTATGGAATACCTCTAAGCGTCTCGACTTTATTGCAAATTTGGATAAATCTAACGTCGTAATATTTAGAAATGGTGGATATATTTCAGTTCGTGAAAGATGGTTCTATGGAGATCAAAAGATGTCAATTGTTAACATGTATAAATATCTAGGTCTGTTTCTTTCTACTCGTTTATCTTACACACATTCTTTGCAAGATATGGCGAGTCGTGCTAAAAAGGGTGTAATAGCTTTGTTTAGAATCTTGTGGTCTGTTGGCAATAAATCTCCTACTGTGCCTTTTAAGCTTTTTGATGGTCAGATCCAACCCATACTGACTTACGGTGCCGAAATCTGGGGTGTTGTGTCGTATCTTAAGCCCATTGAATCTGTTCATGTGTTCTCTTTAAAAAGATTTCTTAATGTCAGCACTCATTCCCCAAATACGTTGGTTGCGTGTTTTGAGAATGTCCCCTAACAGACTGCCTTTGAAAGCATATAACATGTTACTTGCTATGCACAATTGCGATAAAATAACCTGGACATCTTCTGTATGCAGTCTTCTATACCAGTATATTCTATGGTTTTGGATATGTTTGGCTAAGTCTGTTTTTAAAAGCAGATTGAAGGAATGTTACCATCAGGAATGGCATTATGAAGTTACGACTAATGAAAGGTTTGCCTTTTACAGCTCATTTAAGTCAATTCTGTCAGTGAGTTTTCACGTAGTTAATGTACAACACATTATTGCACGCAATGCTCTGGCGAGACTCAGACTAGGCATTTCTCCATTAAGGCCACATCGTCTGCGACATGCTCAAAATGTTTCTGCTCGACATCTGAATTGTCCATTTTGTTCTGTTGTTGAAAGTGAAATACATTTTGTGCTTGTATGCTCTAAATATAAAGGCCTTAGAGAAAGATATATTCCAGCAAAGTTTTATAGATATCCATCAAGTTTTAGATTATCTCTTCTCTTTGCAAATGAGAACAGTATAATCGTCAATAATGTTGCCACTTATGTCCATAAATCCTTGCAGTTAAGACGGTTATCGTTAATGACGTCACTAGTTATTGTTGATCTGAGTTATTTCGTTATTCATGTCTTTGTGTATTATGTCATTTTTTAAATTTATGACAACTACAATTTTTCCTGTCACTTTTTTGTATCTCACCTCCAGTGATATGGGCCAAAGGCCTAATCATTAAACAATTGTTGTTCTCTCTCTCTCTCTCTCTCTCTCTCTCTCTCTCTCTCTCTCTCTCTCTCTCTCTCTCTGTGAGAGGGGGGGGGGGAGATAGAAAGACGGTTTTGTTGTATCTATTTTTTCTTCTTCATGGATAATTCTTCGATGATTACTTTTTGCATGCTTCTTCATTATTTTTGTGTTGAATATATTGATTTTCTTGCATGTTTGTTTGAGGGCAAGATGTAAAAAAGCCCATTGTGTGCTTACTCTTTTTCCCTCAATAAAATGTTTTTCGTTCGTTCGTTCTCTCAATCTCTCTCTGTGTGACGTTAGGGGCGGATTGCCCTAGGGGGGAATTGTTAGGGGGGTGGAATGTCCGGGGGGGGGGGGGGGGGGGGGGGGGGGGGGGGGGGGGGTCCTAACACGGTGCAAACACATGTGGGGTTTTTTTAATTGTAGACCCATGTGACAAGTGTGTGTACACAGTGTGTATGTGTGTGTGAGCTCGTGCGAGCGTGTGTGTGTGTGTGTGTGTGTGTGTGTGTGTGTGTGTGTGTGTGTGTGTGTGTGTGTGTGTGTGTATGTATGTGTGTGTGTGTGTGTGTGTGTGTGTGTGTGTGGTATATGGTATGTTCTAGTCACACAGACTGGTCTGTGAAATAGTCTGTGATATTTGGGCTGCTCCCACCTGGAGAGCGTGTTGCCACCAGCTCAGCATCACCCTTTGTGTGTGTGTGTGTGTGTGTGTGTGTGTGTGTGTGTGTGTGTGTGTGTGCGCGTGTGTGCGTGTGTGCGCGCGCGTGTGTGCGTGTGTGTGATCTAAGAAAAGCATTGAAAGCAAAATTAATGCTCGCATTTAATTGTTGTCCACACTAACACCAACATATCTTATATCTAAGTTTATATAGGAAAAAATCCAAGACACACTCGATTCCATGTTTTCACCAAAGCTATTTAACACACTTAACAAACAATTCAATCAAACAAGCAAGCAAATAAAAACTAAATATCGATTTCAAGGTGAGGTTTTTTGTTTTGTTTTTCAGTGGCGTAGGAACGTTTTGAAGCCGTGGGGGGGGGGGGACAGGATTGCCAACAAACCGGCGGGGGGTGGGGGGTGGGGCAGAAGCGCACGGGCAAGGTGGACGGATAGGTTAAGTTACACGTCTTAGTAAATGGTACAAACAATACTTTATAATTGTTATTTTTAAACATAATCAAAAAGAAGCAATAAAAATGCATGAATGAAAGAAAACATGTGAATCGAAAGGAGACTACCAAAAAACACCCCATAAAAATACAACCATATTTGGGGGCGGATCAGCCAGTCATGGAACAGGGGAGGGGTAGTTCCAAGTGGTCAGTTGGGGTGACGATTATTTGAATGTAAAAGAAGCAATCAAGACCTCATGAGAGAATAAGCTAAAACTGTAGCAAAGGACTACATTTCTCCTTCTTTTTCTTTTCTTTCTATTTTTATTCCTGAGGAGGTAAAACCCTATGGTGCGCCAAATTGACAAATCTCTCTATAGGTGTTCGATAGTTTGGAAACTGTAGATAACAGTCCAGCTTAGTTTTATAACCCTACCTATGTGTTCGATAGAGTTTCACAGCTCTATCAAACAGATAGGTAGTAGATTTAAAACTCAATTGAACAGAGAAGTAGGGTTTCCACAAAATAATTCTATCGAGCTACAGTTTTTATATCGCGATTTCTGACTGGTACATGGTTAGCAGACAATTTTCTTGCCTTAGCAGATGACCCTGAAGTTTTAACGCAACAGTGCCAGACAATTTTAATCAAACATGGCTACCGATGGTCTTCAATGAGCGAATATACCAGGCATTTCATCTGTAGTCGAAGCTACAAAACGAATTTTGAGGGTCGTACGTAGCACAACGACCATAGCTGTTGCTGCGACTGGGAGTCGCACTTGTAATAGTTTTCACACTGCATTGTTTGATTTTACGCGTTTCACACGAAGACGCAAGCACTTTCTACCAATGAAGAAGAAAATCACAAAGTGGCGGGCTCGATAGAATTCTCCAATCACAAACTTTGTCGAGTACCTCGAGAGAGTTTTGAAACTCTACCTAACCACTAGCTAGAGTATTGAAACTGCACCCAGCAGTTCGACAGGGTTTTCAAACTCTATCGAACACCTATAGAGAGATTTGCCAATTTGGCGCACCATAGAAACCCCTATAACCCCTCTCAAATCCATATCTGATGTAGTACCCAAGTCTAAAGACATGTAATAATATAAAAATAATGAGGCCTATACATAAACAAGAAAAAGAAAGGAAACATATCTGAACCATCTAAAGGTCATATCACATTGTGGTGATGACTGAGTTTAAGAAAAGCGCAAACCATAAAAGAACAAACTAATTAAAATCATTCATATCTATAAGCAAGAAGTGTACTTTACTATTTAAAGTGTAGATCTAGCTCAGACAATATTTCATAATAAATTGGGTACATCATTATTGGAAATCAAACCAGGCCATGCTATTGTCAACTACTGTGACAACAAATCAGTTATAATCGATTATACTTGTTCAAAACAAATCAATTATTATTACTATCATGCACCTAATAAAACAAAGCATACTAAATTCTACCAATTATGTCAAACTTCAAAGCATGTGCATCAGTCAGTCCTATCCGAATAGCCACGACTTCCAGGTGCAAAGGAGGCAATTACTATTCTGGAGGCCTGGGCATAGTGTTAAATGTAAAGAAGTCTTGTCCAAATAACCCCACCTCTCCTGGACAAAGATACTTTTAGACAGCTGGTGTTGGGGCCAAAGGCCAAATAATCCTTTTTGCTGCAGTAAAAATGCCTCTGAGTTTGGGATTCAATTTTATTGACAAAAGATTAACAATTTACCATGATTTGCCATCACAAGATTCATGTGACATAGAACATGGATCAAAGGTAAACATACCTTACGCTGGCGACAGACTATGCGACTGCCTCATATGACTCGATCAGGTCGTGACGTTGACCAAATTTTGTTTCCCGCACAGAAGAGGTCACAAGCCATCTGACTCGATCAGTGAAATTTAGAACCTGCCCTATTCGGCCCTGTCACCTGACTGGGCCCGACTGAGTCAGACTGATCGAGCAGGATGGTATGCAAATGAGGTGAAACGTCACGACCTGATCGAGTCACATGAGGCAGTCACATAGTCTGTCGCCGGCTTTAGAGAACAACGAATAACCAGTGAAACCGGGCTGAACAATACAGGCCCTCAGCTCCAATGAACGCGTTCAGATGAATTCACATTAGCAACTTAACTGAAGTTTGGATTGTGTGTGTGTCTTCTGTACTGTTTCATCTTCAAGGGTGTGGAAGTGGTGTAGAACGTAAGGGGCTGGGCGACAGAAGCAGAATTGGAGAAAAATGGAGCATTTGAAAACTCTCTCTCTCTCTCTCTCTCTCCATTTTTGGGGAAGCATGTCTCCTATGTGCCAGGAGAAGGGGGTAGCCGCCCCCCTCCCTGTGTTTTCATGTCACTGATAGACCTACCTACAACTTTTGAGGAGATTTTCTGCAGTAGTTTTTAGGGTATTGTGAGGACAGAAACAAATCTATAGCAAAGAAGCTACTCAAATCACAATACCTCACCATCCTGGAATGAAGTAGAGGGTTAATAAAACAATCTGAAGACGAAGCAACTATGTCCCTATAATAAAAGCTATTTAGGTTTTAAATTAACCCTCTCTCTCTCTTTTGCTTGCTGGCTTGCTCGATTGTTTGATTTCTGTTGTTGTTGTTGTTTTGGGGGGGGCAGGAAGACATATCCCACCCACCCTTGTTCCTACGCCACTGATTTTAATTTGTACCAAGACAACAGGTTCCCATCTATAAGAGGGGAATCCTAATAAAGAGAGGGTGGGGGTGGGGTGGCGTGGGCTTCACTAATGCAAGTGCAGTAGCTAACCCATTGTTTGAAACAATTATAGCTCCGTTTCTTATGTTCCTTCTTCTTCTGCTCTTGAGGGCCAACGGTAATTAAGTAGAACATTCTGGCATGCTTAGGGCCTAATTAATAGGAATTGTTCGGAAATAATTAAGGGGAGTAATTTCAAGGGGGGGTGGTGTGGTGTGGATGATCCTGCCTAACCGAGTTGGGAAAAACGTTGGCTCAATGCAGTAGTCATACTGCTTATGGGATAAAATGAGTGGCAAACTGCAAAAGATAGTTACAAATGTACTTCAGACATAACATAAAATGATGGGAAACACCTTCTCAGCTGGTGGTTTCTGTGAGAAACAGGCCCCATTGTGACGTCACCCAAATACCGCCATTACCATTTATGAAACCATCCAATTATTCTTTTTGTTGTTTAATGTAAAGTCAGTCTTATTATATACAGTTATCCCCGTGGGGATACTAGAGGGGGTAGGGGGGTCTTTCGTTAAAAAAAAAGTTCCCCCACCTTCTGGAAGTTGCTTCTAACTTCCTCTAATCTGCCACTCTCGTTGACCCTGCCTTTTTTCATTTGTTTAATATCATCTACTATCTTTCTGACTTTTGGCCCATTCTCCTGCCTTTTTAAAAAAAAACAATCTTCCAAATAACTGTTCTCCTTTGAGTTCCTCCCAAATCAGAAATTGTCGGCTGTAAGCAGCGGGGAGACCAGTGAAAACTGAAAACGGACACATACGTACTTTACCCACTATGGCTTTTTGGTCTGGGGATGCAGAAGAAGAAGATGTTATATGCGCCTGTCATAAAACCAGACCAAGCTCTTAGCGCTTTACAATCACAAGTTACACAATGGGCTGATCTGATCAAGTAGAGCCAAAATCACTGTTGCCAGCAAGGGTGCTAATAAATAATTTCCCGCATTGACAATCCTAAGCATTGTGTGGACTATTTGCATATATATGTGACAGAATTTTTTTTTTAAAAGCTAAGCTATCCTAAGTTCTAATATAAATACATGTGTGGAACTTTTCCTGTTATTGTTTGTTTGTTTGTTGGCTTACTCTGGCTAAAGGACTCCAGGGATCATCCCAACAACGGAAGTACTTGAACACTGTGGTACAAGTGCATAAGCTGCAGATGTGAACGTTACGTGTGTGACCGTTTTTTGACTACCCCGCCACGTGGGCAGCCACATTCCGTCTTCGGGGGATGTTCTGTTATACAAGGATTTCCTTTTTTTTAAATGTTTTACCAGAAAAGAAAGTTCCTTTTTTTTTAATTTGTCAAGCGAGATCTTTGTGTGTCTACTATAATTTTCAAACAGTTTAAAATGAGCATTTGTATAAATTGTGGACATGAGGTGAGAGTGGGGAGGAGGTAGGTGGAGAAGAACGAGAGACTGTCTTTTAAACATACATGTATACATTTCACCTAATGTCTCCCCTCTTATCTCTGCAGGGGGCAGGGTTGCAAGCGCTGGGTCGCATCACATAAACTCCCTTCATTGTGTCTGCTTAAGTTTCGCTCTAAGTGCAGAACTAATGGCAAGCTAGTAGCATTTTACCCACCTCCTTGCCTTTCGCATAAGCAAACACTGAGGAGAAACAAGCATGCAATGAAAACCCCAACAACCCCAACAACAAACGTAAACAAAATATATGCTGCAGAAATGCACGCGTTCACACAATATGCACTCACACTCTCTCTCTCTCTCTCTCTCTCTCTCTCTCTCTCTCTCTCTCTCTCTCTCTCTCTCTCTCTCTCACACACACACACACACAGACACACACACACACACACACACACACACACACACACACACACACACGCGCGCGCGCGCGCGCGCGCACACGCACACAGACACACACACTTCCTAATGCATATATCACGGGAAATTTTGGAATGCAAGCAGCCATTGCTTGGGAACATTCAGAATCTTCCCGGGAAAATTCCGAATTTTTCCAAGGCTGGGAAGATTCCGAGGATTCCGAATTTTCCCAAGCAAGTAGCTGCATGCCATAGAAAACGATTCAATTACAATTCAAAAACATTTAAGAGTCCAAATTATTTTGTAGTGAGCACAATGCACTTAACACAAATACATTAGGAACTCGTACACAAGTAGTACCTAATTATTAAGTATGGATTAATATTCTACATCAAATACAGTTAAGAAAGAGATGTTTTATTGGTAAATTATTGCATGAAATAATTATAGTGTATCAATTATATCAGATTTTAGCGATACCTTTCCATGAAAAGTTCTTTGCAGGCGTTCCATAAACTTTTGTGAATGCGTGTGAGTGTTTAATTTGATAACAAAAAGGACAGAACATGAAAATCGTCCGAGGGCACATCTCTTCATCTGCCTCCTGCCTGTCAGTCGTGTGCGGGCGTGCATGCGTGTATGAGTGCCTGTGTGTGTACGTGCGTAATTGCGTATGGTTGGATGTTAGCTTATATTTATTAACATGTGTTATTATTTATGTTTTATATTGTTTGGATTTTGTTATATTTGACTGTTACAGTATATACGGCATTATGAATCATTGGGTCATTACTGTTTATTATCATTATCAGTATTATTATGCAATTATTACTTTTGTTCGTTGCTATCCTGTCGTCATACTTGATGATGTAATGCTTATTCAGTTCATCCACATTAAAGGTGGACCCTGACGGATGAGTTTTTGCAAGAAACACGTCGAGGTCAATGGAAAGACAGCCTTTTCAAGGATCGCAACATTCACGTTGCTCTGGTTTCCTAGAAATTAAACCGTAAAAACGGCGATTCCTCCTTGGAGGAGATGCCGGAGAGAGTAGACATTTTGGATGGGGTGGGTGGAGGTCAATGATTGTGCTTGAAGCGTTTTCTTTTTGTTTGTGGCTCAAGCCACAAACCTATAACTCACTTTGTCGGTCGGTCGGTCGGTCTGTCGTTCCAAAATTGTCGCACATTTTGACAAAATTGTCGCACTTCAAATCGAGGCTACACTTCTGGCCGCTCTTTAAAATGATGTATTTTAAAAGCGTACAACATAATAAACATATGTAATACAGACACTACAACAGACACGACGAGTATGCGGTGCTTCTTTTGATGAGTATAAGTAGGATACATAGTTTTAAATGTTTTCCAAAAGATATAAAAAGTTACGAAATGGTGCAGAGATAACATTCTGGTTTACAGATTAAAATTATTGAAAAGCCAGGGGAGGTAACTCATGATTGGAGTGGTAAAAATAGACCGCGTGCCACAAACTATTGCGATTTCGCGCTTGTTTTTTTTGTAGTGCAGTAAATAAAAAAAAGGAGATATTTCCCTTGTTGTGAGCGAATCTCCTTTAGATAAACTATTAAAAAAAAATAAAGAAAAAAAAGGCTTGTATTGCGAACATTTCGTGCAAACGATTTGGCGGCCATTAGAAAAGAGACGGCACACGTCTTCTCTTTGGTGAAATAATTTTGACTTCACAGCTCCTCCGCCACGGAGGAATCGCCGATTTGAGTTCTAGGAAACCAGAGCAAAGTGAGTGTTGCAATCTCTGTAAAGGGTGTTTTCTCGATGATCTCGACGTGTTTCTTACAAAACTTCATCCGTCAGGGTGCCCCTTTAAACTTTAAACTTTCAAGGGTTTTTTCTCTTTCACACACAATTAATTTAACTTCGTTGTAAGCTTGGGGGAAATCGGAATTTTCCAGGGGGAAATCAGAATTCTGAATTTTACCGAGACCAATCTGGGAAAAAACACAATTCCAAATTTCCCAAACTTGGGGAAATTCGAATTTTCCCGGATTCCAAAATTTCCCGTGACACATATATAGCATAGCATAAAAGATACAACAGGACAAGGTTTGTGAAACATAAAAAAATTAAGTAGAAGACTTGAACAAATTCCACTTTTGGTCTTCTTCAAGCATTATCATGGAAACATAAGCAGTCAATAGATTAACAAAGTGGATATATGGAACGACTTACATTATTTTCATTTATATCAAACATAATTGGCAGAGAAAAAGAAAGCAAAAAACATAATATATGAAATCTATAAAATGTACGGTAAACATTAGTCATTATTTTCTACTTATGAAACATTACTATTCATGAGGTGAGTTTTGAGGTTTTTTCTTAAACTGATTCTTTGTTTTTACATTTTTAGTTTTGGTAATTGATTCCATAAGTTTCCACCTGAGAATAGAAAACAAGATTTGTAAATATTGCTTTTCGGTCGAGGGATTCATAATAAATGTGTATGTCTATGTTGGTTAGTTTTAAAAGCGTCTGTTATATTTTCCGAGGCATTTACAACGTTACGCATACATACTGCTTTATTAAAGAAAAGTCTGCTGTGAAGTATTAATATGTTCAGATTTCTTAAAAAAATCATTACATAAAGATCTTTTTTTTTTTTACTAACATTGAAAAGTCATTGGCAGAAGAACAAAAGGATAACGAAAATCTTTTGAGTCAAAGTAGAGCTTTAAAGTGCCAAGATAATTTTCTGAGGACCTGTCGTGTTTTATAACCTTATCTTTTATAATTGCAAAATGATTGTTTAATTGATCTGCGGATATATCTTTAATTACTTGTTGATTTGGTCAATATGTTGATGGCCTTCCATATTTTATTTGAATTTTTCGTTGAAATTAACATATTTCTGAAGTTTATCTTTACGTTTCATGTTGTTATGCTTAGATGCTTAGATCATTACATTTATTTATTTCAATATCAATTTCTTTACTAATCCATGGAAATTTGGGTTCTTGCCCGACTTTGTTTTTTAATTAACGAAGCGTGCTTATCATAAACTGCTGTAAATGTACTAATCCAGAATTCGGTTGCTTTATTGGGGTCTCTTATTTGGTATATGAGATCTAATTGAGCGTTAGCAAGTTCTGAGAGGAAATTCTGAACATTAAAATTTTGATTATGGTCTTTGGATTTGTATGTGTGTTTTATACCAGGTAAGACAGATAGTGTGTGTGTGTGTGTGTGTGTGTGTGTGTTGTCATTTTCAGTTTGTTTAGGGCTCTCTTGACTGAACAAAGGAATTGCCTCAATGAAAGTATTCCCATCCTACGGGTGCTGCCTAAAGTGTGGTCTCATGAGGTTTTCTGTCCGATTGCACTTTTTGGTAAAAATAAGGAAATCTTTCGCTCGATGCGCTAGAATATCGATGTCTTTTGGATAATGGGCGAGTGTCAGAAGAGAGATGTCCGTTTTGCCCGTTTGTATCGTCTCCCTGAACATACTGCTGTGAATCTTGAATGGGTGAACTAAGTTCTCTTTGCGTTTGTGTACTTTTGGAGATGGTTTTAGTTTGATTACGGCCACAGTATTTACCGGCCTTGAAGATAAGATACGCCATCACCAGTATTATAATCACAACAAGTAAGATCAACGGAATCAAAGTAATGGCAGACCGATTACAAAATGGTTGAGAATCAGAAGTGAGACGCACTTTACGAGTGGGGCATATTTCCGTGTCAGGGTTTTCTGATCTCTGACAGCACGTGCAGGAGAGCTCGTGGTCTCCGTGGCATGCTGGGTAAGGCACGTGGCACGAGTATTGGTAGGTCAGCCTATGTGACCTGTGGCTTCCACTCTTAATGTACAACGTCAGCGACATGTTGCCCCTGCCATTGTCACTGAAGTTGTTCAACACAACAGACCTGTCCTGTAAGTGACTGCCCCTGTCAGTTGAGTACAATAACCGAAAAGGCTCCACGCCTTTTCCTTTGTTGTACACAAGCATGCGAGACACAGAGGCTGTCGTGAATTTGTCGCTGTTTGGTTTCTTCCATGTCACATTGACGTGGTGTGCGTCAAAGATCTCCGCGCTAAAGCCATCCACGATCTTAGGCTGGTTGTCCAGGTGATTGGATACAAAGTTCTGATCCACGACTATTTCTGACGTGAGGTTGGAAAGTTGGTGGTCTGTGTCGGTATAGAACACGGTGCAAAAGAAACGGCCCAGATCTTGGTCAGTTACTGGGACGGCAAAGTCCAAAGACACATCTGTGGTGCTCCAGTCTCCCTGGAAGGAGACGTTGTGGACGGGGAACAGATCGTTGACTTTGGGCGCCGCCATGTTGGAGGTCATGGTCACCAGACTGATGTTGGAACTCTCTCTTCGATGATCCTCACGTTTTGTCAGTCTCAGGTCATGGACCGCTTCCCAAGAGACCTTTGGCGGAGGTTTGCACAGCAGATGGAGCACTTTGGCCCAGCGGTCCACGGTCAGCCATGGAGAGGGCAGGTCAGAGGTCAAATCCCGGCCTTGGACAGAGGTCAGACTGAGGGCAGTGAGCAGCAGGAGAAGCAGCTTCATGGTGACCTGGGGATGAGCCCTGGAAAACAAGCAGTTCTTTATGAGATATGTTTAGGTTGCACGTTCTTCTTAGATAAACATAACATTTTATACCGATGTTTGATTTATTCTCCAGACGTCAGGCTGAAAGCAGTGGCCAGCAGAAGGAGCTTCATGGTCACTGTGAAGTAAGTCTGCCAGACAAAGAACACTTCTTTCATGTACGCACAATGCATGTTTGTTGTTTAAAGTTCATGTCTAATCCAGAGTTTTAACACACCCATTGGGTCTATTATTGGTCTACTCTCCTGCGGGATCTGAGAGCTGTGATCAAGATCTTCATCATCACCACGAGAAGAGGCCGACAGAACAGATAGGGAAGAAACAGAAGATAAAGATGCTTTGGAGGAGGACCCTGATGGATGAGTTTTTGAAAGAAACACGTCGAAATTACCAGAAAGACAGACTTTTGAATGATCGGAACACTCACTTTGCTTTCCTAGAAATCAAACCGTAAAAACGGCGATTCCTCCTTGGTGGAGATGCTGGAGAGAGAAGCCATTTTGGATAGGGTGGGTGGTGACAACTCATTGTGGTTGAAGCTTTTTCTTCTTTGTAGTGCAGTAACAAAACATTAAGCTATTTCCTTTGTTGTGAGCGAAACTCCTTTTGGTAAACTGCATAAAATTAAGAATTTGACTTCCTGCACCTCCGCCAAAGAAGAATTGCTGATAGTTTGATTTTTAGGAAACCAGAGTAAAGTGAGAGGTGCGATCTCTGAAAAGAGTGTTTTCCTAGTGATCTTGACGCGTTTCTTGCAAAAACTCATCCGTCAGGGTGTGTCCAAAAGCAAAGCTATGCGCGGGATCCGAGAGCTGTAATCAAGATCTGCATTGTCACCATGAGAAGAGACCGACAGGACAGAAAGGGAAGGGGAAAAGAAGATAAAGATGATAATAATAGTAATCACTTACAGTTATTTTTACTTTTTAGGGTCTACAATATCAAGAGTACCAAAACGCTAAATAAATCAGAGAATTTACATGTACGCCAGTCTGGTGTTTCTGACTATGGCCTCCAGTTTCAGATAGCAGGGTGACTCAAAGAATGGCAGCCCTCGAATACGCTTTAAAAAAAAATTAATAATAATAATAATCAGGCCAACGTTTTCAATTGCCAGATTTGCTCAGAAGATGTAACTTACTGCAGACAAAACGGCAACAGTGATTTTCTTCCAAGATAGCTCAGTCAGATCCTGAAACAGTTTCCATGGCAACCCACTTTGGAAAGAACAAAAAGTGGCAAGTTTTACGGAATATTGAACAATCTTGTACTTTAGTCAGCCCAGCTCCCCTCATGTTGAGACTATAAACTATATTCCTCAACATTGCATGGATGCTAGCTACTCTTTGATTTTTACACTGATTTCAGTATTTTTAATTTTACCAGAAACTGAACTTCAGTTTTTTTTAAATTAATCCAACAACAAAAAATGACCACAAGCGATTTGGGGCGTTTTGAACTTAGTCTAGTTGTTCTATTTTGGAAGTTTATAAAGGCAATGTAATAATTTTACATGGCTTATCAAACTCAAACTGTCTCTGTCTATCATATTAACTGTCTGTCTTGTTATCTCTCTTAAGTTGCCCCCCCTGAATAGTCCGAGAGGGCTCTGTCCCTGTACCCTGCCGGGGCTATGGGTCCCTGGACCCCTGCCTTTCCGGTTTTTTTCTTTTGGGAGAGTTGCACCCATAGCATTGCCCCCTCCCCCCAGTAACTCTACATTGTACCACATCCTGATTTTCTGAACCCACCTAAGACCGATAACCTTTTTTCTGGATAGCAAAAACATTAAAATGTCAAATGTTGTTGCTGTTGTTCATTGTACTTTTGTCTGGCAGCAGTGCTATCAAAGACACTGAAAAGAAAAGACTAACATCCGGTCTATTTTCCCTATATGAGTAGTGAGGACAGAAACACTGGTTATGTCCCTTAACAACAGTACACATTTACACGTCAATAGGCCAGTTGAATTCTCCGTTCAAATTCCAGTCTGAGTTTTTAGATAGCCTCCACTGTGTGTGGTGTACTGTTCCCACTAACGATAACTCTATCAGCCCGGTTCGCCGTAACTCTTACCCTTTTAGAATCTTTGGTGCTATGTAACTTTTGATCTCAGTTGAGCACCGTGTATAGCTTTGCTTAGTTATTGTTATACAAAATGTACAACCCTCTCATTTCAACACTATTACAAACTCACCCACTCATGCACACCTTAAACTCAAAAGCACAAAGAAACACTAAGGTAAGCACTTTTTTCTCTCTCTTTCCTATGTATTAATTAATGTGCTAAAATATATCTTCGGCTCTAGTGACCTTGACCTTTGACCTTCATTTTCGAACTAGATATTGTCAGTACGTATCCCCATGAACAATTTGAGCGTCCTATAGGCCCCTCCGTTCAAACGTTATCGTGTTCATATAGATAGATAGTCAGTCAGCCAGTCGGCTTCAGAATCCACTGAAACTAGAGCGTTAAGACGCTAGACCACCAGCCGCGTGACAGCATTTTCGGGTCAGTGACCTTGACCTTTGACCTTCATTTTTTAATTTGGCCTAGATATCGTCATTACCTATTTGCAAGCAACATTTGAGCGTACTAGGTCCCTCCGTTATCGCAGCATTTTCGGCTCCAGTGACCTTAAACTTTTGACCTATGACCTTTATTTGGAATTTGGCCGAGATCTTCTTAGTACCTATCTACATGCAAAATCTAAGCGTCCTAGGTCCCTTCGTTCAATCGTTATCGTGCCTGGTTCTCGGCATCATTTTCGGCGCCAGTGACATTGACCTATGACCTTCATTTTTGAACTTGACCTAGATCTTTTTATAGTACCTATCCACATGCAAACGTTGAGCATCCTAGGTCCCTCCGTTATAATGCTATGTGTTCGGCAGTATTTTCGGCTCCAGTGACCTTGATCTTTGACCTATGACCTTAATTTTCGAACTTGGCCTCGATATTCTTAGTACCTATCCGCATGCAAAATGTGAGCGTCCTATGTCTCTCCGTTCACACGTTATCGTGTTCACGGCATAGATAGATAGATACCCTGTAAGCATTCCGGCATCGTTCTGATGCTGGCTTCATGTCGTTTTTGCCATCATGCCATCATTTGAGACGATGCTGGCATGTAATCGTACCTGCTTTGTCACGATTTCCTATGCACACCCCTTTTCGTGTCGGGCCAGCATTGGCAAATGATGGCTCATGATGGGGAGCCAGTTATGGGACGATGCTGGCATCTTACCTTTTGGGCCAGCGTCGTAGTAGTCACATCGTTGCTATGCTGGCAGTGTATTGGCACGATACTGGGCAGTACATCGTTTTGATTCTGATTCCATTCTGGATGAATGATGGCAGACGTGTCGTTTTGATTGTGGCAGTTGTGCGTGTTGATGTGGTAGTGATGGCATGATTCTGGCCCAGATCTGGCAATGCCAGAATCAGTTTGGTTCTGGGTAATATCAAGGAGCTTAGGAAGGGGAAGGGGGAGGGGGTCTGGGCATGGGTATTACTGGGTTAGAGGGGTCTGGGTACCGTGGAGACATACATGGTTCTGGGTACGGGTATCACTGGGGCAGACAGTTCTGGGTACCGGTATTATTGTGAGATGGATGATTCTGAAAACAGTATTATTGGAACATAGAGAATTCTGAATATGGGTATTCAATGGGAATAGAGGATTCTGAAAACGGGTATTATTGGAACATAGAGGATTCTGAATACAGGTGTTACCCTGTGTCAAAGAGGGTTCTGAATACGGGTATTTATAGGGCATAGAGGGTTCTGAATGGGTATTTATGGGGGGGTGGATACAGGTAGTCAGGGATTATGAGAGTTCCGAATATGGGTATACCTGGGACACAGATCTGGATACAGGGGCATGGAGGGTTCTGAATACGGGTATTAGTGGAGCACAGATGGTTTGGATACAGCTATTACTGGAGCATATAGGGTTTTGAGTACGGCTATATAGCTAGAATTTAACATGAAGGGTCTGGAACATAGGGTTTGGGGCACGGGTATTACTGGAGCATGGAAAGTACAGGCTTTACGGGAGCATAGACTATAGCACTGTTGCGAAATGAAAACGGAAGTAACAGACGAGTTCTGTGCCAGTTAGGACACTTAGTTCCGGTTAGAAAATGCTGTAAACACGGCATGGCTGCTCCGTAATCATAATGGAGGGGTGTTTAATGGCTCAGTTATCATTTTGGAGATGTAATAATATTAAGTCCTGGTTCATGTTTTTTTCTTAATGTGTTTACATTCGTTGACTATAAACAGTTATGTTCTTATTTGTTTACTTGATACGACCCATTAATATAAGACTTGAAGACAAGAACAAAATATAGTTGTTTAAGGTAGGTAACTTCCGTTTTTTAAAATTCTATTTTGGAACCTGAACTACCCCAAACCGACTTCAAAACGAGACAGTAGAGAAAGATAACCCCCAAAGACCGAATTATGAGACAGTGCTATGGAGGGTGTTTTGTATAAATGTTAGCATAGAGCATAGAGTACGGTCAGATGACAACACAAAGAATAAGACCAAGATACATAGAGAGAGGGGAAAGAAGAAAGACTATCGAAAGAGTATAGAAAGAGGCAGAGAAAGAGAGAGGGAAAGAGATAAGAGGAAAAGAGAAAAGAAAGACATTGATATACATACACACATCGACAGATGGGGAGAGAGAGAGAGAGAGAGAGAGAGAGAGAGAGAGAGAGAGAGAGAGAGAGAGAGAGAGAGAGAGAGAGAGAGAGAGAGAGAGATCTGGGTGGGGTGGGGTGGAAACCATGAGTACCAATACATTTGATGCTTCCAAATTTATATTTTTAAAACAGCAGCATTTTAAAATGAAATCAAGATCATACACAAAACATCTGAAGTTAGTGAACAAAAGCAAATTAACATCAGCAACAACAACAAAATGTTACATGATTAGTCTTAGCATCTTCGCATGGGGACCGTAAATGTTACCACATAATTCAAAATAGGCCTACACACGGTTATGCTAGACTTTTCTGTTTATATTAAACTACACACACAGACGACTGCTGGGTTATAAGTATTCATAAAATAAAAACAAAGTCGAATTTGAACCCCCATTGATGTGTGCACGGCTGGGTCTCAGTTCTCGGTATAGCTAGTGGTGCTCAGCCGTGGCACGCCCTAGGAGGCCCTTATTTATCTTGTTTTGTTTTTGTTTTGGGCAGAGGCTCAGGGTACGGGCCCGTATCTCACATTCTCGATCATAGGATGCATAAATTTATTTGTGCGCAAATGTCTTAAAAACTACTGACATTAACTCTGACATATTCTAACCCTATCCTATACCTTACCAAGATGCATTAAACCAGCGTTAAATATACGAAATAAGAAAACTTTACGAAACTTTTGACTAGGAAGAAGTGTTGCAACAACGCCGTACCCGTGGCCACTGGGTTTTTTTTTCTTTCTGCGCGCTGCAGAATTCTTTTAACCCCAGTATTATGCCAGTAATTGCCGGTGACGGCAGGTGGGCATGACTGGTAGAAAGAGAAGAAAATTTTAATAAAAACAAAACAAACAAAAAAAGTTTCAAATTCGACTTTGTTTTTATATTTTTTTAGATAACGGTTTCATCTCACATTTCATTCCAAACAATACTTTCAATTAAAAGAAAAATGGGCCATTTTGCCGTTGTGCGAAAAAAACTAAAACAACGAAAAAGAGACTTAATTTCACAAGGGAGAGAGAACGTGTGCTTGTATTTCGTGCAGGAATGGTGCTGATGATGACAATAATGAATGAAAGGAGTCCCGGTGTCATGAGAAATAAGTAGCTCCCATGAAATATCTACCCTTCGCATGCGAACTATAACCATCCTAACCCTAACCACGGAAAGAACCAAGACATAGAGCAGGAGGGTGTAAATCCACATATTTGCTGAGAAATCGATGTACAAAGCCATGCCACTTAGTTTTGTAAAAATCACAATGGCGGACAAGCAAACACTTCGAATGAGGAATGCCTACTTATTTCATGAGGTAGAATATTCTCTTCACACCGATGTGAAGACATGGCTTTGTACATCGATTTCTCAGCAAATATGTAGATTTACACCCTCCTGCTCTATTTCTTGGTACTTTCCGTGGTTAGGGATAGGGTTAAGGTAAGGATGGTTATAGTTCGCACGCGAAAGGTAGATATTTTATGGGAGCCACTTATTTCTCATGACACCGGCCTGAAAAGTCTAGGCCTAGTTACTCAAATCACGTGGTTTTTTCGTTTGTGACCAGTCGACCACGCATGGAAACAAGAAACTCGAAAATGATTGACATTGTTGTACTGTGGGAGCGTGAACATCATAACTTGCATTAAACTCTGGGACAAGTTCAATAATAATAAAAACAAAAATAATAATGGGAATTTATAAAGCGTTCTTTCTCAGATTAGTTAGTTAGTTAGTCTGTTATAGTCCCGTCAACAGCTATGGTTATCTCAGGACTGTCACCGCATAAAAATCCACCATGTATCGCAAAACACAAATCCATGAATCTTAACGTACAAAAACTGAAAACAAAAAATGTAGTACAATTCATAACATGACACTTCCATCATTATACCCTATAGCTCATAAGTCCACACAGTGCTGGAAACGTGGAGCTACCATACTCTCATTTATCGGATCCAGGTTAAAAAAAACAGTAAAAAAGGATAACAAACACATACTAGAAAGCTAAAATACATAAAAAATGCTATATAAGATAATATGCACTGCAGAATGGACAACAGGTGCCCAATCAAGTGCGTAATTATCACGTATGGATGCCAGACAGTGTACAATAAAAAAAACACCTGGCATGTCATAAATTGTAAAAAGGAAAAACGTGGAAGGGTTTTATAGAAAAAATGCAGGTGAATGGACCAACAAGGCAGAAAAAAGTAGACGCCAGAAAGCAAAAAGAAGAGAAAAGGCAGAGTCAAAGAGAGTGACAGAGTAGGGGAAGTTACTAGCATAGAACTTCCAGAAGAAGGGGGAACTATTTCTGCTGAAAGACCCCCCGGTATCCCCACGGGAGGGCCATGACCACATAAGCCAGCCTAAGCCGTTGCCCGCCTCCAGTCCTATGACGAGGACGTGTGGTTGGACTTTAGGAGGCTGTTGGGCTACTCTCCGTAAGCCCCCCCCCATGAAAGGTGGAAGCCCGCCAGGGGGACTTTCTCAGATGAACTCAGTGCACTTTACATTGATAACAAGAACATTAAAGGCAAACAAATAATAAACTAGAGCGTTAAGACGCTAAATCACCAACCGCGCGGCAGCGTTATTCGGCTCCAGTGACCTTGACCCATAACCTTCATTATCGAACTTGGCCTAGATCTTCCTACTACCTACCCGCATGCAAAATTTGAGCATCCTAAGTCTATCCGTTCAAACGCTAGAGAGAATACGTACAAACATACATAGTCCGACACGAGTGAAAACATTACCAATCCGCTCTCTACGATCGCGGTTGGTAATCATTAGAAAGTAAAATAAACATGATGATTGCACGCAACATTCTCTCTCTCTCTCTCTCTCTCTCTCTCTCTCACACACACACACACAAACACACAATTATATGAGAGTAAAATAGTTACAATATAAACATTCTTAGTAACATAGACCACATTCACATTCTCAATCAAGAAGGAACATAGACCACATTCACAATCAACTTTGGATACATTACTACAACTTGAAATAAAATCATACTGTCATCGACATACCAGTTACATAACTTAAGTATAATAGACAAATTTTGCAAGAATAAAAATAACATTCTATCTCATTTACAAGCATTTAAAGTTCAACATATAACTTACGAATTATAAAATAATTGTAAATTTAAAAAAATGTACAAGATTCCTGCAATGAAACGGACCCCCCACCCCCACACAAAAATGAATCAAAATATGTCAGAAACAAGTGAGTTTTAAGGGCAGAGCGAAAGGCGGAGATAGTCAGATGAGCGGACATGTTGTGGGAGGGAATTCCATAAGTGAGGTGCTAAATAGTAGAAGGATCGTTCACAAAAAGATTTCGTGTGGACCCGAAGAACCTTGAGTGTGCAGCAGTCAGAGCTCGAGGAAGAATGTAGGGAGCGAGCAGGTGTGTAGACAGTCACTAGTTCGGAGAGATACAGGACCAGAAGAGTGAACAGCACCGAAACAAAAGCAAGCTATTTTATACATGATTTTAGCCTCTACTGGAAGCCATGGCAGTGCAAGTTATGAAGATGAGGTGTTATATGATCAGAGTGTGCACTGTTTTGCCGTTTTTGAACAATTTGCAGGAGGTACTGAGGACAGTCACAGAGAAGAGAATTGCAATAGTCAATGCGGGAAAGAATAAAGGCAGAAATAAGAGTTTTCGTGGCTTCAACAGACAGAAAGTGTCGAACAGCACTGATTCATCTGAGCTCATAATTGATGGAATGTACGAGATTAATAACCTGTGTTATAAGATATTTATATTGTAGACAGAAGAAAAAACAAGAGCATCGCCGAGCGGCAGCTATTGATAACTTAATCAATTGAACCATAGCAAATCCACCACCATGGGTGTAAGGATCTAACTGCAAATATAAACAAGGGCATCGCCGACAAGCAGCAATGCATTGTAAGTGCATCGCCGAGCAGCAGCAAGGCATTGTGACAATGCAAACCCGGCCAGAGTTATGTCCCCCCCCCCCCCCCCCCACTAAACAATATTTATATATATCTCTCTCCCCTCTCTCTTTTCATAGTTTACGACACGATTCAAAAGTAGTTGGCCGGAAACATGTCTGCCACCCGGCAACATTGTAGTTCCGGGGGATAATTTATATATGAATGTTTTATACTGTTAGTGTCACATCCTGACACAACATTTGAAGAGTTTATGTCTTCTAGTTCACGATACAGCTTGGACAATAAATATATAGCGCAAAGAAGGAAATTTCGGTTTTCAAGGTCATACTTCAAGGTCAAGATCATCATGGCGATAATTTATGCTTGGATGTTTTCTACTCTAGGGTATACAGTGCCACACACAATCTGAAGCGCTTCTGTAAAGTACAAATGTGGAAAATATGGCTTAAAACCCAATTTGTAGACCCCTACCACTTTCAAGGCCTACCGATCTCCCGGACCGGACCTTGACCTTGATCAGTATGCCACCATCAGAACGGGCATAAGCCAAAGTACCTACATAACATTGATGTATGACCTTGAAAACGTAAAATCTGCAAAAGGCTATAACTTCTACACCGTTTGACTTCAAATTTGGCATATAGATGCATTGATGTATGGCAAATTTGATGATGGTAAAGCAATCAAGGTTAATGTAAATGAATTATTGCTTCAGATTGTGTGTCAGTGATGACAGATTATAAGACATTTTTGTCTCGTTCGCTCAGTTTTCAGTTTTATGAGCGTAGATGCGTCATGCTGCCGTTATGCGCCTAAGAAATAGGCCCAGCATGTCTGACTTCGGCTGAAGAAATCTTTGTAAGAATTTATTGAAAAAGACAGGAGAATGGACCAGTGAGATAGAAAGATAGCAGATAACAGTACGGTAACGTAAAGGGAAAAGGCAGAGTCAAAGAGAGACAAATTAGAGCACGTTACAAGCACAGAACTTCCAGATGGTGGAGGAACTATTTGTACAAAATATCTCCCGGCATCCCCATGGGCGAGTCAAAATATACATTGACAATAATTATATTTGAATCCATAATCAAGAATAATTAGAAGGCGCCTTATAGTCAGAAAAATACGGTAGAACACGAATACACAGGTCTCAAATAAACAGAGATAAGTTCATAAAGAGTGTGTGTGTGGGGGGAAGGGATAGGATGACAGTGATTAGAATTGAAAAGTACCACTGCCTTTCACATTAGAATGCAAGTAAACGTTTTATTTTTACAGTGGAACCTCCTTTATAAGACCTCCCATTATATAGACTCCCTCCCACGTAAAACTTGTTCTCTGAGACATTGCCCTTCTGTGTAAGTATTAAAGACCCTTATAAGACAGCATTTTGGATGTTTTTTAAAAGCCTTATAAGGGAGGTTCCACTGTATTTCTGTTTCGTTTCAATTCAAATCAAGACAGATTTATATACAACGGAAATCGACCTAACTCACCATAACTTGATAAGTCACAACATTTAGAGTTCTTAGACTAGGGTTGAAAGGTGGACCCTGACGGAAGAGTTTTTGCAAGAAAAACATCAAAATCAGAAACACAGCCTTTTCAAGAATCGGAACGCTCACTTTGCTCTGGTTTCCTATAAATCAAACCATTAAAACGTCGATTCCTCCTTGGCGGAGATAGAAGCCATTTTGGATGGGGTGGGTGGAGGCCACTCATTGTGGTTGAAGCATTTTCTTTGTAATGCAGTAACAAAAGATGAAGCTATTTCCTTTGTTGTGAGCGAAACTCCTTTAGGTAAACTCCATAAAATTGAAGAAGAAAAAAAAATAAGGCCTGTACTGCGAACATTTTGTGTTAACGATTCTGTCTAAACTAATGCAGCCATTAGAAAAGGGAAGGCACATGCCTTCTCTTTCACTGAAAGAATTTGACTTCCAGCACCTCTGCCAAGGAGGAATCACCTATTTGACAATTTGATTGTTCTAGGAAACCAGAGCAAAGTGAGTGTTGCGATCTCTGCAAAATTAAAGGGTGTTTTCCTCGTGATCTCCAAGTGTTTCTAAGAATATTTTAAAGCAAATAAGTACTTTTTCAATAACGTTTAGAGAGAGAGAGAGAGAGAGAGAATGAGAGAGAGAGAGAGAGAGAGAGTCTATTTTATATGTAAAACTTTTTAGTGTTTTGAAAGGCAAACCCCTGTGGGGATACCGGGGGGGGGGGGGGGGGGTCTTCCATACAAATAGTTCTCCCACCTTCTGTGCTTGAAACATCCTCTAATCTGCCACTCTCTTAGACTGCCTTTTCCTTTCTGTCATCTGCTATCTTTTTGGCTTATTGGCCCATTCTCCTGCCTTTAAAAAAAAAAAAGTCTTCCAAATACTTTTTCTCCTTTGAGCTCCTCCAAAATCGGAATGTGTCGGCTGTCCGCAGCGGGGAGACCAGTGAAAACCGGACATATACATACCTTACGCATTATGGCCATATGGCCTGGGAACGCAGAAGAAGAAGAAGAAAGGCAATAAACATTTCACTCAAATCAAACAATATACATTACATTTTTGTTATTTTATTAAAGTAGGCCTAACATGTTGGCCAGGGAGCAAACGATGGATGGAGAGGATGGAGGACAGGAGGCAAGTCATGGGCTGTCTGTGCTGCTGTGGAGTCTTCTCTTCCCAGTCTTCGTATCAGATCTCCTTTTCTGCATAAACACAAAAAAGTTGATCTACTGAATTCAAAGATACAATTGATCAACATAATGTTGGCCAATATATCCAAGGAATGGAGAACAAAAAAATGTACTCCTCTGCATGGGTGCCTCTAGAAAACCCTGCTATAACCTGAAAACCAGGGATACAAGGATAGCCTAATTCCTGGTACAGTGCAGGAACAGCATCCCTTTGGGGATATAAGGGGGCAATGTAACATTACACAAGTTAAGCCACTACCTGGGCTGTGATAAGTGGTGGTAAGAACAAAATACAGGGAAGATATAAAACGGAGGTTGCTCCTTAAATTTAAAAAAAAAGCATGCAGGCAGAGGTCTTGTAAAAAAGCAGAATCCAGGCACATAAACCAAAGAGAAGCATCAATGTATCTGAAAACAATATTACTGTACGAAGTTGGTATATTGTAATGACAATCTAAATACAGTTCACATCCTTACATCGACAGTAATGCTTGTCGCAGTCAAAAAAGTCGCTCAGCCAAATAAATCGCCCGCTACTATGAGAGTGTGTATTTGCGACAACCAGAAATTTCACTTTTTCTGTACTTGAACCATTTACCTAACCCTAACCCTAGAAAAAAAAAAGTACAATAAAAATGAAAAACTTAGCTATGTGTACACACACACACACACCATGTTCAACAATTTCACGTTTCTGCACAGCTTTCTTCTTCTTCAGGTCAATCAGCCAACTCCACTCCGTGAATGCATTGTTCTTTTAGTGGTTCAAACACAATTGACAGCGTAAGCCATCTTCTGCATTTTGCCCCCAAGGCCATTTTTTGACCCATTCTTATCTACTTAGTTTCCCACTTTGGGCAATAGGGCTAGCGGCCTCACCTTCTGTGTCCAGTAAAATTTCTTTGTCACTGTCAGTATCAACACCACTAGCACCAGGCGCCAGTTTCTGCAGTAATCAGATTCACTGCTTCACTAGTTTTTGCTGGACACGAAGCTGCTATTGCTGGACTTTCTTATTCTGTAGCACAGGTTTTGGCTGTCGAAGTGGGAGTGGAAGTACGTGTTTTTTAAAAGAAAAATAGAACAGCGTCGCACTCTTCCGTTTGGTCGCCATTTTACTTTTACTTGGAAGCCCACAAAGTTGGCCGATCACATTTACAATTGACACTTCTGACCAATGAAATTGCTTTTTATTTGCGCTGTTTGGAGAAGTTGAGGCCCTGCTCGGAATGACTTTCTTCGCGGAGAAAACAATCGCGCATATCGCATGTTTGAAAGGCGGGCATTGACTTTTTTTTTGCGCGCGCGGTCCCGCATGGCTTTTTCACATTTGTGGGATTTTCAAAGAAATTGCGTGAATCGCGCACCCTAGATGCAACTCTGTTACTTTATGACCAAATATTTTTTCTGTCTGTACTTTTCTTTCTCTTTTAGTTTTACAATATGTGCGACAATTTTGGACCGACAGACCGACAAAGTGAGTTATAGGTTTGTGGCTTGTGCCACAAACAAAAACCAGAATGCACTTTCAATATCACCTAGCACATTTTTAAGGTTTGAAAAAAAGTATTGAACAGCGATAACTTCTGATTCACACACACATTTTGAATTTCTTTCTCCGAGTGTCCCTTACCATGTCAAGCTCACCAATGAGACACACCCCTTTGTCAGCCAGCTGCAGAGCACCTGCCATCCATCATCCACACACAAGGTTCCTCTTGATGTCGCCTGGCCCATGGGGAACACCACCCGGGGCACCATCTTCTCCAGGTACTTCAGGAAATGGACTTGTTCATGAAGGGGTTTCCACACACCAGGATGTTCACACCTTTTATACCACACACAAAAACCAACCCGTTACTGAACACTACAGACAAGAGAAAAGAGATGGTGGTGGTAGGTTAAATTGAAAAAGACGTGGGGCTGGTAATATAATACTAATACATTGGAAATAATAAGAAATTCATATTCAGAATCAATTTAAAATTATGAGTAACTGTATATTCTACTTTGGGCAGTATAGCTTCACAGCTGTACAAATTTGTAATGTTTTTTATTAAAGAAAAGGTATATATATCTTCAGTAGATCTGGCTTACCAGAGATTGCCTCAGGAAGGGATGATTCAGCAAGTAGTCTTGGATTCTGGGGCCTACTGCACTTGCGTACTCCAACTTCAAAGAGAAAACTAGAAAAAAAGAACATTTTCATAATGTGAGAGGAATTAAATATTAAAGGAACTAAGAAAAACACACATGCCTTCAAGAAACTTAATATTTACAGGGAACCCCCCGTAGGGATACCGGGGAGGGGGGCTTTTGTACAAATAGTTCCCTCACCTTCTGGAAGTTCTGTGCTTGTAACTTCTCTGATGTGCCACTCTCTTTGACTCTGCCTTTTCCTTTTGCTTTCTATCATCAACTATCTTTCTGACAATTGACATATTGGCCCATTCTCCTGACTTTTTAAAAACAAAATCTTCCAAATATTTTTTTTCTTTTGAGCTCGTCTGAAATCATAACGTGTTAGCTGTATGCAGCGAGGAGACCAGTGAAAACTGGAAACCGGATATACACGTACATCACCTATTATGGCCATATGGCCTGGGAACGCAGAAGAAGAACATGGAACAAAGAGTATCAATATGGGAAAAGTATAAAACATTAGGCACTGAAACATGACAAAGGCCTTATAAGCAGGTTTTCTTATAAGCGGGTTCGACTGTATGAGTAACTGTATATTCTACTTTGGGCAGTATAGCTTCACAGCTGTACACATTTGTAATGGGTTTTATTAAAGAAAAGGTATATATATCTTCTCAGTAGATCTGGGCCTGTATTCACGTTGAGATAGCATGAGACTTAGCATCATGCTAACTTAGAAGCTCTTCCAAAAGTCCTATTAAAATCCTATAGAACATTGGAAGAGCTTCTAAGTTAGCATCATGCTAAGTCTCATGCTATCTCAACATGAATACAGGCCCTGGCTTACCAGAAATGACAGAAGTCAGTCATATACTTTATGCTGCAGGAAGAGATGATTCAGCAAGTAGTCTTGGATTCTGGGGCCTACTGCACTTGCCCAACTCCAAAGGGAAAACTAGAAAAGAAAAACAAATACATGTAACAAAAAAGTTTTGCTTTGAATTAATTATTGATCGACATTTTTTTAGCATAGACCGTATCTACTGATCTAGACATCTGCCTGACCGAATTCCCCACGTTCTATACCAACAGAATAGGAGGCGCCGTGGCTGGTTGGTTAGATTCAGTGGGTTCGAACCCGGCTGGTGACGGTGTTGTATCCTTGGGAAAGATACTTTACTCCTATTTCCTGGTCCTTCAGATGAGACCTAAAACCGAGGTCCCATGTGCGAACGCACGCACAAGATCTTGCGCGCACGAGCCCATTCCACTATTCGGTACGAGTTAGCCGTGTCGCGTGCAAATCAGTCGCTCGTGCAAATCTGTCGCTCGCTACTATGAGAGTGTGTATTTGCGACATTCACAAATTTCAGTTTTTCCGTAGTTGAACCATTTACCTAACCCTAACCCACGGAAAAAGTGAAATCTGTGATTCATGCTCAATGTCGCAAATACAGACTCTCATAGGTAGCGAGCTACAGATTTGCATGAGCGACAGATTTGCACGCGACAAGCCGTGTGTGCCGGTGGGATGGATGACACGAATTCACATAGCACGCATCCTTCTTCTTCTTTCCTGTGGCTGTAGAGCAACCACAGTCACTTCTGACTATTCTGTGCGTGTCTGAATGAAGACCGGTGAGCGCAGGACAGGATAAATATCCCCAACTGGCAACTGGAAGAAGAAGAACCATCAACTTGATGGTGGTTGGGAAAAGAAAGAAGATATAACACGAACACTGAACAGGGCTCCAGGGCTCCCAATGACAAACAAGGGGTCCCAAGGGACTCCTTCACTTACGGCGGGATAGATTAGAGGGTCCCACTCCCAGTGGCAGTGGAATTGCAAATGTTGTCTAGTGCATCCCTGGGACCCCCTGAACATTCTTTTAGAGGGTCCTGTAGAATTGGAGCCCTGACGAAAAATCATATCACAACGCTCACTTAGCTACTCAGTACTCTACCAGTACCACCTTGACCGGTTACTTAACTTACACTAGTTCACACGCCGGCAACGGCCCAAGCTTATAAAACCAAGTCTAGATCTAACACATCAAATCAACATTTTGTTTCCAGATAAAGGTTAAAAACTGGTACTGACTAACTTCAAACCACTACTACAGTAGACCTAAGTAAGAGAATAGTTAAGTTTGACTGGTCACGTAATTATTCCAGGAAGGAAGCAAGAGACAAAAATAAGTATAAACGTCTTTCACCTCCTTCGACGTCTGCCGTTTACAAATGGCTTGCTAAAAGTGGATCGATTTGATTGGATGGAAGTAAGTTATGTGCCTACGTCATTTCTTAGCTACCAAAAAAAAAAAAAGTATGTTCTTATATTTAATTTATCGTGTCTTTGCTCCGCTAGTTGAGCGCCGAGCTAGCTAAACTTTGGTTTTTTTCCATCAACATTGTCAAATTATGCCGATCGTTATTTGATCTGTAATTAAGGTTCTCACTTTCCTAAAACAGAGATACAGAGATTAACCCTCTCCCTTCACACCCCCCCCCCCCCCCCCCCCCTCCCCCCCCCCCCCCCCCCCCCCCCCCCCCCCCACACACACACACACAGATGGTGACATTTGCAATGTGTGTGGCACATAAGTATAGAGACGGGGATGCGTAGTCAAAATTGGGGACGCATAGATCGAGAAGGGACAAAATAGTGAAGAGGCCGCGAGGCCTAATGTCCTAACTACCTGGCCTGGCCTGACCTGACCTGACCTTATTAATTATGTAGACAGGGACACGCATAGTCCTTCTCTCGGCCTACATCGTATCAGAGGACAATGAGTTTTGCCAGCATATCCCCAGAATCGACCCAATGCTGGCAAATCCAACACTGGCACACACTGCATTTGCCAGCATTCGGCCAGCATCGGCAAAGTACTTATAGGATCGATGCCGGCATGCCAGAATAGGACCGATTGAAGGACTGATGCTGGCCAGCGCTTGCCATCATTTGCCATCACGTTGCCAATGTAAGAACGATGCCGGAATGTTTACAGGGTATAGACTTGAGTTTTATAAAACTTTTGTATCAATGGATAGATAGATAGATAGATAGATGGCTTCAGAATCCACTGAAAACAATGCCAGCTTCGCTCTCTTCTTTCGCGGATGGTAAACATTACCAGCTGCGCTCACTACGGTCGCGGCTGGTAACCAGTGACACCATGCCCCGCGCCGCGTGGCATCATCTAGCATTCTAGGACATTCGCAAAGGACGAGAAGTCATTCATACCATGGACTCTACATTAAGGATCTAGGATCCATGTTCATGCCATGTTTCGTACAAATTCGTGGATGATAAAAATGGTTTTAATTAACAATGGAAACGAGAATTTTTTATTTTTTTAAGTTGAAATCGGCTCGGATGCTCCAGAACTTTACGGGTGTTGGACAAGACGTTCAATGCTGCACTTGGTCATCTCCAAATATGGAAAGTGACGTCATTCGCGTCACAATGCCAGCGAAGCTTTAGAATGTGCATCTTTTAACCATTCAATCATAAATTAAACTGACTCTAGACCTAACCCTAACCCTATCCCTAACCCTAACCAAAATCTTAAACAGTCAAATACACACAAAAATAAAACTTTACTAAAAATTGAGTGTTCTATGTTTGGAGATGATCAAGTGCAGTCTTGAACGCCTAGTGTTTTGTTTTGACTTTAGAATGACTAGTGACCTTGAACTAGGTCAGATAACTTTTTGATCAGTGCTGATAAACTTTCAGTCATTTTCCACATTTTCACCACAGACAGTTCACAGTCTTCTTCTTCCTCATTCCCGTCGTTGCCTTAATATACTTCTCCTTCTTCTTAGTTCCTCTTTCTTCTTCCATTTTCATTCTCGTTTTAAACTTAAAGGTAACGAAAGCCGATGGATCTTTTGGTCCTACACGACTCAACGCTTTTTTAAAAAATTCTTTCTTAAGAAACATTCTAAAACAAAATACATCCACACAATCAATGAAAAAGAAGTTTTATCAACTTACCTTCTCTACAAAGGTTCAAATATAGAGGTTGAACTGGCCCAGTATAAAAGTATAAAAACTTTTCTACCGGATGGAATGTCGTCTGCTCGCTATTTCACCATGTCAAGAATGTATCACGTGTCAAGAACACCATACACACAAAAGGTGGCAAGCACAAACCGGACTCCCAGTTCAGTTACAGGAATGTAAGCCAATCGTGATCTGTGAATCTGTGGATACATACACACACACACACACACACACACACACACACACACACACACACACACACACACACACACACACACACACACATTGATACAGCTTATTGATAGCCTTCTTTGTAATGTAAACGACAATAAATGTAACGGTATTCTCTTCATAGATTTTAAAAAAGCTTTTGATGTGATTAACCATTCTCTGTTGCTACGAAAACTAGAACTTTACAAGCTAACTCCAGAATTTAAAAATCTGATGTCATCCTTTTTAAGTGATCGAGTGCAGTCAGTGGTTATAAACAATACAATTTCAGCACGATTGCCAGTCAAGTATGGACTACCTCAAGGCTCTGTGCTTGGCCCTCTCTTATTTTCTCTTCATGTGAATGATTTACCCTGTTCTATTTCAAGTAAATGTGAAATGTTTGCAGATGATACGTCTGTTCACTCCAGTGATTCTGATGCCGAAAAACTAGGATGTAAACTTCAAAATAGTATTCAAAATATAGTCACCTGGACTGTATTAAATCACATGTCCTTAAATACAAACAAAACAAAGTGCATGTACATAACAACAAGGCAAAAACGGCCAAAAATGAAGAACAAATTTCCATCTTTATATATACAAAAGAACAAAATTGAAGAAGTTGACTCTCATAAAACATTAGGTATCATTGTTGACAAAGATCTCTCTTGGACTGATCAGATTGTATCCTTGGGAAAACATCTTTCCAAAAAAACGTTCCAATTGACTAAAATCAAAAACTTATTAGATATTCATTCTCGTAAGCTCTTCTTTAATGCCCACGTTCTATCATTGATTGATTATGCGTCAACATTGTGGGATAACTGTAGTGAGACCAATTTGAAAATTGTTCATCGTATGTATAAAAAAGCTGTTAAATTGATTTTGTTAAAATCAAGTTCCTTAACAAGTGATGACTACAAAAATCTAAACATATTAACACTTCACAACAGACTTTTCTTCAATTAAGCATTATGCATGCATAACGTTGTGAACGGATATGCTCCGAAAAAGATAACGAGCACTTTTGAAGCCAACCAACATAGACATACATAGCCATTCACAATCATTCCCTCGACCAATATACAAATCAAGTTTTCTTTATTCAGGTGGAAACTTATGGAACCAGTTACCAAAAAAATTGAAATGCATAAAAAACAGGAATCTATTTATGAAAAAATTAAAAACTCACCTCATGAATATTAACGTTTTGTAATCATAGATTAAAGGTTGATGTTTACAACACATCATATTCATTCTAAGTGTATTTTTGGCTTCCTTCTACCATTGATGCAAGGTCTATGTCTGGTAACGGTTGCCTGTTAAGGTTCCATGATGATGTTTTTAAGAAGACCCATTTAATGATTAATATGATATTAAGTTTGATCATGTCTTCTAATCTAATTTATACTGTGTGACAAACAAGGTAACCTAATTATTTGATCTGTTGGTTTCTTGATCACATTCTTGTCAATTTTATTTATATCATGTTTCATATGATGTGGTTTATTGATCGGAATCATCATCTTGATCCTCTATCACGCTGAAAGTTACTCGAAGCATTAATGTGCCTGTGTATCTTGCTATCTTGTTATATATGATATATGTATTTGAGCGTGTGTATGTTTGCTTATGAGAGAGAGAGAGAGAGAGAGAGAGAGAGAGAGAGAGAGAGAGAGAGAGAGTGTGTGTGTGTGTGTGTGTGTGTGTGTGTGTGTGTGTGTGTATGCGAGTACTCGGGGGGGTGCGTGCATGAACTTATTAATGTTTTTTTGTTTGTTTTGGTTTTGTTTGTGTGTGTTCTTATGTTTATTTCCTTCTTTAATTGTTGTGTTATAGATGGCTTGATGTGAAAAAGCAAACCATTATTGCTTATTCAATGTTCCATCTGAAAATAACATTTTTGACTTTGACTTTGACACACACACACACACACACAACACGCACGCAGAGAGAGAGAGAGAGGGGGGGGGGGGCATGCACGCACAAGCACGCGCACAGCGTGAGAAGGAGAGAAAGGAATTGTTAGACAGAGACAGACACTCCGACAGTCGGAGAAATGCACAGTCCATCTCTGCCATTCCAATGTACGCCGACTTCTCTTTTCGTATTTTAGCAGAGAGCGCAAATAAAAAGGGTGCAACAAGATCCTAACCCCATTCTATTCCTCGCCTGACAGTGTCTCTCGCTACCTATTCTATGACTAGAATATTGTGACAAGCGTGTGTACAAGGTGTGACAAGTGTAGGCCTTTGTACAAATTGTGACAAGCGTGTGTACAAAGTGTGTGTGTGTGTGTGTGTGTGTGTGTGTGTGTGTGTGTGTGTGTTTGTTTGTTTGTTTGATAACTATGTTTTATGTCAATTACATGTGTTTTTATGTTATTTTACAAATTGTCTCTTCTGTTAGGTCTTAAAATAATCTTATTTTGTCTTCAAAAGAAGGAATTGTGTGTGTGTGTGTGTGTGTGTGTGTGTGTGTGTGTGTGTGTGTGTGTATGTGCGCGTGCGTCCGTGCGTGCGTGCGCGTGTGTGTGTGTGTATGTGTGTGTGTGTGTGTGTGTGTGTGTGTGTGTGTACGCACTATAACTAGCGTGCGCGCACACGCGCGCGTGTGTGTATGTGTGTAGCCTATGAGTATGTTTATTGACTATCATTCTCTTTCTCGTCCTGCTTCTAGTTCGAGTCACGCTTACCATACGCACGCACACACATCGGTAAAACAAAACACAACGCATGCCTAAGCTTAATTCTGATCCGTATGAATCTGTTTTATCTGTGTATTACATAAGAACAAAAAATTGCGGAATTTGAGTATTGTACAAAGCAAAATGAAGGTCTTTTTTTTCTCTTGCACACATCCTTTTTTTTCACTGTTCTCTCACTTTTTGTCTTTTCTTTTTTGGTCGCTTTCGGATTTTACTTCGATTGGATTCTTTTTTCTCATTTTTTTCCCCTTAAAGCTATGTGAACTGTTCCTGAATTTCGGTACATAAAATAATCTGTTTTCCTAAGAGTAGCAACCGCTTTTCTTCCTTGTATTAGGTATTAGGTACTTTATAGTCACAGAGGCGTCTCCTTGAAATTCGGGTTGCTCCCACCTGGAGAGCGCGTCGCAGCCAGAGGCGCGCCACCCAATTTTATTATTTTTGCATGCGATTTTTGTCACTGATCAGGGAGGGGGGGGGGGGGGGGGGTAAATTTTGACCAAATGACTTTTTCGTTGCCACTGGGTTTAACGTATGCTAAGTGCATGGGCACACGGGACCTCGGTTTATCGTCTCATCCGAAAGACGCCACGTTCAGACCGTTAAGGCCTAGTGCAGAATGAGAGGGAAAAATCCCCTGTACCCAGGTTCGAACTCGGGTTTACTTGACACGAAGCGAACGCGATACCACTGTGCCACCACTGTTTTTTTTAATTATAAAGTTTAAAACAAATCTGTTAGACTCAATCTGAGAAAATGGTCTAGAGATATATCCTTTCTGGCTTATCTAAGCCCAAAACCATCATCCCAGGCTTAATGACATCATAAGTTATGACATCATCAATGACATCATTAAGTACGAGACTGTCTCGTAGCCAGGCAGGGAAGGGGTTCCTCTGTGTGTGTGTGTGCGTGTGTGTGTGGTGTATTTCCCTTTAGCCTACGTTTAAGACTACAAAGCGCTCTCTCTCTCTCTCTCTCTCTCTCTCTCTCTCTCTCTCTCTCTCTCTCTCTCTCTCTCTCTCTCTCTCTCTCTTTCTCGCTCTCTCTCTCCTTCTCCCTCTCTCTCATGAAAACTTTATTTAACAAGAGTTCAGATTTTATGCTTAGCCTATTCTTCCAATCTGTCTCGGGGGGGGGGGGGGGGGGGGGGGGGGGAGAGAGAGAGAGGAGGGGGGGAGAGGGGGGGGGGGGGGCATTGGACTAATGCCGCGTCAGACTGATAGAAAAACAAAGTGTGTCGGAATGATGACACTTCAGACTAATGCTCTATCTTCTTCTCTTTCTTCTTCTTTTTCTATCAGATCATCGCTACGTCGGAGTTTTAAACATCGAACCAATGCCGCGTCGGACAAATAAACCTCGGAGTACTGACACGTCGGGCAATCGAGATGACACCGACATAAGCTCGTGATGACGTCGGAAGCTTATGACGTATTCTCCCAATCTGATTCTACTCTGGAAGAGCCAGACTGTTCTGACAGGAGTGAGTCCCTCCTAGTCCTAGTCAGTCAATCGGTTGTCAACTGATGTACAATCTGTTATAGAGCGACTTGGTTTTGGGGGCTGTCGAGTTGTTTGTATCCAGGAAAAAGTCGTAAGCTCCAGTGTCCTGTTTCTATACTGATTTTCACACAAAATTTCAGAAGAAATTTATCAAACCGTGAGTTACTAAACACTGAGTAATGAGTTACACTCAACACTGTTTACTGCAAGCCTAAAACAGTTTAACATTTTACTTTAAAACAGTTGAGTTAGAGTCTAGTCACTGGTCAGCCCTAGAAGTGGAACGCTCTTTCTTCACTGATAATAATAATTATTATAATAATAAACTTGCATGATCTAGTTCTAGACTAATAATTGCACGAGTATTAACTTTAATTAACCAGCTTAATTTAAAAACCTGGACAAAGACCCTACCAAATTTATAGATTGACCATTTAGGATATCAACATGACTGATTCATGCATAGATAGGCAGACTGGTTCTTACATAGTAAAGTAATTTGCTAAATCAAACTATAAACTAGGGGAAGACGGGGTAAAAAGCGCATGGGCGGGTAAGAAGCCCACCCCAATTATCATGAAATGAAGCAAATTTCAGTCTCATTTTGCCCATGAGACCAGCGTTAATGTCTAGCATTCGTCTCATGGGCAAATTTGACTGAAATTTTCTTTATTTCATGAGATAATTGGGGTGGGCTTCTTACCCGCCCATGCGCTTTTTACCCCGTCTTCCCCTATTAAGTTAATAGAGCTGGCGGTACGAACCGGTAATGGGACTATAGCGGTATGTGGGACTAGTCGTACCATCACGGATGTCAAAATCACAGTATGCTAACTAGCGATGTGTAGGAACAATGGTATGTCACCCTTCCGCCCTCCAAAAGGCCAATCAACCCCCAATCAACTTGTGATGGGGTGGTAAGGGTAAGGGATCAGGGATAAGGAGGAAGTTGATGAGGGGTAAGGATTGGGATAAGGATTTGAGGGTGTTGATCAGCACACACACTACACAGGCCAGGAACATATAGAGGAAACTAGACAGTTGTTTGATTTTGTTTATTTATCTAGGAAAGATAGCTAGGAAAGACAGTGCAGAGATTACATCCTGCAACGATACAAAATATGCACACATAAATATAAACAAGAAATAACAATGATTAGGTATGATTGTAGGCCTTGTGCCATAGCACTCAATGTTAAACAACATGAGGAAATGTACAGTCACAGCAGTGGAAGGAGCTCACTGTATGACTTTAATAGCATGATTAAACTGACACTGACACAAGCCTAGCTGGGGTTTGGAAACATAACATAGGTCGGTTTTACCTGACCCTATGCTTGCTTAACTCATACACAAACATTTGAGTTCATGTGAGTTAACCCAAACCAAGTATTGTAACACTGACATCATCAGATGCTGTGTTACTAAAAATAGACTACACATCAAAGTAGGCTGATCAGTTTTAAGTGGAAAACTGACTAAAGACAAATGTTGAGAGTTCATCATTGAAGTAGCCTGAAACTCACATCATCAGATGCTATGTTACTAAAATAGACTACACATCACAGTAAACTGAATGAGATCAGTTTGTAGTGGGAAACTGACTAAAGGCAAATGTAGGCCTATTGAGAGTTTATCATTGAAGTAGCAAGAAACTCAATCAAAAAGGAATGCCTTGTTAATACTATAGTATCAGTATTAACACAGCAGCTAATCATACAATGCATAGCATGGTATAAGCCTAGATCAATAATATTAATAGCATGGAAAAGAGCAAGTTAGGCTTTTAATCAATATAATGTCCCAAAGTGCCCCTTCATTGTTTACACACAGTAAACTGACGTCACACACGAGTGGGTGTGAGGATAGACCAGAACGATCTTAACGTTATAATTTTCAGTCTCTCAACATAAACTTTGGCTTAGTGCCGTATGAATGAACTGACGTCACGATGGTTCAGTGACGGGAATAGCAGTGTCCAAGCTGCAGTATTCGTGCCTAAGCAACACTTAACAGCCGTGTCTAAGCTGCAGTGTTTAACGGCAGTGCCTAGATAGCAGTGTCTAAACAACAATTTGCTGCACTGTCTTTCCTAGCTATCTTTCCCGATAAATAAACAAAATCAAACTGTCTGGCTTCCTCTATATGTTCCTGGCCTGCGTGTGTGTGCTGATCAACACCCTCAAATCCTTATCCCAATCCTTACCCCTCATCAACCTCCTCCTTATCCCTATCCCTTACCCTTACCACCCTTTCACAAACTAACAGCAAGCAAAACTCAACACTGATTTTAACCCATTATATCCCTTATCAGATTCAAGGCAAAACTTGCAGGACTGAAATCGGCGTAGATAATTATGGTAACTATGCTTTAGGATTTAACATATGTAGGCTAAAGACCCCATCCAGTGCCGAGCTGATGAGACTCCTTAGAGTCGAAACAGCTGTCCTTGGCTGGGTTCGGCCATTGCCTCCCTAATAAGGAGGAAAAAGTAAACTAGCACTCTATGTTTTTTTAGAACATAGATCAAAATACCAAGTTAATATAACTGGTTTTGGTTTTAATGTTCGTTTCAAAGACATAGGTGTCGCAGTGAAAAAAGTCGCTCAGTCAAATAAATCGCCCGCTACTATGAGAGTGTGTATTTGCGACAATCAGAAATTTCACTTTTTCTGTACTTGAACCATTTACCTAACCCTAACCCTATCCCTAACCCTAGAAAAAAGTGAAATTTGTGGTTCATGCTCAATGTCGCAAATACACACTCTCATAGTAGCCGGGCGATTTATTTGACTGAGCGACTTGGCTGCGACAATAGGGACCAAACAGTTTTAAACAATTTTACTATTATTGCATTTCAAATGCTCTAACTTTTGAGTCATGTAGGCTGGAGGAACGGTACCAGCAGTAAACTCAGATTTGTTCATACTCTATATATTTTTAATTTTTTTGGTAGGGTGGATATAAAAGGACAAAAACCTGCAACCATGGCCGCGGAACAGGAAGCGTATAGCTACAAGAGGGCGTGGGACGATCAGATGGCGGCTTTCAAGCAAACATGGCGCTGTCACAAGTGCCAGCGTTACTGCCCCAACTGCGCCGGCCGCTCCTGTGTCAAGTGCTGCATCAAAAGGCTGGAGGCTGGGCATCTGTTCACGGACCAGTGAGTGATGCTTTTGTTTTGGAATGTTGGGAGAGATGGAGAGAGGGTGGGTGGGTGGCGGAAGAAATAGAGAGAGAACTTGTAAACTTGAAAATGGTTTTCTTGATCCGGGCCATATCAGTGCTCGTGGAGAGAGAGAGAGAGAGAGAGAGAGAGAGAGAGAGAGAGAGAGAGAGAGAGAGAGAGAGAGAGAGAGACTCAGACTCGGAATGTTTAATGATTTAGGCCAATAGCACAAAGAGATACATCAATGTTTTCATACACCCCACACCCCACTCCCACAAACACATGCTTACACACGCGCGCACGCGCACACGCACGCATTCAAACGCGCACACACACATCCGGCTCACACCCAGGCACGCACGCGCGCACATAAACGCGCACGCACACGCACACGCGCGCACACACACACACTGACCCAGAGAGAGAGAGAGAGAGAGAGAGACAGACGAACAGACAGACAAAAAGAAAGGCAGAAAGAGAAACGGAGAGAGAGAGAGAGACAGACGGACAGACAAAAAGAAAGGCAGAAAAATAAACGGAGAGAGAGAGAGAGAAAGATTGTTTTATTTTTCTTTATATTTGATTTATAACAATGATTAAAAAATCTGTTCTGATACTTGTTTTCTTCTTTTTCTTCTTTGAATACTCCACACGCCTGTGCACAACGCGCGAGCGCGCGCACGCGCGCGCGCGCACGCACACGCACACACGCACACACACACACACACACACACACACACACACACACACACACACACACAGGGTGGCCGACAGAAAGAGACAGACACACACTGAGGTAGACAGTTACAAAGACGGACAGCATGCAAAGGCAACAGACAGTTCATATTTTCCCTCTTTTTTTCCCCCAGGGAAATCAGAGACACGTCCCTGTATAATCAGATGAATCTAGAGAGCGCGTTTTTCGTAAGTTGGATCGTTCTCATATGCATACTTTTCCCCTACCCCCCTTTCTTCCCTTCTTCTAAGCATTCTTCATACACTGGGCACACACGTGCGCGCGCGCATATACACACACACGTCACATACACACACGCGCACGCACATACACAACACACACTCACACACACACACACACACACACACACACACACACACACACACACACACACACACACACGCACACACATTCGCACTGTCGCCATCACCGTTATCATTGTTGATGTTTTTTTGTTTTTCATTTACTTTTTCCTTCCTTCTTCCCGTTCCCTCCTTATTTCCTTCCCTCTCTCTCTCTCTCTCTCTCTCTCTCTCGTGTGTGTGCGTGTGTGTGTGTGTGTGTGTGTGTGTGTGTGTGTGTGTGTGTGTGTGTGTGTGTGTGTGTGTGTGTGTGTGTGTGTGTGTGTTTTGCTACCACACTCCCTTTTTACTTCGTTCATGTTCTTTCCCGTCCCACCCCTCCAACTTTCCTTCTTCTATTACTGTCTTTCCCTAGTCTTCCTTCCTTCCTCCATTCCTTCCTCCCTTCCTTCCTTCCTCCCTCCTTCCTTCCTTCCTTCCTTCCTTCCTTCCTTCCTTCCTTCCTTCCTTCCTTCCTCCCTTCCTTCCTTCCTTCCTTCCTTCCATCCTTCCTTCCTTCCTTCCTTCCTTCCTTCCTTCCTTCCTTCCTTCCTTCCTTCTTCCTTCCATCCTTCCTTCCTTCCTTCCTCCCTTCCTTTCCTACCCTTCATCTCTCCTTTCTGCATTTCTTATAATGATCATGATCACGATGACTACGATGATGATGATGATGATAACGACAAGGACGATGATGATGATGATGATGACTTCGACGATGGTGATGATGATCATGACGACAACGACGATGCTAGCGACATTAACCTATATATGACGACAACGACAATGATGATGATGGTGAAGACGATGACTATGCTGAGGATGATGATGATGACGATGACGACGATGATGATAATGATGATGATGACAACAACGACGATGATGATGATGATGGTGATAATGATGATGACATTCAGATAATGATGATGACAAGGACGGCGGCGATGACTATGCTGCTGCTGCTGATGATGATGATGACGACGACGATGATGATGGTGGTGATGATGATGATGACATTCAGATAATGATGATAACAAGGACGGCGGCGATGACTGCTGCTGCTGCTGATGATGATGATGACGACGACGGTGATGATAATGACGACAACAAGGACGACAGCGATGATGATGGTACTGACGATGACGATGACGTCGTTGATGATAATGGTAATAATGACGACAATGACGTCGGTACTGATGATGATAATGACTGACGACGACGACAACGACGGCGATGACAACAATGACGATGAGAATAATGATGACGACAACGACGATGATGCAGGTGAAGAGGGACCCTCCGACGACGTTCGCGGTGGACCCCGAGTGGAGCAGCGAGGCATACCAGGCAGCGGTACACCCCAGACCCCTCATGAGACCCCCCTGGCCCTGGGAGCAGCCCCGCTATGACCCCAACCTCCGCCTGCCCACCACCTATCTCTCCCCGGCAGAGGTGGGTTCATAATAACCAACTTTATATATATATTTTTGTAAAGGGGCACCCTGACGGATTAGTTTTTTTTGCAAGAAACACGTCGAGATCACCAGCAAAACACCCTTTACAGAGATCGCAACACTCTAGTTTGCTCTGGTTTCCTATATATAAATCAAACCGTCAAATCGGCGATTCCTCCTTGGCGGAGGTGTTGGAAGTCAAATTATTTCATTGAAAGAGAAGTCATGTGCCGTCGCTTTTCTAATGCGGGCCGCATGAGTTCCTTTGACCAAATCACGAAATTTCCACAATACGTACAAGCCTTATTATTTACAGTTTACCAAAAGGAGTGTCGTTCACAACAAAGGAAATAGCTCCATGTGCCTTCTCTTTTCTAATGGCCGCCTGATCGAGTCCCTTTGACCAAATCACGAAATTTCCACAATACAAGCCTTATTACTTACAGTTTACCAAAATTAGTTTCGCTCACAACAAAGGAAATAGGTCCATTTATATTTACTGCACTACAAAGAAGAAAAAAGCTTCAACCGCTCGAGTGGCCTCCACCCACCCCATCCAAAATGACTTCTATCTCCGGTAACTCCGCCAAGGAGCAATCGCTGTTTTGACGGTTTGATTTCTAGGAAACTAGAACAAAGGGAGTGTTCCGATCCTTGAAAAGGCTGTCTTTCTGGTGATCTTAACGTGTTTCTTGCAAAAACTCATCCGTCAGGGTCCACCTTTAATACGTGCACCCCAGGCCCCGAGGTGTAGAGTAGCACAGAGGTAACGCGTTCGCCTCGTGTCAAATAAACCCGAGTTCGAACCTGGGTACAGGTGATTTTTTCCCTCTCACTCTGCACTATAGGTCTTGCTACCTGAACTTTCGTATGAGACGAGAAAAAAAAAAGCATGCAGTTAGCACACGCTAAACGCTGTGACAACGAAAAAGTTGTCATTTGGTCCAAATTTACCCCCTCCCCACCCCTTTCCTTCCTCATCAGTGAGTCACACAAAAATCGCATGCAAATAAAAACTATTTTTAAAAGGGTGGCGCGCCTATGGTTGCGACGTGCTATCCAGGTGGGAGAAACCCTAATTTCCCAGAGACGCCTCTGTGACTATAAAATACCAAAACATGCCAAAATACCAAATCATGAGACCCCCTGGTAGGGGAAGACGGGGTAAAAAGCCCATGGGCGGGTAAGAAGCCCATGCCAATTATCTCATGAAATGAAGCAAATTTCAGTTCAATTTTGCCCATGAGACGAGTGTTAATGTTTAGCGTTCGTCTCATGGGCAAATTTGACTGAAATTTGTTTCATTTCATGAGATAATTGGCATGGGCTTCTTACCCACCCATGGGCTTTTTACCCCGTCTTACCTTACTGGGAACAGCCCCGGTACGACCTCAACCTCCTTCTGCCCTCCACTTATAGATCTGTCCCCGGTTGAGGTATGATGTTCCAAGCAGGTCCTTAATTAACAGGTCATGTTTTCGCGGCCGCCGTTTGACTGTTCCTAATAAGCTGGTTGGCTGATCGACTATCAACCTACCTTATCTTACCGATGGTACTTCAATGGAGGGAACTAAGACCCTTCAATTTCGCTTGCGGATAGGTAGTCAGCACATCCAGGCCAAGTTCAAAAATTAAGGGAAGGAACTCCACTAGTACGGGTTGGTTTCTTTCGACTTAAAACTGATTTATCAACCAAAAAAAGGAATGGTTCCAGCAAAAAGATAGTATAAGTGCATGGCTTTGTACATCGATTTATCGGTAAATATGTAGATTTACACCCTCCTGCTCTATTTCTTGGTTCTTTCCGTGGTTAGGGTTAGGGTTAGGGTTAGATGGTCTTTTCTTTTGCCACAAGCATCTGTTTTTTGTCAAAAGCATCTATTTTTTTGGAGCATTAAATCGCTGCCGTTTCGTTCTAGCCCCCCTCACCCCCTAACCCCCCTTGATATGTGTGTGTAAGAGAGAGAGAGAGAGAGAGAGAGAGAGAGAGAGAGAGAGAGAGAGAGAGAGAGAGAGAGAGAGAGATTACACATACAGGGTGTGATGAGAGGGTGGGGATGGGCACAGAAGCAAAAGAATATAAGAAGAACAGATGGAGAGAGAAAGAGAGGGGGAGAGAAAGAAGGGGGCAGGAGAGAGACTGTGCGTGTAACAGCACAGAGAAGAGAGAGAGAGAGAGAGAGAGAGAGAGAGAGAGAGAGAGAGAGAGAGAGAGAGAGAGAGTATTCCCAGGCGAAGCCGGGTACAAAATTGCTTGTTATGGTTGTCGTCGTACCCTGGCTTAAAGACTCCAGGGATCATCCAACAGCCGAAGCACTTAAACACTATGGTACAATGCACTAGCTAAGGATGAGAACATTACGTGCGTGACCGTTTCTGATTACCCTGCCACGTGGGCAGCCAGCTTCGACTTCGGAGGATTTTTGCAGACTGATGATGTTATGCTACTAGTAGGAGCTTGCTGTGGCTAAAGACAAACCGCCACATAACTACGCAGAACATAACAACATTTTGATGTAGCCTTGGTGTTCTAGCTTATGTCAATTGTGTTTTACATTCCAGCACCGAGTAGAAGAGGACTTGGCCAGGATGCGGGGTGCGGGAGGGGAGCATAACTTTGGGGTGGAGGTCCCCCCCTTGTCCTACCACCTGAGGCAGTACTACAAGACCACGCATCCCAACTACATCCTCAGATACTAATGGAAGCATCCCAACTACATCCTCAGATACTAATGGAAGCATCCCAACTACATCCTCAGATGCATCCCAACTACATCCTCAGATACCAATGGAAGCATCCTAACTACATCCTCAAATGCATCCCAACTACATCCTCAGATACTAATGGGAGCATCCCAACTACATCCTCAGATACTAATGGGAGCATCCCAACTACATCCTCAGATACTAATGGAAGCATCCCAACTACATCCTCAGATACTAATGGAAGCATCCCAACTACATCCTCAGATACTAATGGAAGCATCCCAACTACATCCTCAGATACTAATGGAAGCATCCCAACTACACAACTACATCCTCAGATACTAATGGAAGCATCCCAACTACATCCTCAGATACTAATGGGAGCATCTCAACTACATCCTCAGATACTAATGGAAGCATCCCAAATACATCCTCAGATACTAATGGGAGCATCCCAACTACATCCTCAGACACTAATGGGAGCATCCCAACTACATCCTCAGATACTAATGGAAGCATTCCAACTACATCCTCAGATACTAATGGAAGCATCCCAACTACATCCTCAGATACTAATGGAAGCATCCCAACTGCATCCTCAGATACTAATGGAAGCATCCCAACTGCATCCTGGAAGCATCCCAACTACACAACTACATCCTCAGATACTAATGGAAGCATCCCAACTACATCCTCAGATACTAATGGGAGCATCCCAACTACATCCTAGAAGCATCCCAAATACATCCTCAGATACTAATGGGAGCATCCCAACTACATCCTCAGATACTAATGGGAGCATCCCAACTACATCCTCAGATACTAATGGGAGCATCCCAACTACATCCTCAGATACTAATGGAAGCATCCCAACTACATCCTCAGATACTAATGGGAGCATCCCAACTACATCCTCAGATACTAATGGAAGCATTCCAACTACATCCTCAGATACTAATGGAAGCATCCCAACTACATCCTCAGATACTAATGGGAGCATCCCAACTACATCCTCAGACACTAATGGGAGCATCCCAACTACATCATCAGATACTAATGGAAGCATTCCAACTACATCCTCAGATACTAATGGAAGCACCCCAACTACATCCTCAGATACTAATGGAGGCATCCCAACCACATCCTCAGATACTAATGGAAGCATCCCAAATACATCCTCAGATACTAATGGAAGCATCCCAACTACATCCTCAGATACTAATGGAAGCATCCCAACTGCATCCTCAGATACTAATGGAAGCATCCCAACTGCATCCTAGATACTAGTGGAAGCATCCCAACTGCATCATCAGATACTAATGGAAGCATCCCAACTGCATCCTCAGATACTAATGGAAGCATCCCAACTACATCCTCAGATACTAATAGAAGCACCCCAACTACATCCTCAGATACTAATGGAGGCATCCCAACCACATCCTCAGATACTAATGGAAGCATCCCAAATACATCCTCAGATGCATTCCAACTGCATCCTCATATACTAATGGGAGCATCCCAACTACATCCTCAGATACTAATGGAAGCATCCCAAATACATCCTCAGATACTAATGGAAGCATCCCAAATACATTCTCATACCAATAGAGGCATCCCAACTGCATCCTCAGATACTAATGGAAGCATCCCAAATACATCCTCATACCAATAGAAGCATTCCAACTACATCCTCAGATACTAATGGAAGCATCCCAAATACATCCTCAGATACTAATGGAAGCATCCTAAATACATCCTCAGATACTAATGGAAGCATCCCAACTACATCCTCAGATACTAATGGAAGCATCCCAACTGCATCCTCAGATACTAATGGAAGCATCCCAACTACATCCTCAGATACTAATAGAAGCATCCTAACTACATCCTCAGATACTAATGGAAGCATCCCAACTAGATCCTCAGATACTAATGGAAGCATCCCAACTGCATCATCAGATACTCATTGTGACCTCGGCGTGTTTCAGTCTTGCAAAAATCTCATCCGTCAGGGTGCCCCTTTAAGTAACTCAGTTCAACTACATCTTCGGACTAAGTAATCAGAAGTACGTCATCAGATACTAATTGACCCATCCTAACTTATAAGATACTAATAATCGGACTCATTAATTTTGACTTCATTCTGACGGTGGTATTCCGTGACCCATTCCAACAGCATCCTCATATATACTATTTCATGAATTAAAGTCTGAATCGCACACACACTTCATTTTAATTTATGAATTAATTCACTGACATCCGGGAGAAAATAAACTCGATATTTTTGTTTTGAAAAAACAAACAGAAAAGTACATTTTTAAAAAAGGAAGGAGGCATACAAGCTTATGTAGGCCTATCTACTTGTATATATATTTTTTTACCTATTTATACATTAGTCTATTTTAGAAAATGACATTGTGAATTAAAATCTACATTTACATAAACGATTGATTTTCTTGACTCTGTTATGTTGAGTGAAAGGTAGAAGAGTGTTATGAGACAGAAAAAAAGGACCTTGGAAGAAATGACTAATCTTGCTGTGCAAACGGACCGTTGAAATACGGATAACATCAATATTCAAAGAAATAAATTAAAATACAGGTGATAATTTCAGTTTCAGTGCGAAACGTGCACCAAAGAACAGCTTTCGAAAGGAATTAAAATTCATGTTTTCAATAATTGTTGGTTGTTATCTCTTTTTCTGCAAATTTGTCCAAAATGCATTATCTACAAGAGATTAAAAAAAAAATTGCGTCGCCGACAGGATTCGAACCTGTGCGGGGAGACCCCAATGGATTTCTAGTCCATCGCCTTAACCACTCGGCCACGACGACTGCTTGATGCATTGGCCACAAACTAGCTATATAATACTATTTTACAATATTATGGCTTCGGGCAATACAAAATGTTTGTTCTTCTTCTCTTCTTCCCAAAATTCTGATCGCTTCTCGGCCTTTTGTCTGGGACAGTGATTCAGGAACATAAATTTTTGTTTATACCCTGGTTGGTTTGTTCAGCCCGTCGAACATGGCGAAAGCCGATACGCGACGTTAAACTGAACTTCCATCCATTCTCTTCTTCTAGTTGGGGATGTTTATCCTGCCCCGCACTCACCGGTCTTCATTCAGACCATTAATAGCGCACAGGATGTCATCCATCCCACCAGCACACACGGCCTACTCGTACCGAATAGTGGAATGGGCTTTAACGTGCGCGCAAGATCTTGTGCGTGCGTTCGCACACGGGACCTCGGTTTAGTCTCATCCGAAGGACCAGGAAATAGGAGTAAAGTATCTTTCCCAAGGATACAACACCGTCACCAGCCGGATTCGAACCCACCGCACCCGCAAACCTGTTGGATTACGAGCGGCGACTCTAACCAACCGGCTACGAGTTTCACTGAGTAGAATCTATTCTTCTTCTTCCTCCAGACGATGGACAGAGCCCTCCTCGGGCCGCGTCTGATGTCTTACACGCTCGAGCGCATGCACACATACACACACACACTGACAAACACACACACACAGCCGAAGGTTCGGGAACTATTGTTTCTGTCTGATCCGTCCGGCGTGCCTCCGTCCGTCCGTCCGGCTATTCGTCCGTTTGTCTCAAAAACTATTCAGTCTATCATCATCAAATTTGGTATACTAGTTTGCCAAGATGCAAGCTATCCACTGATGTATTTAGTTTTACATTAAGGTCAGGTCAGGTCAGGTAGTAAGGTCAAGGTCGCGCCAGTTACGGGGTTCAACCCCCAAAACACATAATCGCTAATATCTCGCGAAGTTTTGCATGTATTTCAATGCAGTTTTTTTCACAACATTTCTTGATGAAGTTGTTATGAATGTTTCTGTGCGCTCGTGTGCGCATGATCGCGCGCCGCTCAAATCACGGGTCCGAACACACACATGCGCCATGAAACAGTTTTGTAGCTCTGTGGTTGACGCTCTCTCTCTCTCTCCTCTCGCTCTCTCTCTCTCTCTCTCTCCTCTCTCTCTCTCTCTCTCTCTCTCTCTCTCTCTCTCTCTCTCTCTCTCTCTCTCTCTCTCTCTCTCTCTCTCTCTCGATTTCGGAGTAGCTCGGCGATGCTGCGAGGGGACTTTGCAGCCGCTCGGCGTTGCAATATTGATTTCCGTTTGCCCTATCAACCGTTAATAAAGAGAAAAAACTAGGGTAGGGGCCTAAAGCGACAAAGCCTTCCCGGTGTTCCCACGAGGGTGAGCTTCTAACATTAGAGTCCAAGGAATTCACATAAGGCTAAGCAGTGGACAAATTGTTCATTGTTGTTTCTACAGCAACGGAACATCTTTTCATAGCCGCTAGCCTGTGAAATCAAGTGTCAGACAGCTCTCAACTAACCCCGCCTAGTTAGAATGTAGGCCTAAATGTCAAGCAATGACAAAAGCCAACATGCATGGATCTGCCATTGTTTATTTTACGTGTGTTCAATTTACAGTGACACAAACACTGAACTAACATGCACAACAAGCAAAAGGTCAATCATATCAGAATAGGTTTATGCAAGGGTTCCAAGCATGCTACTATTTCAATACCCGTTGTAACAATACGAAGAATGGCCTACTGGATTATCAGAACGTTTTGTCTTAGCTTGGTAAAAAAAAAATAATGATAAAAACTTTTTCGTAAGTCTATATAAAACAGAGCATTTATTTGAGTATTTCAACAACAACAAAATCAGTAGTTTTAGGTAACTCCACCCTCACCCACAATTCTCAAGACAAAAAGCGGATGTAAAGCGGCAAACGCAGATCAACTTCCCTTCTTTCTTTCCTTCCTTCCGTTTGAGTGACCACGGTCACGTTTGCCATCTTCTCTTGCGGTTGAGCTGTGCGAACATTGTTCGATCGACATCTCCTGAGGAACGTCAAAGCCTTTTATTTCTACGAACATTTTGTTAGAAAAGGTCATTGAACGCAGTGCGCTTGAAAAAACACACCACAACATAGGCATTTATTTCAACCAATAAAAAAGCGACATGGCTTTTTTTTATGTTGAACAGTCTCGCGATAGGCCTAGCCTAGCACGTGTGTTGTTCGAGAAACTATTGGCTGGAAAAAACCGGAAACGACAACAGAACGCCATCTGTCTCTAGTGCGTGCTTAATCGGTGCATCAACGACCCCTTTCAGTACTCTATTGAGCTGGTGAGTACCCAACATTAATTAGATTCTTTGAGCGAAAATAGATCGGCAATAGAAAGAAACAGACAATTTTTTTTTAAAGCAGAAGTTGGGTTGATAGTGCGTGTTTGCTAGTTCATAAACATTTCTATCAAACTGTCAAGGGCAGTAATTCGGAGTTTGGCGTTGACTCATTCGAAGCGTAGCTTTGCTTGTGCGCTACGTAAAATGCTATCAAGTAATCAACTACGAAGGTTTGTCGTTCAGATTCATTTTGAAAGGAAGAGTATTTTTCATGTATTGTTGTTATGTGCTGCTTTTTGTAATTAAGCCAACGAATTTGTCAAAATCGAACAAAATATTTGGTTTTCCTGTTGATTTGGGAAAGCAGACACGCTGCCATTAGGAACTCCCCTCTGCGACTGCGCAGCGTTTCCGTTCAGTTCCTTCCTTTTCCCCAGGGGCTTCCATGTTCCTTTATGACATGGGCAGTGTTCCAATCAAATGTTCGTGCTACATCATCATCATCATCATCTCTCTCTCTCTCTCTCTCTCTCTCTCTCTCTCTCTCTCTCTCTCTCTCTCTCTCTCTCTCTCTCTCTCCAGGCTTCAGAATTATCAGAGGATTAAGAATTTCTGACAGGATTGGCTTCTTTTAGGATTAGGATTAGGATTTAGGGACTCAAAACATAGCCGTAAGGCTTTCCTGTCCCATCTTTTATTTTATTTAGTTGTTTGTCTCGGTCTGTCGCACACTCAGTTTTTATTAATATTATTCATCGTAATCATACATAACTGCCTTATAGTCATTCCATTCGTCGAGAAGGTTTTTAAAAATGTTAGTATTCTGTGCTCTTTTCATGTTAAGTGGTAATTTATTCCATACAGGTGCAACTCTGTTAGTAAAATAAAATGTTCTATTATTAGTCCTGCAATGTTGAATAAATATTTTGTCGGTACTGTTCCTTGTTTTGTCAAAATCTGATATTGTGAATAAGTCATGTACATTTGATTTAGGTCATCTACACTATTAAATATTTTATAAGTTTGAATTAGGTCACCCCTAATTCTCCTTGCCTTTAATGTAGGTAAATTTAATTCTTTCAACCTGTCTGAATTAGAAACATTTTGAAGACCTTGTACTAACTTAGTTGCTCGTCTCTGTACTTTTTCTATCAAAGCTGACTGTCTCTTTAAACCTGGATACCAAATACAATTTCCATATTCTAAATGAGGTCTTACTAAACCTTTGTACAAGCATAAAAAAGTGTCCTTGTCCAAGAAAGAAAACGTTCGTTTAATTATACCAATTTTCTGATTAGCTTTACTTACAGCACTGTGAATGTGTTCATCAAATTTCAGTTTATCATCAAATATTACTCCCAAGTCCTTTTCCTCAGAGCATTTCATAATGACGTTTTCTACACCATTGTTATGCATTTTGTAGTCTGTGCGTGGATTACTTTTTCCCAAATGCATGATTTTACATTTTGAAGCATTAAAAAACAGACACCATGTTTCCGACCACCTAACCAATGAATCTAAGTCTATTTGTAATACATCTTGATTTTTCGTTATATTATACTTTTTCGTATCATCTGCAAAAATTTTACAATAGCTTTTTATTTCTTCAGGTAAGTCATTTATAAAAATTGTAAAAAGAACTGGGCCAAGAATGCTCCCTTGAGGTATTCCACTTAACACATTTGTTTTTTGAGAGTATGCATTTCCCACCCTTACAGTTTGTTGTCTTTCTTTTAAAAAATCTTCAATCCATGCTTAAACTTTACCTGTTAGTGTTATTCCGTAATATTGTAATTTAATAATTAATCTTTTATGCGGTACAGTATCAAATGCTTTTTTGAAATCCAAGTAAATTACATCAATATTTTCACCTTTATCTAATAGTTTTGTAAAGTCTTCCATCACTTGCAGTAGTTGTGTAACACAAGATCTATGCTTTCTAAAACCATGCTGGCACCCTGTAAAAAGATTATTAATTAACATATGATCAACAATTACTTCTCGAATTATAGATTCAAAAACCTTACTAGTAACAGATGTCAAGCTTACAGGCCGATAATTTCCTGGATCACTTTTTGTTCCCTTTTTAAGTAAAGCAATAACATTTGCCACTTTCCAATCACTAGGGACAGTTTCATTATCCATTGATTTATTAAAAAGAATACTTAGGGGTACAGATAACTCTTTACTTAATTCTTTTAATATTCTAGGCGGTATGTTGTCAGAGGATTTGCCTTTTTATTGAGTGTTATCCTTTGTTTGTGTTAAATAGCATTTTAAAGTGATTTATCACTATATTCAGCCTTTTTAGTGGTGTTGGGAACTGATTTCAGTGTTGTCCCTCTATAGTCTGGGGCCTTGATACCACGGTTTTCAGAGGATTTGACTTCAGACTATTCTGATGCCTTTTTACCACGGTTTTCAGAGGATTTGACTTCAGACTATTCTCTCTCTCTCTCTCTCTCTCTCTCTCTCTCTCTCTCTCTCTCTCTCTCTCTCTCTCTCTCTCTCTCTCTCTCTCTCTCTCTCTCTCTCTCTCTCTCTCTCTCTCTCTCTCTCAATGCCAGGAAGCAGTTCTATTATGCACATATAAATTCACTTATCAGCTATTCCTCTACTTTGTGGGCTCAGCAAGTACAAATGTTCTAAAACCTCTCGTTAGACTGCATAAACGAGCTGTTAAATTGGTGCTGCTCAAATCAACTTCTCTTACGTACAGTGATTACAAAACAATAGGTATATTACCTTTTAAATTACAGTTGGAGCATAACAAAGCAAGGATGATGCACAAAATCATGACCGGAAATGCTCCTCAATCTTTAATCGACCGCTTCTCGATAAACAGTTACAGGCAGTCAAACAAACTACTAATTCCAACCCCAAGACTAGACTTATTTAAAACCAGTTTAATATACAGTGGTGGATCTTACTGGAATAATCTGCCAGCCACCTTAAAAGCGACCAAACGCCCAGCATCCTTCAACAAACTAATGAAGAACTACCTAATGAACAAACTCCACTGACAATGAACAATGAAAACTCTCTCTCTCTCTCTCTCTCTCTCTCTCTCTCTCTCTCTCTCTCTCTCTCTCTCTCTCTCTCAACTTCATCAGGTACATAACATTCGCAAAAAATGACTTATTGTATATGTTTTACCCAACAGTATTTTCTTGAACAAATAGCATTGTCATATCTGCTGACTCCGATGGACTAACATAAATAAATATTGAACGTATGCACTGTTATTTATGATGACCGGTCAGATCGGCCTGGTGTCATTTCAGCCCCCGCTTTTTGGGGTCGTTTCGGCCTCGCCCTATGAGTCAAATCGGCCTCGGCCTTTATGAGTCAAATCGGCCTCGTTTCCGACCAACTCGTCCTCGACATAATTATGTTTTTTTATTAAGTTTTAATGCTTTTTGTGTACCTCTCTCTCTCTGTCTCTCTTTATCTCTCTATGTTCCTGTCTGTCTCTGCCTCTCTCTCTCTCTCTCTCTCTCTCTCTCTCTCTCTCTCTCTCTCTCTCTCTCCCTCTCTCTCTCTCTGTGTTTGTTTGTCTGTGGGTGCGTGTCTGTATATATGTGTGTCTGTGTAAGTTATTGTTCGAGTGTGCAAACGACGCCATTCACACAACAGTATAGAATGCCATCTCAACATCACATTAACCAAATATTGCTAATAACTTCATTGACACTGATAGAGCCATGTGCACGTTTTTCCTAGTAGACAAGTGAACCCGAGGACGAACATTAATGGCCAGGGCTTGAGGCCGAGTTGACTTGCACCCAGGGCCGAGTTGGCACGAGGCCGACCTGGTAAAAGGCCGAGTTGACTGGCATTCGTTATTTATCATGATGCCTACATGTGTTTATTTTTTAACTCATGAATATTTTGCGCATCTAACATTACCTTGACTTAATCTGTCATGTATAAAGGTATGCATGTTAAAATTGGCTATGTTAAACACAATTAAGTTTGATTTAATAATGTGTATGTGTTTTATTCTAATTTTTGCATTTTACAGACAAGTGTGTAATGTTGGCTTAGGCTTGATTTTCTCATGTTATATATAAAAATATTAGTGTCGTTTTTTATATTTGTTAAAAATTAAGGTGATATGTAGGATTTATTTTGCTGTTGACATGTGCACATGCTTACTTTTAAATTTGTTTTGTTAGTTGAGTGTATATTTGAAACTTGAGTGTATAAGGTAGGATTAGGTTTGATTTTGTCGAGTGTATATCACTATATGCTAATTTACAAATTTGTGCATGCTAAAAATAAATAAATAAATACTTATATAAAGTAAGATTAAGTTCGATGATGTTAAGGTTATGGATATGTATTTACTATGATTTATATAAGATGAGTGTGTGTGTGCTTACTTCTTCACTCAGTCTATCTTTTTTAGTTGAATATGCGAAGTAGTGTTTAGTGTCAAGTAAACTAGGCATTTTTTTTCTTTTTTCTTTTTTTTTTTAGTCATGTATTGTTGTGTTTAGCCAGAATGTTTATATTTATGTAACGAGAGTATTGGGGATCCTGTGTGATGAGAGAGAGAGGGAAAGAGAGAGAGGGGGGGAGAGAGAGGGAGAGAGAGTGGAGAGAGAGAGAGAGGGGGGGAGGGGGAGAGAAGAGAGAGAGAGTATGGACCGTGTGTACGCACGTATTAATTGGTGCATTCCTTCCTGTTGTTTACATTTTTATTAGTTTTTGTGAGTGTGATGTGTTATGAGAGAGTGACAGTGCTTGGTGAATGAGGGTGGATGTCTTTGTGAGTGAAAATCGTGTTATTTCGTTACTTTATTTCTTTGTATTCGAATGTTGGTGGTATGACTTTCTTGCTGATTTTAATTAATGTTTTCCCATCTTTCATTGTTGCTTTTGTAACGTGCAACGAGCATACTACTATATGGATTTTTAGCGCTATATGAATTATTATTATGGATTATTATTTTGATTATTATTATTATTATTGCTACTATTATTATTATAGGATTGGATTTCATCTTGTTATGCATAAGTGTTTACTCCAAAATGCGTGCATGTTAAAGATGAGTGTGTAGAATAGGATTTGGTTTTATTCTGTCATGTGTATGTGCTTACATTTACGTTTGATGTATTTTTAAGATTAGTATGTAAAATGGGCTTAGGCTTGATTATGTGTATCAGCTTTAAATTTAAAATGTGTACATGTTACGAGTATGTAAAATAAGGATTAGTTTTAATTTTGTGATGAGTTAAGTTTTACTTATGTGCATGTTAAAGATGAGGACTAGAAAGTAGGTTTAGGCTTGATTTCGTTATGAGCAGTATTTATTTTTTGATATGTGTATTCGCTTGCAAATAATATGACTAGGTCTGCTTTTGTTACGAGTGTGTGTTTTCTTTTTAATTTGTTCATGCTAAAAATGAATAGTGGAATGTAGGAAATGGTTTCATGTTGCCATGGGTACATGTATTTACATTTTAAATTGTGCATGCTAAAATGAGTAGGTAAAGTAATACTATGTTTGACTTATTATGTGGAATACAGACGTTTCGTACCCTGGACGTTTCGTACAAAGACGTTTCGTACCCTGGATTGGTCGTTTCGTACATTATTTTCAAGACATTTCGTACATGAACTTAGCGTTTCGTACACAAGACATTTCGTACACAGGCGTTTCGTACACAAGACATTTCGTAACAGTAAGCTAGGCCTATCTGCAGTCTGGACTCCAATTTCATTGGATAACGGTGTCACGATAAATAAGTACCTGCCATGAAATATCTACCTCGGCATGAGAACTATAACCATCTAACCCTAACCCTATCCCTAGCCACGGAAATAACCAAGAAAGTTTAATTTCTAACCCTAACCCTATCCCTTTCCCGGGCGTTATATCCTAACCCCTATTACCTGTCATAAAATATCTACCTGCATGAGAACTATAACTTTCTAACCCTATCCCTACACACGGAAATAACCAAGAAAGTTTTCATTTCTAACCCTAACCCTATATGGCTCCCCCCACCAAGTTTATCCTAATGTTATCCCTGTCTAACGAAGTGTCCGAGTGTGTATGAAACGACCAGACGATACGCTTTCTGTCATTTCGTACACAGGCGTTACGAAACATCTGTATCGACTAAGAGGTCATGAGGTTCTTTTCAAATAAGACCATTTTAATGATGAAGTATGATTGAGGTATTTTTTTTATGTTTGTGCACTTCTCTATTTTTGAATGTTTAAAGATGAGTGTGAAAAGTAGGATTGGGTTTTATTTTCCCGTGTGTATGCGCTTACTTCACACATTTTGAATGTTAATAATTAGAATAGTTAATAATAATAGGTTTGATTTTGTTATTGATGTGTTACAATATAGGGATGTTTTTTGCATGCTTTATATTACTTTGTATGTGTTTATTTTCGTTTTCTATTTTCTACTTTTATATATGTATTTTGTCCAGAGGGCTGGATGTAAAAAAGCATGTTATTGCTTACTCTATTACCCTCTATAAATAAAATTCAATCAATCAATCTCTCTCTCTCTCTCTCTCTCTCTCTCTCTCTCTCTCTCTCTCTCTCTCTCTCTCTCTCTCTCTCTCATAAATGCATTTCAGTTACAAACAATTCTGTATAAACTGGCTTTTTTCTATATGTATACCTTTTTTTTTTACAAAGTTTCGTCTGTCTGTCTGAAGCCAGCTAATGTTTGGGCATTGTTCAAAAACTGATGGTCGTACTCCTAGGGCCATCTTATCTATAGATATCAATTTTTACAAAGTTGTGTCTGTCTGAATGAATGTGTGCATTGTTCAAAAACTGATGGTCGTAGCGCCATCAAACATACATATTCTTGATCATCCTCACCCCGAGGACAGTGTGAAGCCCATTTTGACTGCTAATCTGGCTATCCTGGAGAGGTGGGCTGGAAATTCCAGTGGAATATGTGTGTGAAGAGAGAGACAAGACTCTGCTGTGTGTTGCTTTCTTTGCAATTTGAAATTGAATTAGGCAACAGTGGAATTTGAGGGGCACAAGCTGATTACAACATATTTGAGGGGCACAACTGCATATAGAGAGAGAGAGAGAGGTGAACACTGAACAATTTTAATGAATAGGCCACTGGAGTGCTTGCAAAACACGAGAGATAGAGAGAATCCTGAACAATTTTAATGAATAGGCCATTGGCCCGTGTCACTGGGGTGCTTACAAAACATGACACAGAGAGAGAGAGAGAACCCTGAACAACTTTAATGAATACGCCATTAGCCCATGTCGCTGGGGGTAGTTGCAAAATGTGACAACTGCGTAGGCAAGAGAGAGAGAGAACACTGAATTTACTGATATTTTACAATCGTTTAGTGCATGGTGTTTGTAATCTTCTTTGAAGATATCAGCCCCTAACTTTACTATGGTGATGTGTTTTCGATCCTTTAAAATGGCCCATCATGAAGGATTGTAAGAGGAAGCAAGTGCTGAGTGAGTTAATACTACAGTGATACATATTGGCTCCCGGTTTTACAAATTCACCTATTATTTTCTGTAATTAGTGTAATAAAGGGTCGTTTGACCCACAAGTCTGAAACCTATCTGAAGCTCTGGACTGCAAAATAAAGTAAGTTAAAAGTTGAACATGAGGAATTTATCTTAACCCTTTCACTACCACTACCAGTTTTTAAAAAATAAGTTTTTGTTATATTTACTCTGATAAATATAACATGATGCCCAGATGGTGTCTGCAATACTGGGCCGTTTGTAAAATAATGCCTGTTTTTATTTTCCAAAATCAAGGACATAAGATCACTGGGTAATAGAACCTGATTTGATGCCTTTTAGTGACTTGTGCTTTAAATCAATGTGGCACCAAAAAGTGAATCTGGTGGCAAAAGGGTTAAGCTCAAAATTTGTGAAAAATGTCTGTTAACCTAGTCGGTAAGTCGCAAAGCTGTCTGTGAGTGTTAAATTAATGGATTTCTTGTTCTTGAAACAGATTTTTCACATTCATTTTCCCATTATTATATATGTTCACAAAAACTGGTTACAAATTCAAAATGTCATTCATATTTTGTGCTTATTTTTCAACAGAAAAGGAGATGTTCAAAGGCGCATGTCATTGCCCTCATGTCATCATCGTATCAGGAAAGAGGAGGCAACTGGAGCACTGACGACACCAAGCTTTTACTGGACATTTGGGGACGGCTGAAAATCCAGCAAGAAATTCTCGATTCTGTTCGCAATCTGGAAACCTTCAACGTCGTGTCTGATCTCATGCGGGAGAAGAGGCCCACTTTCAGCCGCAACGGACTGCAGTGTCGCAACAAAATCAAGCACCTCAATAAGGATTACCGCCGCGCCAAGCGAGACCTTGAAGAAGGTAAATCCCACTCCTTCTCTTTCTACGACCAGCTTGATAGGATTGTTACCAGGCAAGCCGAACTTAAGGAACTGCGCAAAGACGGGAAAATGAATGTTCAGGATGCTAGCGACCCTGCCATCAAGATTGAGATTGATGATGCTGAAGAATATGCACATGCTGTGCCTTATGGCTTGGGCTATCACTTATACCAGTCACATGCTCAGGGTGCATTTGGAAGTCATGGTGTGGAATGGGCGGGCTTGGAGAATGACGAAGGCTTTGGTGGCCAACATTTTGAAGATGGGGGTAACACGATGAAGAGGGAGATGGGTAGCGGTGCTGCTATGTCTGGTTCATCACAAGGAGAGCCTCTAGAGAACTCGCCTAATGCGGGCTTTCAGCCTGACAATGAAAACGGAGCCAGCTTTCTGACATACCATGAGAGCCCGGACCAGGAGGACTTGCATATGGACACCTCCCCGCCACCTTTCGTCATCGCTTCAGTTTGTCATGTGGAGAACACTGGATCTCCGGACTCTCATGAAGAAAGAAGACGAAGCAGAGGGGATGGGGCAGAGTTGACAAAGCATGAGATAGAAGAGACAGGGTCTGTTGTGGGAGATGAAGCTCCAGAATCACCTGATTCTGCTTTTGACCACAGAGTGGGCATGCAACGATCTAAAGATTTGAGCCTGACTGCGAAGTCATTGTTCAAAGAAGCTAGCTGTGAAGAAAACCAATGCGCTTATCGGGATGAGGTAAGCAGCCCCGGCCTTAGTGCAGATGGGGGAGAGCTAAGAGTTGATTTAAGCTCATTAGATGGTTCAGGCAGAAAAATAACTGCGCGCAAGAAGAAAGATATACACATCATCGGTGAATGGAGCTTGGCCGATCCACTGCCTGAAGTGGACAAGGAAGAGTCGGCCAAATCTTCCAGTGTTTCTAAAAAGAGACACGCCAAACACAGAAGCAAACCACCTTCCTCAATGAGCAAAGTTAGAGACACTATTAGAGGAGTTGTGAAGAACGCAGAGAAGGTCTTACGTGCAGGCAGGTCACCTGTCAGGGTCATCACACCCGCAGCTCCGCCTGCCTCACGTGGGGCTGCCAAGTCCACCATAGAACCCCAGTTAGTGTTTGTGGATGACAGAGGACAAATACTCCCCACCATGTTCCAGTTTCCAGACGTACCCTCCAAGTCCAAAGATGGCGCCAGCGCCAGAACCAGTGGAAGAGTGCCTGAGAACCTGACTGTGAAAGCTCCCCGCACCATTCAGCCCAAAGTGGTGATGGTGTCCTCCGGAATGGCCACCATGGTGAAGCCTGGGGTGTCTCTGCTGTCCTCTGCTTCCAGAACCCAGGGGGTCCCCACGGAAGTAATGTCTTCATCTGGAGCACCCGTAGTTATCTCCCAAGACGCTCAGAAGCACAGCTTTGTAGTGTCCAGCAACCCGCAAGCGGTCAGCGGAAAGAATAGGATGGTCAAGGTGGTGCCTCCACGCCTGTCCAGGCCAGTGCTGGTGCAGAGATATCCAGAGGGCTCGCCCAGCAAACCGCCGATGCTGGTGTCTGTGGCGTGTCCTCCGCCTGTGGTTTCCTCGCCGGTGACTTTCTCTGTTATGCGCCGAAAGGTGCCGGTGGTGGACGTTGGCAGAGTGCAGCAGAGTGTTCCAAAGAATCAGTCACTGTTGAGTTCTGCGGCCATGGGGCCCCAACCCACACCCGGGTTGACGTTCACCACGCTGTCCTCGGCAGACCCTGTGCCCAGGAAACAGGTGGTGTGCACAGAGCCTCCGCTTTCCTCCATGCTCCCTCGCAGTTCCCACACTCCACAAAGACCCGGGATTACCGCATCGACCATCACTCCAACCACCACCACGTTGACAGGGTCAGCTTTGGTTGTTGACATGAAGGACATCATTAAGGCAGAAGGTCCTGGTGGTTCCTGGCAAAATCAGCCAAACTTGAGGGCGAAATGGCCTGCAGACTCAGATAATTTACCCAAATCCTCAAAGCAGCTTGTGATAGATTTCCGGGAAGATGATGACAACCAACTCTCTTCCCCGAACCCTGTGAAAAGGGCCAGAATGGCGGACACCGATCAAACGATGCATCCAGAAAATGATAGTTTGTACGCACTTCAACATCCTGATTTAGAAAAAGTAACAAATGACCATCATTATTCAAGGCGCATGCCATCCAACCTTTCCCGCGCCGAAATGGTTTCACGCCTACAAATAAAGTCGGCGCAACCGCCTCACCTCGCAAACAGCAATGTATCCGGATCGTCAAACTCCAGGTCAAGCACTCAGCAGCAGCCTTCCACCTCAGCGACTGGGGATTCGGGGACCTCAGAGACCTTGCAGAACCTGACCACTTCTCTGAGCCCAAGAGGAGTGGATGAGACTGTCCGGAATATGCTGGTTCGGAGCTCGCTGAGTCAGGAGTGTCAGAGGTGGATGGTGAACATTCTGAGGTCCAGGATGTGCCCCAACCCTGCTTGTCGCGGGGCTGTTCCCCAAAGGGTGTCCTCAGCTGACCGTGTCGCTCAGTCTGGTAGGTTGGTTGCTCTGTGTGTGGGGGGGGGGGGGGTCTTTTTTCTTTTTTTTGATTTTGTTTCTGTCATTTCATTTTTAGAAGCACATTTTAGGCTCGCACAGCACCTAAAAGTCCTCTGAAAATAGAACTGACCCTCTTCAGTACACACAAGTGTAGATTTTGGTTTTGTTTTTGGTTCCAGGGGGGGGGGGGGGGGGGGTTGCAAAGATGCAGTTAGCTATCCTCTCATGTTAACAGCTTTCAATAATATTATATAATGTGTTGTTCTTTCGGTTTCATGAAACTAGAAAAAGCTCTACTATCCATTTCCATTGTTTGTTGAACACTTGAAACTGTGGAACTTCACTTAAGTTAGTTAAAGTTAAAGTTAGAGGACTTTACTACAAGTTAAACAAAATAAATTGATCAATTTTTATTTGATCTTGCATATGTATACATGTTATTGTTATGTTGTGTAAAGTTGTTCTGTAGTAGTGGTAATTAGTAAATTACTGCACAATATTGTTTTATTTGATGTGTTATTCATAGTATAGTAAGTGTGAAACAGCACTAACTCTTAAGTGTGTGTAAGTGATTTTCTGTGACAGTGTGCATGTTTGTGTGTGACACATCCCTGTGAGAGAGAAATTGCACAAATGAAAGAATTAATAAAGTATTGAATTTAAAATGTTTTACAGGATCAACTGTGGCAGAGACTAGCAGTCATAACATCAGCAATGGTACATCCATAGATCATACAAGTAAGAAAAGTGAGAGAGAGACTCAGAGAGTGGGTGTGCATGTATACGTTTGTAAATGTATGGTACATGAAATTGCACAAATGAGAATTAATAAAGAGAGAGGACTGTGGCAGAGACTAGCAGTCATAACATCAGCAATGGTACATCCATAGATACAAGTAAGAAAAGTGAGAGAGAGACTCAGAGAGTGGGGTGGGGGTACATGAATGGGGGGTAATGGAGAACCACCCCATCAATCAACTTTTTCAAGGTTAGTTTTTGCTGATACTATGTTGTTAATATGTCTACCTGAAATGTTACCTTCATCTGCTTCATGATGTTCGTCTTCTATATTCACCATCCTCCTCTTTTGTATTCTTTTCTTCTTCTATCTTTTCTTCTTTCTTGTTAAAAACTTAACATAAATCTACACTGTTCATATGCTGACATAACAAGTAAATGTATGACTTAAGTTTTGAATGTTGTTCGAGTAAGATCAAGATTACCATATTTTTCGGACTATAAGGCGCACCTGATTGTAAGGCGCACCTGATTGTAAGGCGCACCCTCCAAATTTTGCACAAAATTCAGATTCTGTTATTATATTTTCTTACTATTTTTGTAGTCATATTATAAGGCGCAGGGGTCTCAGTCTGGAAAAAAGTATCGCCTTATAGTCCGAAAAATATGGTAGATGTGAACGAAGACGTGGGTCATGGATACTCATGTTATTTGTTGAGTGTGTGTTCCAAAGAATGGGGTGGGGGGGGCATATGTTTTTGTGTGTCACTATCAGGCATGGCATTGGAGGAAAATCATTTTTCTCTGACAATATTATGGAGATTCAGATGTTGTCTCTTCGTGTACTGAAGGGTACAGAGCCCTAAAGATGCGTATGGTGAGCAGGGGACAATTACTCTTGAAAATGAATACAGTGGAACCTCCCTTATAAGACCTTCACAAATCATCCAAAATGAGGTCTTATAAGGGAGGGGTCTTTGACCCTTTCGCCGCCTGCCACTGTTCAACCCCAAAATACAACTAAGCTTAACTGGGTAGAGAACAAAATGCATATGCAATATTGGGAATTCCTCTGTGACATGTATAACATTAGGCCTATCCTCACCTCCCAAAATTAAGAAAATAGGGTCTTTGAATAACAGGCCCTGATTTGATGCCTTTTAGTGACATGGGTGTTAAACCATTGTGGTGCATAAATGTGACATTGGCGGCGAAAGGGTTAAGGGAGGTAATCTTAATGCAAGTTTACAAAGAAGGGCAAAGTCTCGGAGAAGTAGGTCTTATGTGGGAGGGAGTCTTATAAGGAGGTTCCACTGTATAATACAACTTCACAACTATTTAAATTAAAATAAGAAAAAGGCATATATATCCTCAAGCTTAAAACCCTCTAACATTTGTTTTTCTACATGTATATATTTGCTACAAAATAGCATTGTTGTGTGTGACCTTCAGGAGCACCCAAGGTCAAGGGCATGCTGACCCAGATGATGACCAAAGGGGGGTTCATCATGGCTGTGACCTCTCCAGAGGAGGCCCGCATCGCTGAGAAAGCTGAGGTAAGACAATCTTCCTTCTTCCGAGTTCCCAGGCCATATGGCCATAATGGGTAAAGTACGTATGTGTCCAGTTTTCACTGGTCTCCCCGCTGCGTACAGCTGACACATTCCGATTTTGGAGGAGCTCAAAGGAAAGAATTATTTGGAAGATTTTTTGGAGAAAAAAAGGCAGGAGCAAGGACCAATAACTGAATAAGTCAGAAAGACAGTAGATGATAGAAAGCGAAGGGAAAAGGCAGAGTCAGTGAGTGGCAGATTAGGGGAAGTTACAAGCACAGAAATTCCAGAAGGTGGGGGAACTATGTTACGAAAGACCCCCTGGTATCCCCACAGGGTGAGTAAGAGAATAAAGCAGATAAACCCAAGTTCGAACCTGGGTACTGGGGATTTTTCCTCTCAGTCTGTACTAGGCCTTACGGTCTGTCTGAACGTGGAGTCTTTCAGAGGTCCGTGTGCCCATGCACTTAGCACATGTTAAACCCAGTGGCAACGAAAAAGTTGTCATTAGGTCAAAGTTGACCACTCACCCCTTTCCTTCCTCATCAGTCACACAAAAATCACATGGAAAAAAGCACAAAAACATGGGTGGCTCGCCTCTGGCTGCGGCGCACTCTCCAGGTGGGAGCAACCCGAATTTGACAGAGACGCCTCTCTGACTGTAAAGTACCAAATACCAAATATATCAATAAATACCAGATGGGTGGGGTAGGTGTATGTTTTGACACGAAGTAATCAATTGGCTTAGTTGTTATTGTTGTTCCCTGGCTTAACAACTCCAGGGATCATCCCAACAGCCGAAGCACTTGAACACTTTGGTACAAATGCACCAGCTATTGATGAGAACATTGCGTGTGTGACCATTTTTTAATTACCCCGCCACGTGCCCCGGTGAGCAGCCACACTCCGACTTTGGAGGATTTGAGACTGATGATGTTATGTCAGGAGCTTGTCATGGCTTAAGACAATCCCCGCACAACCATTCAGAGCATAACAACATTTTTATGTAGCCTTGGCGTTCTAGCTTATGTCAACTGGTCTGACAGCCTCATGCCTAGGCGAATTGGCTTAGTTAAATTGAGTTGTCCTTCAAAACTGGAAAGGTCTGACAACAGGTCATTTGCCGCGGGCAGGCGACCTTGAATTTCACTGAATTTAATTTAGAGTTGAATTAGCGAGTTTGCTGTAGCTTTGGTGCAAAACGTGCAGGCAATTTTGTAATCTAGTTGAAGTACAAACACGCCTTGGCTTAAGGCTTTGTCAGACCAATGAACATAGGCTAGAACACCAAGGCTACATCAAAATGTTGTTACGCTATGCATAGTTAAGTTATGCGGGTATGTCTTTAGCCATGACAAGCTCCTAGCATGACATCATCAGTCTCCAAAATCCCCTGAAGGCTGCACACGTGGCGGGGTAATCGAAAACGGTCACACATGTAATGTTCTCATCAATAGCTGATGCATTTGTACCATAGTGTTCAAGTGCTTCGGCTGTTGGGATGATCCCTGGAGTCTTTTAGTCAGGGTAAGCCAGCAACAACAAAGTATGATCACCAGTGGCAAATGCCCTGTTGGAGGATAAAATAAAGCACCACAAAAAATTTGAATTGTTCTTCTTGGTGGGAGAGGTTTGCATTGTGATTGTACAGTGGAACCTCCCTTAGACCTTCAAAAATCATCCAAAATGAGGTCTTATAAGGGAGGGGTCTTATAAAGGAGGTAATTTTAATACTTGCAAAGAAGGGCAATGTCTCAGAGAAGTAGGTCTTATGTGGGAGGGAGTCTTACAATGGAAGGTCTTATAAGGGAGGTTCCACTGTATGTCATGACTGTTTTCTTGTTGCGTTGTGATATTTTCATGCAGAAAAGTAACGGTGTTTTGTGCTGTGATGATGCGCAGGCATGTGCGGTCATGGTGGTGGAAACGATTGACGGGGAAAGACCTGCGATGGCGTACCCTAAGGTGTGTGTGTGTGGTTGAACACTTGGGGGAGGGGGGGAGTGTGAGTGTGCCTGAAGCCTGAATTCAAGCAATTTGATGCCGTTTCAGGCTGCTGTTTTCCTGAACAAGGGTTTTAGTTCTTAAGAAGCATAAGTTTGTACCGTCAAAACTGGACTATAAGACGCACTTGTATATAAGCCGCATCCCTTAACTCTTCTACTACCAAGTATTACTTAGACTGTTTACCGTTGCGTACCAAGTAATTTTTGCCGCTGCACTGATTTTCGCACACACTCACTTTAAATATTCATTAAAAAAATACTTGCTCGAATCATCACTAAAATGACCTGTGTCGATCTGCTGCTGCAAACCCAAGATCATTTCAACACTTTCGATGCTATTTTTAATTCGCCTAAGTTCAGATTCTGCCACTTCTTCCACGGTAAATGATTCATCGTCACTGGCGCCATCTTGTAGAGGTCCACGCCAAAAGTCGTCAGTTTCCATCGTCGAAAACGCGACGAAAATCGATTGAAGATTACAACATTTAGCCTACAAATGAAGATGGCGGAAGATTGTGCTTTCCCTGAGCGAACTGCGCATGTCCCGGAAGTAAAGGATGTGATGGCACTTCATATAAATAGCGCAAAGGGGGACACCGGGGTTTCCCTAGTATCTGGCGGTCAAACCCGCCCGTGGCTAGCAACGATATACGGTAAGCCGACCCGCCGACGGCAGCAGAAGAGTTAAATTGGCAAAATATTAGGTATGTATTCACATATAAGCCGCACCAGTCTATAAGCCGCAGAGAAAATTAAATGTTCACAAAGCAACAAATATATAAATTCTCCTATCAGAACATGTGTCTAATGCTCTCAGATACTTTAACCCCTTCACTGCCGAGCCCAGTTCCAGTTCCGGGACAACTATTTGCCAAGCCGTTTTAGGTTGCTGAGTATCGCAAAACTTTCTGAATAAAAGTGCATATAACCTATGCTTTTCTGAACGGGGATTGAATATACTATCCTTTGAGAACACTCTCTCATACATTCAAACATACTGCAAAAAGGATAGAAAACGGGAGACTCTTAGAATAAACCTATGACGGATATTTTCGTGACGGGGCAGTTTATAGGTTACCGGAAGTTGACGGAAATATCTGTGATGGGGCAGTGAAAAGGTTAAACATGAGATTTGAATCTATTGATTACCAAAACCAGTTTTGAATCTAAAAGAATCTCAAAATAGGCTGAAGAATGTGGCCAGAAACAGATTTAATCATACTGTCTATAAGCCACATGGGCCAAAGTTGAGGGGAAAAAGTAGCGGCTTATAGTCCACATTTTACGGTAGTTGTTTTTCTGTCTGTCCCAAGGGTATCTCGCAAACCGCTTGACAGAATCGTTTCAAATTTTGTGATCTATGATCGTCGAAGGAGTATAAAGTTTGTAGCAGTTTGTTTTTGTTTTTCTGTCTGTCCCAAGGGTATCTCGCAAACCGCTTGACAGAATCGTTTCAAATTTTGTGATCTATGATCGGCAAAGGAGTATAAAGTTTGTAGCAGTTTGTTTTTTGTTTTTCTGTCTGTCCCAAGGATATCTCACAAACCGCTTGACAGAATCGCTTCAAATTTTGTGATCTATGATCGGCAAAGGAGTATAGTTTATAGCGGGGTTCTTTTTGTTTTTGTTTTTCTGTCTGTCCCAAGGATATCTTGTGAACCGCTTGACAGAATCACTTCAAATGTTTTTATCTATGATCGGCAAAGGAGTATAACTTTGTAGTGTTTTTTTGTTTTGTTTTCTGTCTGTCCCAAGGGTATATCGCAAACAGCTTGACAGAATCGCTTCAAATTTTGTGATGTATGATCGACAAAGGAGTATGAATTTATAGCATTTTTTTCTTCTTTTTCTGTCTGTCCCAAGAATATCTGCTTGACAGAATCGCTTTCAAGTTTTGTGGTGTGTGTGTGTAATACTAAGAGTAGAAGACAGGTGCATAGATTATGTCCAGGGAATAAAATGTCGCTGAGCAGCAGACATATCTCCATTTTTCAAATTTCTTCACCCTCTATCTCATTTGCTTGCTGTCACCTTAAAATGTGCGATGCAATGCAACATTCATGAGACAATAACAATACAGTGTTAGATCTTAGAATTGAATAAAAGATTATAAATAACATTGCACACTCGCGCACACGCACACACACACACACACACTCACGCACACGCACACGCACACACACACACACACACACACACACACTCGCGCACACTCACTCACACACACACACGCACGCACGCACACGCACACTCACGCACACACACACACACACACACACACACACACACACACACACTCGCGCACACTCACTCACACACACACACACATGCATGCGCACACGCGCACACACACACACACACACACACACACACACACACACACACACACACACACACACACACACACACACACACACACACACACACACACACACACTCACACACACACACACACACACACACACACACACACACACACACACTCACACACACACTCACACACACACACACACACACACACACACACACACACACACACACACACACACACACACTTGTCCAATCCCCATGCTATCTACATCCACCACAGGGCTCCCAGGAACCCCCGTTTGGAGGTCTATGAAGCACTAAAATTCTAAAGAACCCTCATAAAGAATGTGCCCCAGGGATGCACTAGAAAAATTCTTTTTAGCATTCACAATGCCACTGGGACCCTCTATCCCGCCTCTAGGACCCTCTATGCTGTAAGTCGAGGAGTCCCTGGGACCCCTTGTTTTGCGGGACGAATGGGAGCTCTGCACCACCACTATGCAGTAGTAAGAAACCATTAAAACAAAACACAGAATTTTCTGTCACATTTGGAGGGTGCGCCTTATAGTCCCCGTTAACCCTTTCACCGCCAACGTCGCATTTATGCGGTGACCACAATGGTTTAACACCCATGTCACTAAAAGGCATCAAATCAGGGCCTGTTATCCGAAGACCTTATTTTCTTAATTTTGGGAGGTAAGGATAGGCCTAATGATATACATGTCACAGAGGAATTCACAGTATTTCAGATAATTATTTTTCTCTACCCACTTAAGCTTAATGGCATTTGGGGGGGGCTAAAAAAATGGATGACAGCGAAAGGGTTAAATATGGTAAATACAGGGATGTGAGAGCTACGCGTAAGTGCGTAAATGCGCTTTTTCTATTTGAAAATAAACACCCCCAAAAACGCAGAGACAGATTGTCGAGTTAGGTAGCCTTTCTTTGCACGCACACAGTGAAAACGAAAGCTGTTTGTAGCGTGAGTACAGTCCCTTGACTGAATTTTGTAAGCTTCTCTGTGGTTGGCCAGTTAAGTCCAATGGCAATGCGTCATTTTTATATGTTTGGCTATGATTTTGAAGGAGGATTTTGATGTTTTTCAAAGCTATTGAATGACTGTTTCGTCGTCAACCATAAAAATGATTTATCACACCATAGATGTGAGGAAAGAGGAGATCGACAAAGGATGCCAACACAAATTTGACAGGGCTTGGATGGATGAAACTAACGGACAGTAAGATCCGTGTAGGCGAGCAGCGGGAAAAAATTGATGTCGGAGGCAAAGTTTTGTTTGAGTACTTTGACGATTCCATCGGCTACGCTTTTTTGGTTGTGGCCCTCTCACATCCCCTGTAAATAACAACAAAAATGATGTTGCACACTTTGACGCACACCTTAAAACGGTTATACCTACAGTGTAAATGATTCTTGGTCTGCGTTTCACAGAAAATCAATGACATCAAGGCGTCGGTGAGCATTCCCGTGATTGGGCGATGCAGTGTCGGCCATTTTGTTCAAGCTCAGATCCTGGAGTCGATGGGTGTAGACATGATATACGAGAGTGAAGGTCAGTGGTTTGTTTTTTCCAGTCTATCGTCTGTCTTGTTGAAGTCAAAGTCAAAAATACTACCTTTTTCTGACTATAACTTAAGTATAAGGCGCACACCCCAAATTTTACACAAAATACAGATTTTGTTACTATATTATCAATCATACTATGAGGTGTAGTCGACTGTTTTGTTATTGTCAGTGTCAAAAATACCATCTTTTTCGGACTATAACTTAAGTATAAGGCGCACACCCCAAATTTTACACAAAATACAGATTTTGTTACTATATTATCAATCATACTATGAGGTGTAGTCGACTGTTTTGTTATTGTCAGTGTCAAAAATACCATCTTTTTCGGACTATAACTTAAGTATAAGGCGCACACCCCAAATTTTACACAAAATACAGATTTTGTTACTATATTATCAATCATACTATGAGGTGTAGTCGACTGTTTTGTTATTGTCAGTGTCAAAAATACCATCTTTTTCGGACTATAACTTAAGTATAAGGCGCACACCCCAAATTTTACACAAAATACAGATTTTGTTACTATATTATCAATCATACTATGAGGTGTAGTCGACTGTTTTGTTATTGTCAGTGTCAAAAATACCATCTTTTTCGGACTATAACTTAAGTATAAGGCGCACCCCCAAATTTTACACAAAATTCAGATTTTGTTACTATATTATCAATCATACTATGAGGTGTAGTCGACTGTTTTGTTATTGTCAATGTCAAAAATACCATCTTTTTCGGACTATAACTTAAGTATAAGGCGCACCCCCAAATTTTACACAAAATTCAGATTTTGTTATTATATTTTCTTACTATATTATCAATCATACTATGAGGCATAGGGGTCTCAGTCTGGGGAGTAGACGTGCAACAGCTTAGGTCAGTGGTTTCAATTGTTTTTCCCAGTCTATCGACTGTCTTGTTAAAGTCGAAGTCAAAAATACCATATTTTTCTGACTATAGCTTAAGTACAAGGCGCACCCCCCCAAATTTTACACAAAATTCATTATATTTTCTTACTATATTATCAATCATACTATGAGGCATAGGGGTCTCAGTCTGAGGAGGAGACGGGCAGCAGGTTAGGCTGTACGCACTTGAATGGCCACTCCGTGCCTATTCTGCAGTGCATATTGGCCTATATTATGGCCTTTCTATCTTATTTATTTTCGGTTATGTATTGTGCATTTGTACATGAACAAAAGATACAACATTAGTATTGCCTATTTGTGTTCATTGTGCATTTGTACATGAACAAAAGATACAACATTAGTATTGCCTATTTGTGTTCATTGTGCATTTGTACATGAACAAAAGATACAACATTAGTATTGCCTATTTGTGTTCATTGTGCATTTGTACATGAACAAAAGATACAACATTAGTATTGCCTATTTGTGTGCATTGTGCATTTGTACATGAACAAAAGATACAACATTAGTATTGCCTATTTGTGTTCATTGTGCATTTGTACATGAACAAAAGATACAACATTAGTATTGCCTATTTGTGTTCATTGTGCATTTGTACATGAACAAAAGATACAACATTAGTATTGCCTATTTGTGTTCATTGTGCATTTGTACATGAACAAAAGATACAACATTAGTATTGCCTATTTGTGTTCATTGTGCATTTGTACATGAACAAAAGATACAACATTAGTATTGCCTATTTGTGTTCATTGTGCATTTGTACATGAACAAAAGATACAACATTAGCATTGCCTATTTGTGTTCATTGTGCATTTGTACATGAACAAAAGATACAACATTAGTATTGCCTATTTGTGTTCATTGTGCATTTGTACATGAACAAAAGATACAACATTAGTATTGCCTATTTGTGTTCATTGTGCATTTGTACATGAACAAAAGATACAACATTAGCATTGCCTATTTGTGTGCATTGTGCATTTGTACATGAACAAAAGATACAACATTAGTATTGCCTATTTGTGTTCATTGTGCATTTGTACATGAACAAAAGATACAACATTAGTATTGCCTATTTGTGTGCATTGTGCATTTGTACATGAACAAAAGATACAACATTAGTATTGCCTATTTGTGTTCATTGTGCATTTGTACATGAACAAAAGATACAACATTAGTATTGCCTATTTGTGTTCATTGTGCATTTGTACATGAACAAAAGATACAACATTAGCATTGCCTATTTGTGTTCATTGTGCATTTGTACATGAACAAAAGATACAACATTAGTATTGCCTATTTGTGTTCATTGTGCATTTGTACATGAACAAAAGATACAACATTAGCATTGCCTATTTGTGTTCATTGTGCATTTGTACATGAACAAAAGATACAACATTAGCATTGCCTATTTGTGTTCATTGTGCATTTGTACATGAACAAAAGATACAACATTAGTATTGCCTATTTGTGTTCATTTTATATATTTTGGGGGTAATCTGGGTGTGATACATTAACCCTTTCACCGCCAGCCATATTTCAGCCAAGAATTTCCATTAAATTTACCTGGGTAGAGAACAAAATTCATCTGCAGTATTGGGGATTCTTCTGTGGCAGACATAAAATAAGGTCTATCCTTACTTCCCAAAACTAAGACAATAGGGTCTGTGGATAATAGACCCCAATTTGATGCCTTTTAGTGACATAGGTGTCATATCACTGTGGTGCTAAAATGCAACTTTGGTGGTGAAAGGGTTAAACAGAAGGGCCGACGATCTCAGCATTGCTTGATTTTATGGGCTACAGGCCTCGATGAGAAATGTGATATGCCATTCTGGCTTTTTGTTTGTCTGTATAGTAACTACGTGTAGGATGTTATTGACGTGTTTGATGTTTACTGTGGTGACAGTCCTGAGAAGACCATTGCTGTTGACAGGACTGTAAGCAATGTAAAGATAAATCAATTTGTGGGAAAAGTATCGCCTTATAGTTTGAAAAATACAGTACTTTATTATCTTGTTAAGAGAAATTACAATAATTACAAGCGCAATACTCTTCTTTCTTCCTGCTTCTTCTTTCTCCTCCTCCTTCATTTCTTCTTTCCCCTTCTTCTTCTTCCTTACCCCCGTGGGCCAGCCTTCACGTGGCGGGGGTGTTCTCGACCAAGCTGTGCCCACCCCCTTTTCTTACCTTTCCTATTTTTCTGCCTACCATGTCTTGTACTATCTCTTTTTCCCCCATAAAGTCTCCCAACAAGATCTGCAGTTTTCCATTTCGTCTGATTTCTGTCTCCCCGGATCTTCAATCTGTTCTTTCATCTTTCCTTACAAATCTATCTTTTGAATGTTCCTTTTTCTCTCTGATCTATCAGACAATTTATGACATGCCAGGTTTTTTTTATTGTTCACTGGCGTCCACACGTGAGACCCAGACCTGCCTACCCATACGATTTTTCCGTATTTTGTACACGATTTTGAGCCCCAGTACTGCAGTACGGTAAATGGAAAATTAATACAGCAAAATTTTTAACTTAAGGTCTTCTAAGATCGGTCAAAATTGAGTGTTTTTCATCATTTCGCATGGCAGTTTAATGTTCTGTAATGTTCCGTTTTGGGGTCTCCTTGCAAAATACGGAATTTTTAGAAAAAGTATGGAATTTTATTTCGTGGAGTACCTAAAAAAGAAATTGGGGGTAGGCAAGTCTGGATACCTTGTGCACTTGAGTGGGCACCTGTTGTCCATTCTGCAGTGCATATTTTTTCCTATATGGCCATTTTTATATATATTTTTTACTAGTATGTGTTTGTTATCCTTTTTTACTGTTTTTTTAAAACCAGGATCCGATAAATAGAGTAGAGTGGCTCAACGTTTCCAGCACTGTGTGGACTTATGTGCTATAGGGTGCAATGATGGAGGTGTCATATTATGAATTGTACTGTATGTTTTGTTGTTTACAGGTTGTTGAACGTTGGTCAGATACATTGATGAGTGTTTTGTAATAAGTCGATCTTTACGCGGTGACAGTCCTGAGATGACCGTAGCTGTTGACGGGACTATAATGGAAAAAATAAAATCTTCTTCCTTCTTCTTCTCCCTCTTCCTATTCCTTCTTGATGCAGCGATGACGCGGGCAGACCTGGATCACCACATAGACAAGCACGCCTTCCAGGTGCCCTTCCTGTGTGACGCTGCAAGCTTGAGCAAAGCCCTGCGCAGGATTGACGAAGGTGCAGCCCTCATCTGTGCCACCGATGGTACTGTCAGAGGTGAGTGATGCCGTACAGGGGAGATTCACTCTTCTATGATAAGGATAGTACAGTGGAACCTCCCTTATAAGACCTTCAAAAATCATCCAAAATGAGGTCTTATAAGGGAGGGGTCTTATAAGGGAGGTAATTTTAATACTTACAAAGAAGGGCAATGTCTCAGAAAAGTAGGTCTTATATGGGAGGGAGTCTTATAAGGGAGATTCGACTGTAGTAGTAGTACATCTATATAGTGTTTACCTCAAATGAGCCAAAAGCGCTTTACGTCATATGAGCCCAAAGCGCTTTACAGTCAAATGAGCCCAAAGCGCTTTACAGTCAAATGAGCCCAAAGCGCTTTACAGTCAAATGAGCCCAAAGCGCTTTACTTCAAATGAGCCCAAAGTGCTTTACAGTCAAATGAGCTCAAAGTGCTTTACAGTCAAGTGAGCCCAAAGCGCTTTACAGTCGAATGAGCCCAAATCGCTTTACCTCAAATGATCCCAAAGCGCTTTACCTCAAATGAACCCAAAGTGCTTTACCTCAAATGAGCCCAAAGCGCTTTATCTCAAATGAGCCCAAAGCGCTTTACAGTCAAATGAGCCCAAAGCGCTTTACAGTCAAATGAGCCCAAAGCGCTTTGCGTCAAATGAGCCCAAAGCGCTTTGCGTCAAATGAGCCCAAAGTGCTTTACCTCAAATGAGCCCAAAGCGCTTTACAGTCAAATGAGCCCAAAGCGCTTTACCGGCGCCCACCTACTGGCAATGACCTATGATGTATACAGCGTCATGGCACACGTCTGAGCCCCAGGCAGTAGGAGAGTTAACTCCCCTCACACTGTCAGTACCATATTTTATTATAAAGCACCCCTCCCCCACCCCGAGCTTCAGATTATTTTTAAACTCCATGGGTCATATGACCCCTGATTACAGAAATGATGGGTCCATTTACAAAACCGTGGGCCAATAATGTGTCGCTGTACTGTTAAACTTAACTTTTATTGCAGACTTTGTGGGTTGCACAAAATGAGGGGTCAAATCACCGTCGATAAGGGTCAATGACCTGGGCCCACCAACAATCTGTAGCTTTGCCCCCGCAAAGTTTGACACAAAATTTTGATTTTGTTATACATCAGTTTTTCACTATGTATGTTATGCTTCTTCTGCATTCCTAGACGATATGGCCATAATGGGTAAAGTACGTATGTGTCTGGTTTTCAGTTTTCACTAGTCTCCCCGCTGCATTCAACCAACACTTTCTGATTTTGGAGGAGCTCAAACTCGTCCAAGAAAATTATTTGGAAGATTTTTTTTGGGGGAAAAAAACAGGAGAATGGGCCAACAAGTCAGAAAGATAGTAGATAACACAAAGCAAAGGAAAAGGCAGAGCAGGGCTCCCAGTGACCCCCATTTGGGGGTCTACAGGGTTCCCACAAGTCCTTCAAAATTTGAAAAGTCCTGGAAAAACAGCACATGCTCTAAAGCTCCTGGAAAAGTCCTGGAATTTTCTTAATTTGCTTACCAGATTCTCAAGTTTCAAGCAAGCAAAACCAACACTCGATCTCTTTGAAAATATATATTTATAGTAAAACTGAAAGTTAGCACTTGGTTGTTTTTTTAATTCAGACTTTTGACCGCCTGATATTGTGACAGCAGACGACCATGCTACTGCATGTGGACTTTTGATGTGTGCAGGTTTTGTAGTTTCAAGTAATTAGAATAGTTCGATATTATACCTCTTACCGTAATGCTTATTATCCATTATTACAAGCAGTATTTTCAGTCCTTGAAATTTACCAGCATGTTCCTAGAATAGTCTTGGAAAAGTCCTTGAATTTTTCTTTGAGAGATATGTGGGAACCCTGCCGTCTATGAAGTACTAAAATTCTAAAGGACCCTCTAAAAGAATGTGCAGGGGGTCCCAGGGATGCACTAAAAAGATTCGTCTTAGCATTCGCAATGCCACTGGGACCCTCTACCCCGCCCCTAGGACCCTCTATACTGTAAGTGAAGGAGTCCATGGGACCCCTTGTTTTGCGGAACGATTGGGAGCCCTGCAGAGTCAAAGAGAGTGATAGATTAGAGGAAGTTGCCAGCACAGAACTTTCAGAAGTTTGGGGAACTACGTGTTCCGAAAGACCTCCCGGTATCTCCATGGGGAGAGGCTCGTGGGGTGGGTGGGGGGTGTCCAGTTCCCCATATGAGATGTGAAATAACGAATATGGCCCAGGCCTTTGACCCTCCAGAGTAAGCTGACTGCCTCCTCCGAAGTTGGAGTGTGGCTGCCCACGTGGCGGGGGTAATCAAAAACGGTCACACACGTAATGTTTTTATCCCTAGCTGGTGCATTTGTACCTTGGTGTTCAAGTGCTTGTGCTTTGGCTGTTGGGGTGATCCCTGGAGTCTTTAAGCCAGGGTACAACAACAACAGCTGACTGCGACCTTCATCTACCAAACTGGACTGAGCGTCTAACATGGTGATGAACAAACAAGAAGAAGAAGCACCCAGTAATTACAATCAGGGGGTCTTTCGTACAAATAGTTCTCCCACCTTCTGGAAGTTCTGTGCTTGTAACTTCTTCTAATCTGTCACTCTTTGACTCTGCCTTGTCCCTTTGCTTACTGTCATCTACTATCTTTCTGCCTTACCGATCCATTCTCCTGCCTTTTTTCACAGAACACTTTCAAAAAGATTTCCTCCAGCCGAAGTGGGACTTGCTGGGCCTAACCATTTCTTAGTTAGGCGCATAACGACAGCATGACGCATCTACGCTCACGTGGCAGGAAATTGAGCGAACAAAGAAGAAGAAGAAATCAGATTGTCACGTTGACCCTCTGTCTGCCTCTTGCAGGAGGTGTGGCGGAGGCGGGGCGTGCCCTGCGCACCATTCGACGGGAGACGCGCATGGCGCAGGCCATGGACTCCATGGAGTTGTATTCCTACGCCCAGGATTTGCACGCCCCTCACCCCCTGCTGAAGAAAACGGCGGACATGGGCCGTCTCCCTGTGCCCTGCTTCGCTGCCAGTTTAGCAGGTGGGTGCAACATCGTATTTTTCACACTATCAGGTGCAACTTTTCTTAAGGCGCACCTGCCACATTTGATTAAATCACGGGAGAATATTAGAAAATTCCTTGAGCCTTTTTCACCCAACTTTTGTACTTCATCGAGTAAGGGATAGAATCAGTTTAACTCATTCGCATCGCAATGATTTTGAATTCTTAAAAAAAACTCGCAAATCACTCCAGCCATACACACAAACAAAAAATACATAAACAACAGGAGAAATGAAAGAAGATGACGGGTTTTTACTTCAGGTTTAGACATAGGGAAGTGGTAGATCAGTCTTTTGTATACATAGACTTTATATAGGAAAAACTCCCTACACCGTTTGGTTCCCCCACAACAAACCACTACAAAAACAAAGTCAGAGGCAAAATTGTGGTCTAAGGGAGCGAAGCGAGTTTAGAAGTGACCAAGGTATGGTGTGCACACAGATTTACTTCCCTTGAAGCAAATGCATCAATTCATTCCGGACATATATGGCCGGAACGACTTGAATGAGTTAAAGGTTCTTTTCATGCCACAGAACGTTTGAAACATGAAAATAATCAGTAAGGAAAAACAAACGTAAACCCTCTAAATTCAGCGTCGCCATTAAGTGTTGCTGTACAGCATAGGATTTATTTTTTTTTTCAAATGGCGACCGTTAAATGCCAAGTTCGCACATACGGTAACGCTTTGAGCAGCTGTTTATTTTCTTAAAATATAAATGATAAATCTTTGATTCCGACGAAAATACCCCTAAACTGATTCTAACCCTGTGGCCGGGTTCACATTAGACGCGTAAGTTCCGTACGGAAAACCCTAAGTAAGTGGAAGAAAGAAGATTAAAAGTTTACGCATATAGGGGAAATTCGGACACGTGCGCAAATCTTTTCCCTTCTTTGTTTCACTTATTTGTGGATTGCACACGGGGTTTCCGCATGGAATATCTGCTTATGTGTGTACATGGCCTATCCCTTACCCGATGAAGTACAATAGTTGGGCGAAAGTGGCTCAAGGAATTTCCGATATTCTCCTTTAATTGAACCCCAAATTTTGCACAACAGATTTTGTTATTCTTTCATATTACAAGACACTGGGGTTTTGGTCTGGGGTAAAAAGTATCTTATAGTTCGTAAAATATGGAACTTTGATTGCTGCTTTTATCCGTTTTTGACATTATTATCCTACAGTTTGAGTCGCGGTAACGTCGTGGTACCACCAAAAAAGCCTAAATGCTACAAAGAGTGATTACTTCGCAGCCTACAAACCTTGCAAAGAATGAAGCCAACTTTCTCACTTCCCACCTGGAAGGTAAAAAGGTGGGAAGTGTTAGTGTTGTTTTGTAGGCAGTGAGTGAGTTCACAGTGATCCCCAGCTGTAGTGTAGGTGAACTGAAAGGGTGGGAGTAAAAAAAAAAAACGGCTTCAGTCAGCTGCGGAGTGCGAGCTCTTTGTATATTCAGGCTTTTTGGTAGCACTTAGTGTTTTGTGGAAGACTACAATTTTCAAACTTGGGGTCGTTTGCTCTGGCACTTAGTGCTGCAGCCAAAGGGATGGGTTGGCCTTTGGGGACCTTCTTCAACGTCAGCTGTCCTCAAATTATTTTGGCTGAGAGTGGGGATGTACACTGGGCAGGGCACCTCCGCTATCAACAAATTGTAGCCCTGCCCTCCAGAATAGCTCTGCCCCCTCTGCTGTCTGGCAGGCATTGCCAAGTCAAGTCAAGTTAAGTTTATTTCCAAAACCCCTAGGGGCACAAGAAAACAATCACAATTATGTTGCGGCAACTGAACAACACCTCACACACACTGGTTTTAAACAACATACCAGTGCACAATTCCAAACATTTATAAACTTGCAATAACCATCTGCAAAGGCGCGTACACTCGCCCATACACACAAACACTCCAAATCATTGAATCTTCGGAAAGATAAATAAAAAACAAAAACAAAACAAAACCGACGTTGCCAGTAAGCCCAACACTTTGCGTACCAGGTTTGGCTAATAGTCTGTGAAACCAAAGCAGTATGGGTCACATTGTTAAATAATGCTCAAAATTCTTTTAAAATAACACAAACTAAGCGGGTAAGGGTTCGTTTATTTTTATTCTGAAACAAAGATGTAAACTTGATTACGTTTGGTCTTTTCAAGTAATAGTTTGTCAAGTACGTCTTTCTTGCATCCCTGAATGCCTCACATTCAAAGATATAATGAAATTCGTCTCCAAGCACATGATAATTGCACTTACAACAGAGTCTCTCATTGTGTGGAATGTTTTGGATTCTCCCAGTTTGAATGGGTAACCTGTGATTTAGGGTTCTGTATTTGACAAATATCAATGCTAAGTGTTCGGGTAGGGTTTTAAAATAATCTTCGCAAGAGAATGTTTCTTTATACAATTTATAGTTACTAAACACTTGTTTTTCTTCCAGCTGCGAGAACCATTGTTGAATAAACTGATCTTTTAATGCAAGCAAGACTTTGGATTTAAACCAATTAATCGAAATATTATAGTGAGGCTGTGGGACCACAAACCACTCAGTCCAAGGTTATTTAACAGAGTGTTGACACATAATATGAAAGGCGATACATGTTTGTTTTCTCTATATAAATGTAGCATAAAACGATACATCGTACACGAAAATTTGGACTGGTTAACATCATTTACAAGTTTAAACCAAAAATTCAGCATTCTGCTTTTCGCTTGGATCTCTAGAGGGTATTGTCCTATTTCCCCATAAACCATGCAGCTTGGTGTAGATTTATTTAGTTTAAGAACGATCTTATAAAAACGAAGCTGTAGCTTTGAAGCTAAGTCTGTCATGTTATGACACCATACCTCACTTCCGTACAGAAGAATTGGACTGATCATTTTATCAAATAACTCAATCTTTATCTCTATTGGTAACATTATCTTTTTGCTGTTTTTTAATAGGAAAACATAGCTCTTGATGCTTTGTCATATAGTCATTTTTGGGCAACACTAAATTTATTATTATAATTGAAATAAATACCCAAATAGTTATAACCAAAAACCGTTTCAATGCTTTTACCGTTGTAATGAAAATGAGGAATATTTCGTATTTTACCTCTTGAAAACACTATGACTTTCGTTTTACCAACGTTAACTCGTAAATCCCATTTACTACAATACGCATACATAGCATCCAAGAAATGACGGACCGGCATACATACACAGATTGTAGTCCATCCATCCAGTATAGCTCTGCTGTCTGGCAGACATTGCCAGAAATGACGGACCGGCATACATACACAGATTGTAGTCCATCCATCCAGTATAGCTCTGCTATCCGGCAGACATTGCCAGAAATGACGGACCGGCATACATACACAGATTGTAGTCCATCCATCCAGTATAGCTCTGCTATCTGGCAGACATTGCCAGAAATGACGGACCGGCATACATACACAGATTGTTGTCCAACTATCCAAAATAACTCTGCTATCGGCAGACATTGCCAGAAATGACGGACCGGCATACATACACAGATTGTAGTCCAGCCATCCAAAATAGCTCTGCTGTCTGGCAGACATTGCCAGAAATGACGGACCGGCATACATAGACAGATTGTAGTCCATCCATCCAAAATAGCTCTGCTGTCTGGCAGACATTGCCAGAAATGACGGACCGGCATACATACACAGATTGTTGTCCAACTATCCAAAATAACTCTGCTATCGGCAGACATTGCCAGAAATGACGGACCGGCATACATACACAGATTGTAGTCCAGCCATCCAAAATAGCTCTGCTGTCTGGCAGACATTGCCAGAAATGACGGACCGGCATACATACACAGATTGTAGTCCAGCCATCCAGAATAGCTCTGCTATCTGTCAGACATTGCCAGAAATGACGGACCGGCATACATACACAGATTGTAGTCCAGCCATCCAAAATAGCTCTGCTATCTGTCAGGCATTGCCAGAAATGACGGACCGGCATACATACACAGATTGTAGTCCAGCCATCCAAAATAGCTCTGCTATCTGTCAGACATTGCCAGAAATGACGGACCGGCATACATACACAGATTGTAGTCCAGCCATCCAGAATAGCTCTGCTGTCTGGCAGACATTGCCAGAAATGACGGACCGGCATACATAGACAGATTGTAGTCCAGCCATCCAAAATAGCTCTGCTATCTGTCAGGCATTGCCAGAAATGACGGACCGGCATACATACACAGATTGTAGTCCAGCCATCCAAAATAGCTCTGCTATCTGGCAGACATTGCCAGAAATGACGGACCGGCATACATAGACAGATTGTAGTCCAGCCATCCAAAATAGCTCTGCTATCTGGCAGACATTGCCAGAAATGACGGACCGGCATACATACACAGATTGTAGTCCAGCCATCCAAAATAGCTCTGCTATCTGGCAGACATTGCCAGAAATGACGGACCGGCATACATACATAAATTTGGAGTCAATAGCACCGTTAAAGCTGTTTGACGAATGTGTTCTGTCCATAATGATACATTATTTTACAACTGTCTAGTTGGAAGAGGGGTTGTGCGTCCATGCGAATGTATATCTATGTTTTGCATACTTACATATTCGTAAGTATAGGTATTTATTTAAAACTGTTGAGCATAACAATATTGTACATACATATTCGTAAATATAGGTTTTTATTTAAAACTGTTGAGCAATGAGAATACATTCACACCCAGATGTATTCATAATGGGTTTTTTTTAAAAACAATCAAATGTACGGAATTAACATTTCAGACCACAAGTTAATTTTTAATCGATTCCACAGAAATTCTTTTCATTTTCTTTCCTCCCAGCAGCCTATCATTGAAAAAAATCTTGGGTGTTCTTTATTCATAAAAGAAAGCCTTCTGATTAAAAAAAAAAGTAATATTTGTTCTTGGTTTGTTTTTTTGTTTTTTTTATTCCTTTAGCGACCCCAGCGGACGTGTCCCTGCTGAGGCAGCTGGGTGCGGACGGGGTGATGCTGACGGGCAGTGCCGCTAGAATCTTCCACAGCCCCTACCCTCTGAACAGAGCGGGCAGCCTGGCCCTGGCGATCCATCACTACAGGGACCCCAAGGCCCTGGTCCACCTGACGGAAAAGGGAAACTGGGGTTCAGTTCTCGCCAGCAACCGTCAGGCAAACACTGCTGCTGCTGGCGTTTCTGTTCCTGACCGAGCTAGCCTGCACCCTCACGCAGATGCTAGCACTGGAAGGCCAAGCTCTGCTCCGATTCTCACCAACGACCATCGGACCAGGGATTCTGTTGGTAGCTCTTCTGTTGCCAGTGAGACAGCTACCACTACTACCACCACTGCCTCTTGTGTTCCTGATCGCGCCACACAACTCCCCCGCACAAGTGCTCCCTCTGACAGTTCTTCTGTTCTTCCTGACAGCCTTCAGGCATGGGATTCTGTTGACTGCTTTTTCTCTGTTGATATCTCTTCTGTTCCGACTCTTCCTGGTGGTGCTCGGCCGAATTCAAGCACCGCTACAGCTAGCGTTCCTGATCGAGGTAGCCAATACTCGGACATAAAAGCTCCCACCAGTAGTCCCTCTGCTCACCTCCTTGCTAACGGCCTTCAGACGACGGATTGTGTTGGGGGCTCATCTGTGCCGACTCTTACTACAGGCAGCAATCAAACAAACACGACCACCACTGCCACTAGCGTTCCTGATCAGAACAGCCGGTGCTCAGAGACAAGTTCTGTCACCGGTAGCTCGAGTTCTTTTCCCATTGTCGCCGGCAGCGGCAAGACAAACGCTCCCACCTCTTCCACTTGTCCTTCTGAGCGAGATAGCCACTGCTATGAGGCGAGTACTGTTTGCGGTGGTGCAAGTACTATTCCGATCCTTTCTAGCAGTCATCTGGCAAGAGGTGGTGCCCCTTCTGTGTCTGATGCAGTTAACGGGTGCCAACAGACAAACGATACCAGAAGTCGTAGTAGTAGCTCAATGTCTGGTCCCATTCTTGCTAGCAGCCATCATACAAGAGCTAGTGCTTCCAGTACTCGGGGAGTCAGTTAGCAGACACCATATCGAGTTTCCCTTCACTTTGTGGCTAAAAATGTTATTACTGTCTGGAAAAAAAAATCGCATGCCAAAAAATAGTTTTTTAAAATTGGGTGGCGCGCCTCTGGCTGCGACGCGTTCACCAGGTGGGAGCAACCCGAATTTCACAGAGATGCCTCTGTGACTATAAAGTTCCTAATACCTTATAAGTCCTCCAATTATAAGACTCCCTCCCACATAAGACCTGCTTCTCTGAGACATTACCCTTCTTTGTAAGTATTAAATTACCTCCCTTATAAGACCCCTCCTTTATAAGACCTCATTTTGAATGATTTTTTAAGGTCTTATAAGGGAGGTTCCACTGTAATACCTAAATATTAAAGAAAGTGAGGATGGATTGGGCGCACGCAACAAAAAGCTGGTGTCAAGTACGTCGCCCAGCACACCCTCAGATGGAATCTTCTAAAGAAAAATAGAGATTACACATATTAGTAGTAAAACAGAAAAACGCCCATTTTTCTGAACGAACTATTTGGTGGGTATGTATCACCTTTTATCAATCCACGGGCTTGGTAGACCAGCCTAGAAAATCCTGAAGAGACCTCTAGGCAGACTCCAAGAGGATGGGCCTTACCTGTAATCAGTAAAAGATTTTTTTGAACGGTGGACACAAATTTTGTGGTTTTATAAATGAATCGAAATTTGGAATTATGAAAAAAAAAAATTGAGTGGTGGATTAAGTTTGTGATTTTTATAATTGAAATCATATTTAGCATTACTTTGTTTTATTCTATGCGTAAGTTTTGTTGATCGTTTCAATTTTCTATGCATGAATTAAATTTTGCAATGTCGAATTATTAAATTGAAATGAAAGTTTTTTTTGTGATGAATGTTCTTAAATTTTTTGACTGATGCTTTTTTTTGTAATTCTACAAAAGCATGCAGAATATTTTTTATAGCCAATTCTTGTTCGTCAGTTATTTAATTAAAAAAAAAAAAGTTATATATTTTTGATGCCTTAAAGTTTTAAAGGTGGAGAAAAGGAACAAGTACCTACGATAAAAAACACACCAAATTGGGACATAAAATACAATACATGTGTGCGTCTTGTTGTGATTACCATTACTAATATCTTTATAATTATTATTGAAAATGTTGCTTTGATGTGCTTTATCCAGAGAGTTTATGGATTGAAAACATGTTCCAAATTTTTGTCTTTTTTGTTGTTGTTTGTTTTTATGATTATTTGTACTTCCACCAAGGAGGCTTGTCTGTCCGTCTGTTTGTCTCTCAGTGAACAACGTGGCTTAAAACCCTTTCACTGCCAATGTCACATTTATGCACTTTACAATGGTTTGGTTTAGCACCCATGTCTCTAAAAGGCATCAAACCAGGGTTTGTTATAATAATAATAGTGAAGCATTTATATAGCGCATTCTTCCACCAAATGTGGAGCTCTATGCGCTTAACAATCAACAACGCAAAAATTAAAAGCAAGAAATTCAACAAGGACATATAATTGCTCACACACGTACAAATAGGCACACACACACACACACACCATTACCATGACCACAATCGCTACCACTCACCCCACCCAGAAGCACAATACATGATACAAAGTGTTGAATAAATCATCAACATTCTCTCTCTCTCTCTCTCTCTCTCTCTCTCTCTCTCTCTAGACCCTATACTTTTGGGAAGTAAGGATAGGTCTAATGTTATACATTTCCTAGAGGAACTCCTAATCATATTGCAGACTTTTTGTTTCTCTCTACCCAGTTATGTTTAATGGTATTTGGGGGGATGAAAAATGTCTGGTGGCGAAAGTTACCAACGCATTTTGAGAACCAAAGTTGTGGAGGGTTAGGCCACCACCACAGAACGCTCCATTAGATTATATGTAAAGTGGTTTAGAAACATGTTTATGCCTCGCTTTTACTCGCCAAAGCCAAGTCGTCAAATTCCTTTGGCTAAGAGAGTGGGGATGTACACTGGGCAGGGCATCTCTATTATAAACAAATTTTTTAGCCCCCTTCTGCTGTATGGCAGTCATACCATTCTGCTGTATGGCAGTCATACCATTCTGCTGTATGGCAGTCATAGTCGGACACGAAAGACTGGTGTACAATGCACTTACAGACCTCAGGGTGTCTGATTCTCACATGTCTTAAAGACCCACCACGTCATGTGTCGAAATCACGGTTTTCACGTGTTTTTCCTCTTATGGCTAGTAAGAAATCTTAAGACATCTTCCTAGCCTAAGAGGGAATGTGACACGTGACGTGGGGGGTCTTAAAGGGGTACGTTTACCATTTCAAAGGGTGTTTTCAGCCCTAATTTCAAAATTTAAAGAGTCAGTTCTTTTGTGTTCCCGGGCCATAAGGCCACAATGGATACGTGTGTGTCCGTCCGTTTTCCAGTTTTCACTGGTCTCCCCGCTGCGTACAGCCGACACATTCCGATTTCGGAGGAGCTCAAAGGAGAAAACTATATGGAATTTTTTGTGTGGAAAAAAAGGCAGGAGAATGGGCCAAATGTCAGAAAGATAGTAGATGACACAAAGCAAGGAAAAAGGCAGAGTCAAAGAGAGTGGCAGATCAGAGGAAGCTACAAGCACAGAACTTCCAGAATATGTGGGAACTATTTGTATGGAAGACCCCCCCGGTATCCCCAAGGGGGTAGGGGTCAGTTAAAAAAACTAACCATCGTGACGTGATGTCACGTCATACGTGAGTGTATGACTTGCTGTAACTTCAAGTGGATGAAACTTTTAGCAACTATTTTAAGAAAATTGATAATTCCGATTCGAAAGATAGATATGGCTGACTATGCTCTTCTTATTGTAAAATTTGCAAATGTGTTGAAAGTTTTCAGTCCTGGAAAACTTCAAAACACATCTTCCAAAAATGTTACCCTCTAGTTCACTTTTTTTGGGGGCCCCCAAAGTGTAAGATGATCAATGTTTGAACCACCCATTCTACAGATTTCAATCAATCAAATCAAATCATCTTTATTATCTCATAACTGAGAAATTGCAGATTTCACTTATCTCCACGTGACTTTTTCCTTCTTATTTTTTTTAGATTGGCTGTATGATTTTTTCTGGGCCCTCGCAAATAGCTCAAAATCACAGCTCCGCCCCTTGCCTCAAAGAAGCTACAATAATAATAATAATTTTTATTTATATAGCGCGATAAAAATCATGCTAAAAGCAAGCTCTCAGCGCTTCGCAAACATTGATTAGGGAGAGAGAGAAACAGAGGGGGAGTGAGAGGGAGAGGACAGACATACAGGTATAAGCAAAACAAATTCAATTCGCCCCTCCCGTCTTCCCCGTTTCCCTTTGTAAAACCAGAACAATTTAACTGGCGTAATAAACACACATTAAAAGCATTATTCACTAGAATAATACATGCAAAAATTATGCATACAAAGACACAAACTCATGCCCATGACTGACATCAGGGCAAAAACTGTTTTACAGATGTTTTTTGAAGAGGTGTTTTTTTTAAAGGTGGGTAAAGACTGAATTTGGTGGAGAGTTATTGGAAGAGAGTTCCAAGTGACGGGGCCGAAGACAGAGAAACTTCTTTTGCCGAAGGAGTTGAAAGAAGCGGGGGACAGAGAGGTTGCCATCCTGAGATCGAAGAGCTCTTGGGGGCGTGTAAGGACAGACAAGATCAGATAAATAGGATAGCATACATTCAAGATTGATGATCTCAAAACAAATGATGGATATGTTATGCTCAATGCCGGCTCTCACTGGGAGCCAGTGCAGGATCTTCAGTAGCTCAGTAGCACTGGATCTTTTACTTTCTCTAAGAACAAGTCTGGCAGCATGATTTTGAATGCGTTGGAGTTTGGACATGAGCTTTTCTGGAAGATCAGCCAAGAGGGAGTTGCAATAGTCAAGTCTAGAAAGAATTAAAGAGACGCACAGTTTGTTTGCAGTCAACTGAGAGATTACCTTAATTGAAACCTGGCGTAGAGAGTTGGAACTGTGCATACAAAGAGGAAAGGTGTTCTTTCTAGGACTGCAAAAGTTTGAAGTCTGTGAACTCCTGTGTTCATGCTTTATGGACCCAATGACAAACTTTACTGATCAACCCACTTTAACCTTTTCACCGCCAATGTCGCATCTTAGCACCACAATGGTTTAACACCCATGTCACTAAAAGGCATCAAATCAGGACCTGTTATCCAAAGACCATATTTTCTTAATTTTGGGAGGTAAGGATAGGCCTAATGTTATATATGTCACAGAGGAATTCCTAATATTGCAGATAATTTGTTTTTCTCTACCCAGTTAAGTTTAATGGTATTTTATGGCTGGCGGCGAAAGGGTTAATACTCAAATTGCAATCTGGAGGAAAATGTGTTTCACGCCCTCCGACCTGGTACAGGTACCAGAGGACAATGGGAGACTTAGTGGGATTTTTTTCACGCCAGGTGTCGTGACACTCGCTAGGGGCTAATCCCCTCTATATTCTTAGTTGGGGATAAAGAGAGAGAGGAGACCAACTCCCTCTCTCTCTCTCTCTCTCTCTCTCTCTCTCTCTCTCTCTCTCTCTCTCTCTCTCTCTCTCTCTCTCTCTCACTACGCCCAACTAAGAATATAGCGTGATAAGCCCCTAGAGAGTGTCACGACACCTGGCGTAACAAAAATCCCACTAAGTCTCCCATTTTACTTATGTAGATTGTGGGTCGATCCTGGAGCTACTGCAATAACGAGAAAGACCAAGTTAGAATTGAAGTCTGGCGTGTCAAAATTATCAAATGGCAAGCCATATCAAGGCAATCCCAGTCCATCAGATTTCAATACTATAAAGACACTTAAAGTGTGTGTCTGTGTTTCCATTTCTAAAGGGATAACAAAGAATCGATCTGAGTTGTTTTGTTGTGTTTATTTTTTGGCCCACCTGATAAGTCTCTCTCTCTCTCTCTCTGTGTTTCTTCAAATAAATGTTTGATCAAATCCTGTTCATGCTTCAGCATAAGACATACGTTTCTTTATTGTCCGTTGGCATTGTACAAACGCACATGGAAAATTGTCTTCCACCGTGTAAAATCAGATAAAATAGTCTACATCAAAATAAAAAAAAATTAAAACATGAAACAGAACATTTACATTTAAACAATTAGGCCTACACTACACCCAGTCATTCATCTGCTCTCCGCTGTCTTGCTCACTCATCATGCAACCCACCACCACTTCCGCCTTCATTTATGTTCTTAGCTTTCTGTTTTTCATCATGCAACCCACCACCACTTCCGCCTTCATTTTTGTTCTTAACTTTTTGTTTTGTTTTTCGTTTCCTTTTTTGAGTGTTCTCTCTCTCTCTCTCTCTCTCTCTCTCTCTCTCTCTCTCTCTCTCTCTCTCTCTCTCTCTCTCTCTGCGCTTACTTCACACATTTTGAATGTTAATAATGAGTATAGTTAATAATAATAGGTTTGATTTTGTTATTGATGTGTTACAATATAGGGATGTGGTTTTTTTTGCATGCTTTATATTACTTTGTATGTGTTTATTTTCGTTTTCCATTTTCTACTTTTATATATGTATTCTGTCCAGAGGGCTGGATGTAAAAAAAGCATGTTATTGCTTACTCTATTACCCTCTATAAATAAAATTCAATCAATCAATCAATCTCTCTCTCATCCTTTTATCTGCATGCCAAACTGAGATATCCAAGAGCGTTAAGTGTTGTTGGTGTTTTGGCAATATTCAATTGTTCATATGTTGCCCACAGGGAAGATCTTCGATCGCTCAGACAGTTTCCTGTCAATTATGAGTGCAGATGCGTCATGCCGCCGTTAATCGCCTAAGTAAGAAATAATTAGGCCCAGCATGTCCGACTTCGGCTGGAGGAAATCTTAAGTGTTTCTTGAAAAAGGCAGGAGAATGGACCGGAAAGGCAGAAAGATAGTGACAGCAAGCAAAGGGAAAAGGCAGAATCTTCTTCTTCTTCCCGTCAACCGGCCAACTTCACCATGTTGAAGATAATCGCCGGTATATTGGAAAAAAAACACCAAAACAACGGTCAACACGCAGCGCGGAGACACAGCAGAAGAAAGGAATAAATAATAGATAGATGATAGACAAATAGATAAATGAATAATTTAATAATAATAACTTTGCATATTAGTGGGGGGCTTTAAAGGGTGGGTGGGTAATGGGTTAGTGTTCCTAGTCTGATATGCCCAGCATTAGTGGAGCTGCCAGACAGGCTCAATGCTTTTCGGCCTCCAGCAAGCTGGGGACCTAGTCCGGCCCCAACCCAGCCTAACGCTGGGCCAGGCCCACAATCGCCAGACCAGAAGAGGTCAGGGCAGAACAGAGGGGGTGGTGAGGGGACAGGGGGCTTTCATGAAAAAACAGAGGGGAAGGGAGGTGGTGGGGGGAAAAGGGGGGGGGGGGGGGTTGTGAGAGTTGGAAGCCAGATTTGGCGGCCAAGCCTAGACCTGATTAAGATGTCAAAGGACTCGGCTTCCACAGTGTCCTGGGGCAGCATAATAAAAATGTTCCATTCAGGAATTGTCCTAGGGAAAAGGGACTACTGCCTGTAGAGCGTACGGCAGGATGGGACGCCATACGCTTTTGAGTTTGATTTTCTGGAGCCTTTTCTTGTGCCTGACGGTACTGGCAGATAGGCAGAGTTGATCACAGTTGTCTGGAATTTGAATAGCATCTCCCCCCGTGGGGATACCGGGTGGCCTTTTGTATAAATAGTTCCCTCACCTTCTGGAAGTTCTGTGCTTGTAGCTTCCTCTAAACTATCACTCTCTTTTACTATGCCTTTTCCCTTTGCTTTCTGTTTTCTACTATCTTTCTGCCTTACCGATCCATTCTCCTGCCTTTTTTCTCTCCAAGAAACACTTTCAAAAAGATTTCCTCCAACCGAAGTCGGACTTGTTGGGCCTATCTATTTCTTGGTTAGGCGCATAACGGCAACATGACGCACCTGCGCTCATAATTGAGAAAGAAACAGCGGTCGAAGAAGATCTCCCATGTGGGCAACGTATGAATAATTGCGGCTCATAATTGACAAAAAACTGTCTGAGCGATCGAAGAAGAAGAAGAAGAATAGCATCTCCAGCCTTTTGTTCTTCCTTCTTTCCTCTAAGGTTGGCCATTCCAGCGCTGTCAGGACCTCATCGGCACTGGAGGTTTGTTTGTATCTATTTGCCACCCAGCGAGCATCCCCTCCTTTGGATTTTTTTAAGGGTGTGGGCATCTTTCTGGGTGTGCCGGTCCCACACTGTGCTGGAATACTCCAGAACTGGGCCAACGAGTGCTTTGTACGCAGTTTCTCTCGGTCTTTTGTTTGTTGTCTTGAGATTTCGTCTCAGAAAACTGAGGGTCCTGTTTGCCTTCTTACTGATGTTTGCAAGTAGAGGATGTTACGAGTACAGAACTTCCAGAAGGTGGGGGAACTATTTATGTAAAAACAAAAACATCGGTATCCACACCACGAGGGACAGGGGAGATAATTTCTGGCAGGATAATATCAATATGTCCCCTTGGGGCCGTCTTACATTGTTTGCAACAGGATGGGGCTAAGGGGCTTTAATTTTGTATTTGCGTAACAAAGTTATATCCCCTAAACAAAATATTAAAAAAATTGATGTCCACACAAATTTCCAACAAAGCAATTTCATTTTTGTTCTTAAGATTTAATTGTTAATTGGCATGTCATTTTCTACAAACGATCAAATATACAAACAAATGCTTTGAACGTATTGTTTCCTGAAAATCAAATCAAGAGACAAAACATGATAACCAAGTCACATTATTACACCTTTCATTGTTAAAAGCAATAGGAATCGCTCTAAAAATGCTAGTTATCATCTCCATCCATCAACATGAGCATGTTAATCATCATTTTACATTAAGTATACCCGCTTAATCTGACATCTTATTGAAACCTCAGTTCAGATATTTGCGTTAGCCAGATGAGATCCCAGCATCAATTGAATTCTCTTCACACACCATTGGGGTAAAATTATCACATCCACTGTAGGTCAAGTCTGTATAGGCCTATACCTGCAAGGTGTAAATTCAAAATAGCCACGGTGAAAAGGCTTTGAACCTCGCAGGTTCTTTCCTCCAAAGCCTCCTAATTTATTCCTTATTTGTAAATTGACCAAGAATGATCCTCATGATAGCGGAAATGGAAATAAACATCGTCGTCCTCGTCTTCGCTTTCTTCGTCATCTCTGTTATGTTCATTGTCCTTATCCCTGTGTTTGGCCTCCTCATCCCTGATCCTGTCCTCCTCGTCTGTCTCCACCAGTCTGGCAGCTTAATTCTTCCTCCCGTGATGTCCTTACGTCCCCCAAGTCCTCGCGGGAACAACCTGCAAGAACGCAACAGCAAAGGGAATGTCATATGTTCCTCTGCAGCTGGATTTGTCTACAGCAAAAGAATTGGCAATTATTCCACTAGAGTTCTAGACATTTCTGCAATCCAACACTTCCCTACAGTAGGTTTTAGAATTGTATACAGCAAAAGGGGGGTAACGTTTATTGCTCTACAGTTCTGTAATTTAATTCAGCAAAGAAGATGGCAATTCATCTACTGTTGTTGACTTTTCTTTAACAAAAAAAACAAGGTATTGCAATTCATTCACTATAATGATGGAAAAAAGTTAGGGACCAGTCACACACACATGCACAACTTTCCAACCACGAATGGCAATGCAATTGTTTTGGGCAAGCACTTAATTCATTATCTCGTCAATCTGAGTACCAAATGTCATTCCGATTTGATTATCCGTTTGCTTTCCGCGAGCCCTCAAACAACATAGGGGTTCAAAACGAAAAGTGCAAGTCCTTCGACACGTGGCTGGCAATCTTACAGGCCTGCGCTACAGAGACGAAATTGTGGCCCCACTCGTCCTGCCGATGCTCCAACAGATGGGACCCCAGGCCATCTTCCAAGATGACAACGCCACCCCACACCAAGCCAGGGTGGTTACCAACCTTCATCCAACAGGCTGGTGTTGTTTGGCCGGCCTGCAGCCCAGATCTCAACCCCATAGAGCATGCATGGGATGAACTTGATAGGCGGGTGAGGGCAAATCATCCTCCCCCCAGGAATCTCCAGCACCTACTCCAGATGCTTCGTGCTGAGTGGCAGGCCATACCACAGGAGTTCTTCGTGAAGCTGGTGAACTCCATGAGGCACAGATGTGATGAATGCCAAAGGAATCGTGGTGGACACACACACTACTGAACATGTCGAAGGACTTGCAATTTTCGTTTTGAACCCCTATGTTGTTTGGGGGCTCGCGGAAAGCAAACGGATAATCAAATCGGAATGAAATTTGGTACTCTGATTGACGAGATAATGAATTAAATGCTTGCCAAAACATATTGCATTGCCATTCGTGGTTGGAAAGTTGTGCATGTGTGTGTGACTGGTCCCTAACTTTTTTCCATCAGTATTAGGTTATAACATTTTATACACCAAAGATGATGACAATTCGATCATCTACTACAGTTGGTTCTAGAGTGTTCTATATAAATTATATCAAATGGAATGGCAACTAATCCACTCTAGTTTTATAAATTTTCTATTTCAATGATTGGTTCTATAATTTTATTCACCAAAGATGATGACAATTCATCTACTACAATTGGTTCTAGAAGGTTCAATATATACTATATCAAAAGGAATGCCAACTAATCCACTATAGTTCTAGAAATGTTCTGTTGCAAAGGAGATAGCAATTCATTCACTACAGTTATAGAACTATCTGCAACAAAAGAAATGGCCATTGCTCCACTATGGTTCTAGAATTATCTGCAGCAGATACAATGGCCATTCATCCGCCACAGTTCTACAGTTTTATACAGCGAAGGGATGGCGATTAATCTACTACAGTTCTGGAACTTTCTATAGCTAAGGAGATAGCAATAAATAAAATAAATTATTCATCCACTGCAATTCTAGAATTGTCTATTATTAGAGTTAATAGCAATTTGTCCACTACAGTTCTAAAATGTTCTGTATTAGCGGCGGATAACAATTTTTTTTATCCAATACCTTGGGGCATGGCCCTAAGTAGGCCTAGAGACTTTCACGAAACAGAAATAAGAAAGAACAGAGTTTTTGAAACCCGGAAATGTGCATGAGTGCCAGTGTAGGCCTACGTTTGCCGAATTTTATCTCTTTAAAAAAAATGAATAAAAGTAAGTCTTATTTCTTTTCCAGAGTGAACATATACATTTCAAAGAATTCAAGTCAAACAAAATGTCACGAGTTTCTTATTGAAAGAAATTTAATTTACCTTGATTTAACGCTTTTTTTTTTAGTCTGTAGTAGTGTTCGGTCACTTTTGCTTCTCTCTTCTCTTTGTACAGCACAAAGGACTTCCACGTGAATGACACGAGCGACATGGGAAACGTGCTAGAGTACTAGATTCCTTTACCAATCACGTGAAAGATAGCAGATCCAGCCAGTCGGAGAGGCTGATACATAGTTCAGAATAATGTCCGTACGGTCATACACGTACACGCGGCTTCCCCCGTGGGGATACCGATGGAAGTTCAGTTTAACGTCGCGTATCGGCTTTCGCTATGTACGACGGGCTGAACAAACCAACCAGGGTATAAACAAACATTTATGTTCCTGAATCACTGTCTTAGCCAAAAGGCCGAGAAGCGATCAGAATTTTGTGGGGATACCGGGGTGGGGGGTGGGGGGCTTTTGTATAAATAGTTCCCCAACCTTCTGGGAATTCTGTGCTTGTAACTTCCTTTAATCTGTCACTCTCTTTGACTCTGCCCTTTCCATTTGCTTCCTGTCATCTACTATCTTTTGGCCTTACCCACACCATTCTCTTGCCACTTTTCACGAAACACTTTCAGCATGATACACCATCACACCAACTTTTAAGTGATTCTGTGCTCCAGCTCATGAGTTACAGGATGAACAAACATCTTACAGAAAAGTGAGTTTTCCTTGGCGGAGGTTTGCACTGGAGTTTCAATGTTCGTATGAGACCGTCTAAGTATAATGCCATATATACTTACCCCGACACCAAATTTGAAGCGATTCTGTCAAATGGTGAGTTACAGAGCGAACATGTTTTCAGAAAATTAGTCTCCCTTGGCGGAGGTTTACACCGGAAATTAAAAATTTATATGGGACCATCTGTGCCCCATGGCACACCACCACACAAAAGTTGAAGCGATTCTGTACACGGCTTCATGAGTTACGGGGCGAACAAACAAACACACAGAAACACAGATACATGTTAAGTCCTTTCGCGTACATGTGTCCTCTCGCGGTTACCATGTTCTACAATAAGCCTAGGGTCTCCATGCAATAACCGTATATTTTCTTGATCATCATGTCACAACTTTGTTCTTTCTTTTAATCTTTATTCTTCCTTTTCCCATCTCGCACACACAACACACACACACACACACACACACACACACACACACACACACACACACACACACACACACACACTCACACTCTCTCTCTCTCTCTCTCTCTCTCTCTCTCTCTCTCTCTCTCTCTCTCACTCTCTCAATCCCCATCCGTTGTTGTTGCTGTTTGTGTCGTTCCCGTCCTCCGTCGCCGCTGTTGTTCTCTCCTCCAGCTTCCTTTGTTTCCTCTTCGCCTTGTCTTCTGCCTCCTCCCCTTTGTTTCCTCTTCACCTTGTCTTCTGCCTCCTCCCCTTTGTTTCCTCTTCACCTTGTCTTCTGCCTCCTCCCCTTTGTTTCCTCTTCACCTTGTCTTCTGCCTCCTCCCCTTTGTTTCTTCTTCGCCTTCCCGTCCTCCGTCGCCGCTGTTGTTCTCTCCTCCAGCTCCCTTTGTTTCCTCTTCACCTTGTCTTCTGCCTCCTCCCCTTTCTTTCCTCTTCGCCTTGTCTTCTGCTTCCTCCCCTTTGTTTCCTCTTCGCCTTGTCTTCTGCCTCCTCCCCTTTGTTTCCTCTTCACCTTGTCTTCTGCCTCCTCCCCTTTGTTTCCTCTTCGCCTTGTCTTCTGCCTCCTCCCCTTTGTTTCCTCTTCACCTTGTCTTCTGCCTCCTCCCCTTTGTTTCCTCTTCGCCTTGTCTTCTGCCTCCTCCCCTTTGTTTCCTCTTCGCCTTGTCTTCTGCTTCCTCCCCTTTGTTTCCTCTTCGCCTTGTCTTCTGCCTCCTCCCCTTTGTTTCCTCTTCACCTTGTCTTCTGCCTCCTCCCCTTTGTTTCTTCTTCACCTTGTCTTCTGCCTCCTCCCCTTTGTTTCTTCTTCACCTTGTCTTCTGCCTCCTCCCCTTTGTTTCCTCTTCACCTTGTCTTCTGCCTCCTCCCCTTTGTTTCCTCTTCGCCTTGTCTTCTGCCTCCTCCCCTTTGTTTCCTCTTCACCTTGTCTTCTGCCTCCTCCCCTTTGTTTCCTCTTCGCCTTGTCTTCTGCCTCCTCCCCTTTGTTTCCTCTTCGCCTTGTCTTCTGCCTCCTCCCCTTTGTTTCCTCTTCGCCTTGTCTTCTGCCTCCTCCCCTTTGTTTCCTCTTCGCCTTGTCTTCTGCCTCCTCCCCTTTGTTTCCTCTTCGCCTTGTCTTCTGCCTCCTCCCCTTTGTTTCCTCTTCGCCTTGTCTTCTGCCTCCTCCCCTTTGTTTCCTCTTCGCCTTGTCTTCTGCCTCCTCCCCTTTGTTTCCTCTTCACCTTGTCTTCTGCCTCCTCCCCTTTCATTTTTCTTCGTTCCTGGCTTTCCCTTCTCCCCTCCTTCTCATTCTGTCCCTCCCTCTCTCCTCTTCCTTTTTCCTTTTTTTTAATTTCTTTTCGTTTTCCATCTTTCTTTCTTTCCTGTCTTTTTTTCTTTTTCTTTTTCCTTTCCTCATTCTTATTTTTCTTTTTCCTTCTTTTTTTCTGTATTCTTGTTTGTATTTTTTTTCTTAGTCTCTTTTCTTTTTTTCTTTTAATTTTATTGTTTCTCTTTTTTTTGTATCGTTTCATTTTCCATTTTTCCTTTTTTTGTGTGATGATTGATGATGAATGATAATGATGATAATGTAATTGAGTCCTGAGACAACGTGACAGGGCTGTCCTCCACACTCCCTATCAAATTTATCCTGGCGTCAACCAGGCCCGGAAGGAACAGACAGCTGCAGTGTTAGTCAAGAAATTAGAGCAACACTCTCAAATACACATCCGTCAAGTGGATGAAGCTCGACTGTGTGGTCCCAGTCTTCCTATTGAGCCCACATCATACTCACTCTGGGTAGGAGCCGGTCTGGGCAAAAAAACCCACAAGACTGATGGGATTCGAACCCACGACCTCCCAGTCACTAGTTCGCAACTGTCATGTCACAACCTATTCAGATCCTGAATTTTGAACCACCAGTGCAAACCTCCGCCAAGAAAGATTAATAAAACCGAAAAAAATGTCTTCGTGTCCGAGCTGTATCTCATGAACCAGTGGGTAGAATGGCTTCAAAGTGTGTGTGGTAATATAACATGGCGAGTAATGAAATAAATACTTGCAATAAAAAAATAAATATTATATAGGTATAGATACTCATTTTTGACATGCATAAATTAATAAGAGGTAAGCATATACAGAGAGAGAGACAGACAGACAGAGACAGAGGCAGAGAGACACACACACAGACAGACATAAGGGACTATCTATAGGGAAAAATTGACCTATACCGAAGAAAGACACAGATAATTTTGATGTACGTGACTTTATGTAGTCTTTCTTTAGGATTCGTGTTTGTAGTCGTCTGGAAAGGAGGAATATTGTCAGGATAGTAGTCTCCCTTGAACTGTCCATGTGTGCACCAAAATGGCAGACGGCGGGAGCAGACGACTCACTTTGGAAGAACTGATTATCAGACTGTATGAGGTTGAAGGGGTGAAATTCGGAAATTTCAAGCTTAAAAGTGGAACTGACTCGCCTGTGTACTTTGACCTCAGAGTGATAATTTCCTATCCAGACCTGATGGTAAGTGCAAATTTATTAATGTTGCGAGGACCAACCACAAGAGTTATGTCCCTTGGAATAGAAAAGAGTTATCCTTCGTTTCGACAGAGAAATTGGGCGCTCCACCTATCATTTTCCTGCTAACATTGAGAGCTTACTGACGACCCGGGTGGTAAAAAAGTGACCAATGAAGATCGAGGACACATCAAATTGTCGGAGATTTCTAAAATTAGTGAGGCCTGATGCAGGTGCCATTTTGTCTTGAATGTTTAGTTCGTCATTTTTGTTTTTTCTCATTTATGAATAAGTCTCCCAGTCAAGATACTGTTTTTAGTATAGTTTAGGTTGAATTTAATGATTTTAACCTTAAAACATTTAAACAAATTGAGCAGGTCATGTAGAAAATTGTTCATTTTGGTAAATAGACAAAACAAATTGACCTATCTGACCCCATAATTTTGCGCTTAAAAGACGTCTTTCGCGCACTTCCGGTAAACGTGTTTACTGAAACTTCTGGACAAAATCATGAGCCAGACAGGTTTTTATCGATTTGTATTAGTTTTCTTTAGATTTATATTGACTCTGTACCATTTACAAAACATTGTTCATGGCTCTTGAACGTTTTTATTGCGCTATACTGGTCAAATCATCAAGGGAATCATGGCGCAAAATATTAACATAACTGGCGGGAGTGGCCCTGGGCCTGTCCCACAGTCCTGCTCTGTGTTGTTTTTGATTTTATGAGGCCCTGTACAGTTTTGAGTTTAGGGATACACAAGTAAAGAGTTTAAGAGATGTTCGTGAAACACACATCTACTTATTATGTTGTTCAAGTGGGCTTTTTGTTTGTTTGTTTGCTTGCAATGTCAATGGCTTTTTATGTGTGTGTGTGTGTATGTCACTGTGTGTGTGTGTATCACTGTATGTGTGTACAGGACAAATAGATCTATGCAGTTGGAAAGGCTATTTATTAACTAATAACTCTCAAAAGGCAGTCTTCAAGTGGTGAAGACAAATGTTTGTTCCCCTTATTATCTCCCTTGACAGTATTTTAATGAACATTTTGAAGTAAATTTGTTTTATTTTTTAAGTAACATAGCTGATTGAAATAAAAAGTTAATTAGTTCAAAGAATAGGTTAAGTCACACATTGCTCCAAATTTGCATGGATCATTTTGCATTTGTTGTTGTCTGCCCGCGGGTTGACGTGTTTTTTGAAAAAACAGTAAAAGAACGTCCTTATTGATTTTTTTCAGAAGGTCATAAAAAATGCAAGAATGACTCTAAAATCAAAATTAAACTTGTATCCACAACTACACATCACAAGCAACCATTTGGCACAATTTTTTTAATTTTTTTTTCACTTTCCACAAATTATTGGTTGATGCTAAAATTAATGGTTAATAAATTTAACCGCACTAACAAATACACAAGACAAGTCACAAGAGGGTTTGTAAATTTATTTGTAAGCCTCACCCCAAAACTTCACAAGTTCACATAGTCTGTTGCTTCTGAGTCAGTGAGTGAAAAATGTTCAGTCTTTTTTTCCTGAGTGTGCCAGAATGATCAATTAAACGATCGTGGGCCCCAAAGAGAAGAAGAAGCAGAGTAAGTTGCACTCAATCTCAAAATGTTTTTTCAGTTTCTAACCTGACATTGCGTACGTTTACTTCTCTAAATGAGAGAGGCTGCGTCACAGCCATGCTCCAAACCTTGGTCTCCCCCCACTGCAAGAAAGAAGACAACACAGACTGGCTTTCTTGTATTTAAAGATCATCAAAGGAGACTTACGAGGCATTGATGCAGTCCAATATCTAACACCAGTCAGAAACAAATGACCTATTACTGTATTGGACCAATAAGCGTCATAATCATCAAATTGTTGATGGAGGACCCTATATGCAAAAAGAAGAACAAGATAACAAATAAAGCAAGAACATAGTTGAACATGTTGCACGAAATAATGAGTGCTGCATCACCATCCAGCCTGCCAAAACAGCAGTATTTAAGAACAGCTTCTTCCCATAAACCACCAGGGAGCGGAACTGCCTTGAGAATGGAATGTGAAGGAAACAGCTTACAAGGCCTTAGTAAGACCCATGCTTGAGTATGCTGCACCTGTCTAGGACCCGCACTGCGGCACACTGCCAAGAACATCGGCAAGCTGGAGAAGGTCCAACGCCGTGCAGCTTGATTGGTTGTCAATCGCCACCATCAAACATCAAGCGTGGACAACATGCTGATGGAGCTGTACTAGCTTTCAATTCAAGACAGGCAACGATCGACAAAGCTGGCCACCCTTCTTCAAGTACCACCACGAAGAGGTGGCCATCAATACCCAGCACAGGCCAGTCACTCACCCACCATCCGGACAGATGAGGCAATCACTCTGCAACATATCTGCTTCCTGCAACAAAGACCAACTACAGGAACTTGAAGGAAGTTCTCTTTCTTCCTCAGAACAGTGGGAAAATGGAAGTCTTCCACCCGAGGCAATTTCATCTGTAGAAATCTTTAAGACCCAGATCTAAATCCCCCCTTTCCCCCCTCTCTCCCCCCGCATTCCCTGCCACTCTTCCCTGTTTCCAGATTCCCATTTGTCTCTACCCCCAGCCTCTCTACACCCCCCCCCCCCCCCCACACTGCCCCTTTGAGCTGATCATCTGGGCAGCTATCCCTTCCCACAGTACCAGTGTAATGATACACCGGAAACCCCTGTGTTTATACATCAGAATCGTCAGCGTGATGACGTAATGATTGGCTGTCCGTTCTTTTCCTTAGTTTTGTGTTAATTTTTTATGCATGAATATATGTGTTTTCTTGTTTGTACTGTGCTTGTTATGACTTTGAGACCACACTGTAGTTTCGCTGAACAATATAATATAACAGAATTTTTGACTTTCTGACAGGTGGAGGTGTCAGAGTACCTGTGGGATGCGGCCCAGAAGAGTGGAACAGCCATGGACAGCGTCTGTGGTGTGCCCTACACTGCCCTGCCCATGGCTACTGTAAGGGCTGTGTGTGTGTCACTGTGTGTGTGTGTCACTGTGTGTGTGTGTGTGTGTCACTGTGTGTGTGTGTATCACTGTGTGTGTGTGTGAACAGCCATGGACAGCATCTGTGGTGTGCCCTACACTGCCCTGCCCATGGCTACAGTAGGGGCTGTGTGTGTGTCACTGTGTGTGTCTGTGTGAACAGCCATGGACAGCGTCTGTGGTGTGCCTTACACTGCCCTGCCCATGGCTACAGTAGGGGCTCTGTGTGTGTGTGTGTTTTGCTTGCTTGCATGTGTGTGCTCGCTTGCATGTGTGTATGAATTGTTTGTGTGTGTGTGTTTGCTTGCTTGTGTGTGTGTATATGTGTGTATTTGCTTGCTTGTAAGTTGTATGTGTGTGCTTGCTTGTAAATGTGTGTATGACATGTGTTTGCTTGCATGTGTATGCATGTGTGTTTGGTTGATCGATGTATGTGCTTGCATGTGTGTATGAGTGTATGCATCTGTGTGTGTATGTTTAAATAGGTCAATGTTCTATGACTGGGGCCTTGGAACATCATTGTATTGTTGGGCGTGTGGTGTTTTTTTTGGTGTGTGTGTGGGTTTGCTCTGAAAGTGAAAGAAATGTCGTTGCCCTACCAATTGGTGTCATAGGTATGGTATATGTGCGTGTGTGTTTGCTTGAGTTTTGTGTGTGTTTGACCGCACAGACAAGATGTGTGTGTGTGCCTTGGATCTGAATGGATCACTTTTACTTAGTACAAAGTTTATTTAGTGCATAGTCATTTCATCAAATTAATCAGGCTTAACATTAAAACTGCGCAAATGCTAAGTTGTGCCAAATTGATCACTGTCTGTAGAGTCCATCAACATTTGGTCTTCGTAAAGGAAATTATTAAAGCTTGAATTAGATGTGCGCTATTTTTGCTGGCTTAAATCGCCCGCGACTTTCGACAGCGACGAAAAAAGTTGCTTGCAATTCCATCGACGCTAAAATCGCCATCAATTTTCGATGGGTTTATTCAAACATTGCGCTAAAAAACCTGATCGTGCCTATGAAATTGTAAGCAATGTTTTTCACCAGTACCACAAGTTTCTCCACACCTTTTGGAAGCCTAAAGGCTGAAAAAATGGCGTGATGTTTTAGCTCCGCCCACTTTCAGACTATTGTCGACGGTGACAAAAAAATTTGTTTGCTTCACCAGACGATAAAATAAAATTGCAAGCGATTTTCGACTGACTGCTCACGACTATCGTGCCTATGGGTGTACAGAATTATTTTATTATTGGTGGCGATATAAAATTTAATTGCGGGCGATTATCGCCGTTGATTTTTGCCTTTAAAATCGCACATATGGAATTCCGGCTTAAGCCTTTCACTCCCAGCCGCGTGTTTCAACGCAGTTCATGGGACATAACATACTCTATAGCCTAGATGGTAAAAGACTAAATTACTTCCCTTTTAGACACTTGAAATTACTTCTGTACAGTCTGAAGCTGTATCTCGGCAAGTTTGGGGACGATTTTGATGCATTTTCTTTTTTTGCATTTTGTAAAGCAAAATAAGGCAAAATATCAATATGGTTGCCAAAAGGTTACCAAGGAAACTGCAAAATTTGTTTGATTTTCTGACAAAAGCAATAATCAAAAGTGTGTGGGAAATAACGTTTATGAAGTTGTTGTTCAACCCAATCATGACAGAGGTGGTTCAAACCTGAATTTTTATTCTTATTTATGTTTACATTCATTTTTCTAAATGTTGTTAATTTTCTTCAAATCTTAGTTATCTCCCCCTGACAGTAACTTATCTCACCCAGTCAACATTGAACATTGTAATAATTGTGTTCTCCATTAATTTTCCTTCAATAAAACATATCATTATATACTCATAGTCTTTACAGTATCGTTTAATTTTTAGTGATTTTTTTTTCCTTCGAGTTGGGTAGCTTGCTTGCTAAAAGTTCCTGGAGTGAAAGGGTTAATTGACCGAAAGAACAGTGACCATTTTGAGCTTCTTTCCATCAATAAGTACCATATTTTATGGACTATAACTCTGTATAAGGCAATACTTTTGTTTCCCCAGACTGAGACCCCTGCGACTTATAATGTGACTGATAATACAGTAAGAAAATAAATAGATTAACAAAATCCGATTTTGTGTTACATTTGGGATGTGTGCCTTATAATCAGGTGAGCCTTATAGTGACGTTATACGGTACCCGGGTACCTTACCTCTTTTAACCCTATCGCAGCCAGCCATTTTTCAGCAAAGAAATTCCATTAACCCTTTCACCGCCAACGTCGCATTTTTGCACCACAATGATTTAACACCCATGTCACTAAAAGGCATCAAATCAGGGTCTGTTATCCAAAGACCCTGTTCTCTTAATTTTGGGAGGTAAGGATAGGCCTTACTTTCAGTATGTCACAGAGGAATTCCCAATATTACAGACAGATTATTTTCTCTACCCAGGTAAGTTTCATGGACAATTGTTGCTAAAAAAAATGGCTGGCGGCGAAAGTGTTAAACTTACCTGGGTAGAGAGAAAAATATGTCTGTAATATTGGGGATTCCTCTGTCAAATATTTAACGTTAGGCCCATCCTTACCTCCAGAAATTAAGAAAATAGGGTCTTCAGATAACAGGCCTTGATTTGATGCCTTTTAGTGACGTGGGTGTAAAACCTTTGTGGTGCATAAATGCGACATTGGCGGTGAAAGGGTTAACGGGATATATGTGGGTATATCTTCTTGCACTGTATTTATTATATTATACCATGATGATCTTTGCGACTGCACAGCTGATGTCGGCCCGCCATGGCGTGCCCATGCTGATTCGTCGCAAAGAGGCCAAGGCTTATGGGACCAAGAAGCTGATAGAGGGCGCCTTCAGAGAGGGAGACAACTGCCTGATCGTGGAGGACATCGTCTCCAGTGGTTCCAGCGTCTGGGAAACCGTAGAGGTGGGAACGAGCCTGGTAGAAAACAAAAGTTTTGAAATTTGATGATTTCCCCCTCCCCCCCCCCGTGGGGATACCGGGGGGTATTTTATATAAATAGTTCCCCCACCTTCTGGAACTTATACTCCTTTGTCAAGTGTAAACTGGGGCAAAGGAGAAAAACAAACGATATATTTCAAAAACATAATGCCTGCTTTAGTAATCGTCTGCCCCCCATGCCCATGGGGATACCGGGGGTCTTTTGTATAAATAGTTCCCCCACCTTCTGGAACTTATACTCCTTTGTTAAGTATAAACTGGGGCAAAGGAGAAAAACAAACAACAATGTATTTCAAAAACGTAATGCCTGCTTTAGTAATCGTCTGCCCATGGGGATACCGGGGGTCTTTTGTATAAATAGTTCCCCCACCTTCTGGAAGTTCTGTGCTTGTAGCTTCCTCTCATCTGTCACTCTCTTTGAGTCTGCCTTTTCCCTTTCCATACTGTCATCTATCTTTCTGCCTTACCACCGGTCCATTCTGATTTTTTTCACAAAACACTTTCAAAAACATTTCCTCCAGCTGAAGTCGGACTTGCTGGGCCTAACTATTTCTTAGTTAGGCGCATAACGGCAGCATGGCGCATATGCGCTCATAATCGACAGGACACTGTCTGAGCGATCGAAGAAGAAGAAGAAAAAGTAGAAATTTGATGACTTTACCTCAGTATTTGTGAAACTATTGAAAGTGATTGTGCATCACGACGTGTGTAAGGAATTGTGAATGTAGGAACTAACTCATCCATGATGAGATGGAGTGTGCAGAGCTTCAGATTGGTTTTCAAAAGTGCATGGGTCATATGACCCCTTGTTGCACAAAATGAGGGGTCAATTCGGGTCATTGACCCCTGACAGTCTGAAGCTCTGGGTGTGGGGATAGGGTGGTACTCTTCTCTTCTCTTCTCTGAAGATGCTCTTTTGTTAAGATTTAAACTTTCCTTTGTGTTTGAGTTTGAGTCTCATTGTTCCGGGGCTCCCAATCATCCCGCAAAACAAGGGGTCCCAGGGACTCTTTCACTTACAGTATAGAGGGTCCTAGAGACGCGATAGAGGGTCCCAGTGGCATTGCGAATGCTAAAAAGAATTTTTCTACTGCATCGCTGGGACTCCCTACACATTCTTTTAGAGTGTCCTTTAGAATTTTAGTGCTTCATAGACCCAAATGGGGGTCCCTTGGAGCCCTGTTGTACTCAATGCATATCAATTTCTTTGTTCAGAATAGTCTGTGGCCTTGTGTATGAAAACGTTTTGGGGAAACATTTTTAAGATATTAAAATCCCTCTTCCATGTTAGTGGTTCAATGTACGCGAAACTGTTGAGGTACAAATTAGCCTGTGTCTGCCATTGTGTTTGTTGTTATCTATGTATTAGCTTAAAAGCCCCCCTGGGGCCAAAGCTCAAATAAAACTGTTCCAACTGTTCCAAACTGTTTGGAAAACTGCTATGATATAATCAAAGTTTTAAAACATTGCTGTATGATGATAGAAAGTCTCATCAACAAAGCACACTGCTGTGGGTCTTTCTCTCTGTTTCTCTGTCACTGTCGGTTGGTTTGTCTATTTCTGTGAATCTGTCATTGTTTTTGTTTCTCCAGGCAACAGAATTGTCAGAGGATTTGAGAGGAGTAAGAATTTCTGACAGAGGATTGGCTTCTCTTGTCGGAGGTTTTGCCTTTTTATTCAGTGTTATCCTTTGTGTTAAATAGCATTTTAAAGCGATTTATCACTGTATTAACTAATTAAGCCTTTTTGGTGGTGTTGGGAACTGATTTCAATGTTGTCCCTCTTCAGTCTAGGGCCTTGATGGCCCTTTTACCGCGGTTTTCAGAGGATTGGACTTCAGACTATTCTGATGCCTGCTCTCTCTATGTCTGTCTGTCTGTCTGTCTCTCTTTCCATCATAGAAAACATGATAATCACCTGTAAGCGTTGTGTAATTCTTCTTCCTCTACTGCGTTCCCAGGCCATATGGCCATAATGGGTGAGGTACATATGTATCCGCTGCATTCAGCCGACACATTCCGATTTCGGAGGAGCTCAAGGGAGAAAATTATTTGGAAGATTTTTTTTTTAAAGGCAGGAGAATGGGCCAATATGTCAGAAAGATAGTAGATGATAAAAAGCAGAGGAAAAAAAACAGATTAGAGGAAGTTACAAGCAGAGAACTTCCAGAAGGTGGAGGGGGGTGAGTATTTGCGCGAAAGACCCCACGGGAAGAGACTCGTGGAAGGGGTCGGGATCGTTCAGCTCCCCATTTGGAGGCATGAGGCATCCACCCACTGCCCCAATTGTGTAATTATTTATTTATTTATTATGTACATCAAAGCTCTAAGTGCTTTACAATTTTTTTTAGTGAAGAATATGTATTCAAAACATATATGAAAAAAAATTCCTATCCCTCACCGTCACCCACCCACTCACCCCAATGCTCCATCTCTCATTACCGATCGAACACAGCCGCACAAAAATATAAAACATGAACTTGCTGTGGTGTGCAGGCGTTGAGTTGGGTGGGGGTGAAGGTGACCCAGGCAGTGGTCCTGTTGGACAGACAGCAGGGTGGAGCCCAGAGGCTGCAGCACAAGGGGATCACTCTGCACAGGTATTGACATACATTACATATCTCTGCTATATAGCGACTGTCTCTGTCTCTCCATTGATGCCTCTTGGACAGACAGCAGGGTGGGGCTCAGAGACTGCAGCACAAGGGAATCACTCTGCACAGGTATTGGTGTACGTTGCATATCTCTGCTATATAGGGGACTGTCTCTGTCTCTCCATTGATGCCTCTTGGACAGAGAGCAGGATGGAGCTCGGAAACTGCTGAACAAGGGAGTTACTCTGTACAGGTATGAAAATGGATCTGTGCTGTTTAGTGATTGTCTCTGTCTCTCTGTCCACAAGCTCGGAGACTGCAGAGCAGAGGAATCACATTGCATGGGTATGGAAATGGGTCTCCCCTGTATAGGGATTGTCTCTGTCTCTCCATTGATGGCTTTTGGACAGAGAGCTGGGAGGAGCTAAGAGACTTAAGCACTAGGGGATTACTCGGCACAGTCATGGACATCTGTATCTCATGCACAGTGATTGTATCTGTCTCTCTATCTACAAGCTCAGAGACCACAACAAGGGAATCACTGCACTACAGGTATTTATATAATATACGTTTCTCTGCTTTGTTCTGGTTCTCTCTTTCTCTCCATCACGATGGACAGTTAGGGGGCTCATACACCAGTATCAGTTCAATAAAGTGACGGAAAATTAACTGAAAGATATATTTCAATGTTGTATATATATCAGTGTGTGCACCATGACTCAACTGTTAGACATTCTGCACAAGGCAGGCGGACTGGACAATGCCTTGGTGCAGAAGATTCATAGCTTAGAAAATAATAAATATTTAAATCATTAAAAAAATTACCATATTTTTCGGACTTTAAGGCGCACACCCTAAAAATTACACAAAATTCAGATTTTGCTTTCTTACTATAAGCCATATTCTAAGGTGCAGGGGTCTCAGCCTGGGGAAAAAGTATCTCCTCATACGAGTCATAGTCCGAAAAATATGGTAACCAAAAGTGATCAAAATGTTTGACTGCTGTGCGTTTCAGTGTGTGGACCATGACTAAAGTGTTGGACATCCTGCACAAGGCAGGCAGACTGGATTCCATTATGGTGCAGAAGATTCATAACTAATATTGCAATACTTAAATAATTGAAAAACTAACGAAAAATGATCGAAATGTTTGACTGCTATGTATTTCAGTGTGTGTACAATAAATCATTGAAAAACTAACCAAAAGTGATTTAAATGTTGGACTGCTATATTCCAGTGTGTGCACCATGACTCAAGTGTTGGACATAGTGCACAAGGCAGGCAGACTGGATTCCGCTATGGTACAGAAGATTCATAACTTAGAAAATGTTGAAATATTTAAATCATTGAAAAAGTAACGAAAAGTGATTGAAATGTTTGACTGCTACGTATTCCAGTGTGTGCACCATGACTCAAGTCCTGGACATACTGCACAAGGCAGGCAGACTGGATTCCGCTATGGTACAGAAGATTCACCAGTTCATGACAGACAACCAGTTCCCTCTCTCCGACAGCGCCCTGCCTTCCTCCAACATGGCCTCCGGAGATGGCCTTTCCCCGGAGAAGAAGACCAAACAGGTATTATAAGTGCCGGGTTTTTTATGTGTTGATGATAAAAGTTATAGTACAAAATGTATTTACTATTTGTGTTGGTCATATGCATATTTTAACCCTTTCACTGCCAACGTCGCATTTTTGCACCACAATGATTTAACACCCATGTCACTAGAAGGCATCAAATCAGGGTCTGTTATCCAAAGACCCTATTCTTTTAATTTTGGGAGGTAAGGATAGGCCTTACTTTTAATATGTCACAGAAGAATCAACGCCAGTCATTTTTCAGCCAAAACTTTCCATTGAACTTACCCGGGTAGAGAAAAGATTTCATCTGCAATGTTGGGGATTTCTCTGTAACATGCCTAAAATAGGGCCTATTCTTACCTCCCAAAATGAAGAACATAAGGTCACTGGATACCAGACTCTCATTTGATGCCTTTCAGTGACATGGGTGTCAGATCATTGTGGTGCCAAGGGGCGACAGTGGCGATGAAAGGGTTAAGGTCACTGGATACCAGACTCTCATTTGATGCCTTTCAGTGACATGGGTGTCAGATCATTGTGGTGCCAAGGGGCGACAGTGGCCATGAAAGGGTTAAGGTCACTGGATACCAGACTCTCATTTGATGCCTTTCAGTGACATGGGTGTCAGATCATTGTGGTGCCAAGGGGCGACAGTGGCGATGAAAGGGTTAAGGTCACTGGATACCAGACTCTCATTTGATGCCTTTCAGTGACATGGGTGTCAGATCATTGTGGTGCCAAGGGGCGACAGTGGCCATGAAAGGGTTTTAAAGCAACGCATGCGCACTTGAAAAAATAGTTGCTCCTTGCTTGTCGGTTGAGATGCAACGAACAACCAAGAATGTTAAAAAAAAACCCACATTGTGCTAGAAGAGTTAAGCAAGATCAATCTGGATTTGTTATGGAGAAAAAAAGACCACGCTATTAAAGGTTTTTTTTATATTACAGGCTATTGGAATGTGCGTGCATGCAATATCAATATGGAAATAGGAACAATGGTGTGGGTGTGGCAGACCTGTTTACTCTACTTTTTTCGAGTAGTATTCTACTCAATTTGGACTTTTCAAATTTGAAAATAATGCTCAAATTACCGTATTTTTCGGACTATAAGGCGATACTTTTTTCCCAGACTTGGACCCCTGCGCCTTATAATATGACTACTAAAATAGTAAGAAAATATAATAACAGAATCTGAAGTTTGTGTAAAATTTGGGGGGTGCGCCTTATAATCAGGTGCGCCTTATAATCTGGTGCGCCTTATAATCTGGTGCGCCTTATAGTCCGAAAAATACGGTACTCATTTTCAGTGAACATTGTTTGATGGCTTAATGAATAAAACTACACATTTTGAGCCCAAACTACTCATTTCAACTATCCAGACTACTGAAGACTTGTGTACAGGGTAAACAGGTCTGGTGTGGTTTTGAATCAACGCATCATGTGTGAATGCAGTTAGGAAAATTGCAATTCTCTGTGGGCGTGGTTTATAGGAGTTGACGTTTGGGGAGCGAGCAGGGCGGTGTAGCCATGCGGTGACCCGGCGTCTGCTGGACATCATGGAGACGAAGAAGTCCAACCTGATTCTGTCGGCAGACCTCACAGACGCACAACAGCTGCTGCAGGTTGGGTTGTTTTCACCCACCTCCATGAATAGTTATGTCTCCAGGGCTGCCTTCTATTCTACTTTTTAAGCATTGGTTTTGGGGCAGTGGATGGATGCCTCGTGCCTCCATACGGGGAGTCTCTCCCCGTGGGGATACCGGGTGTGTGTGTGTGGTGTGTCTTTCAGTACAAATAGTTCTCCCACCTTCTAGAAATTCTGTTTTTGAAACTTACTCTAATCTGCCACTCTCTTTGACTTTGACCTTTTCCCTTTGCTTTCTCTCATCTATCTTTCTGGCTTATTGACCCATTTTCCTGCCTTTTCCCCCCAAAAAAAAATACTCCAAATAATTTTTCTCCTTTGGGCTCCTCAGAAATCTGAACATGTCGGCTGTACGCAGCAGGAAAACCAGTAAAAACAAAAAATTGGACACATACATACCTTACCCATCATGGCCATATGGCCTGGGAACACAGAAGAAGAAGAAGAAAAAGCATTGGGTTTGTAGCGATATTGTTTGTATTGGTCAAAGAATGAAATAGTGAGGCCAAGAGAGGAGATAACGATATTGAACTAAGGGTGAATACTCTCTTTCTAATTAACTCCCCTCCACCAAAGTTGATTACGATACCAATTACCTAGCAGTGCGTGGGTCAGAACCAAAGTGAGACAAACAAAGCATCATTCTCAATAAAGAATGTGCCAAGTTCGCCTTTATGACCCTCCACCCACACAGTACACATCAACAATGGTGGAGAGGACAACATTGGCACATTCTTTATTGAGAATGATGCTTTGTTTGTCTCACTGGCCATTGTTGATGTGTACTGTGTGGGTGGAGGGTCATAAAGGTGAACTTGGCACATTCTTTTTTGAGAATCATGCTTTGTTTGTCTCACTTTGGTTCTGACCCACGCACTGCTAGGTGATTGGTATCGTAATCAACTTTGGTGGAGGGGAGTTAATTAGAAAGAGAGTATTCACCCTTTGTTCAATTTCATTGTTTGTACTATATGTGTGTATGCAGCTAGTGGAGAAGGTGGGGCCCCATGTGTGTGCGGTGAAAACCCACGTGGATATTGTTGAAGACTTCACCCCTGATTTCACTGCGCGCCTCACCCAACTGTCTGACACGCACAACTTCCTTATCTTTGAAGACAGGTTTGTTTCTTGCTGCTTGTTGACATTTTCATTAGTTTCTGCGAGGGTGAGATGTTATCAGAGAGTAACAGTGCTGGTGGATGTCTTTGTGAGTGAGAATCATGTTATTTTTGTTACTTTATTTCTTTGCACTGAAATGTTGGTAGTATGACTATCTTGTTGATTTTAATGCATGTTTTTAATGTTGATTTTAATGTTGCTACTGTAAAGCGCATCGAGCATACTACTGTATGGATTTTAGCGCTATATGAAATAAAATTATTATTATTATTACGTCTGTCTGTCAGTTTGTTTCTCCGTGAATGCATTCTGGGATGTGAGAGTTACGCGTAAGCATGTAATTATTGTGCTTTTTCTACCACACAAACAAATACATTTTAAACATGGGGTTTGAAGCTATTTAGAGTTAAAACCAAGTTTGAGAGCTGCAATTAAGATCAAAATAGGCTGGAGAATGTGGCTGGAAGCAGATGTAATGGTACTGATAAATGTGGAAGGGGAAAAGCCACAGACAAGCCGCATCAGTATATAAGCCGCATGGTCCAAAGTTGAGGGGGAAAAGTAGCGGCTTATAGTCCGCATTATACGGTAGGCTTTTTGCCGGTTGCAGGAAGTTTGCCGACATTGGTCACACGGTGTCTCTGCAGTACGAAAAAGGCGTCTACCACATCAGTGACTGGGCACACATCGTCAACGCTCACACCTTGCCTGGGCCTGGTGTGATACAGGCCCTCAAACAGGTCAGGTCAATGTGTGTGTGTGTGCGTCTGTGTGTGTATGCGAGTTCTTTGATTTTGCGTCCTTCCACTAAAAGTGATTCACAGTGTGTGCGTGTGCGAGTTCTTTGAATTTACGTCCTTCCACTAAAAGTGATTCACAATGTGTGTGTGCGAGTTCTTTGATTTTGCTTCCTTCCACTAAAAGTGATTCACAATGTGTGCGTCTGTGTGTGTATGCGAGTTCTTTGATTTTGCGTCCTTCCACTAAAAGTGATTCACAATGTGTGTGTGTGTGCGTCTGTGTGTGTATGCGAGTTCTTTGATTTTGCTTCCTTCCACTAAAAGTGATTCACAGTGTGTGCGTGTGCGAGTTCTTTGAATTTACGTCCTTCCACTAAAAGTGATTCACAATGTGTGTGTGTGCGAGTTCTTTGATTATGCGTCCTTCCACTAAAAGTGATTCACAATGTGTGTGTGCGAGTTCTTTGATTTTGCTTCCTTCCACTAAAAGTGATTCACAATGTGTGTGTGTGCGAGTTCTTTGATTTTGCGTCCTTCCACTAAAAGTGATTCACAATGTGTGTGTGCGAGTTCTTTGATTTTGCTTCCTTCCACTAAAAGTGATTCACAATGTGTGCGTGTGCGAGTTCTTTGATTTTGCGTCCTTACACTACTAAAGTGATGCACAATGTGTGTGTGTGCGTGTGCGAGTTCTTTGATTTTGTGTCCTTACACTAAAAGTGATTGAGATTGTGTGTGTGTATCATAGTATGTGTGTTTATCTTTGATTTTGCGTCCTTCCACTAAAAGTGATTCAGAATGTGTCTGTGTGTGTTATTTGATTTTACGTTCTTCCATTACAATTTATTCAGAATGTGTCTGTGTGTGTTATTTGATTTTACGTTCTTCCATTACAATTTATTCAGAATGTGTCTGTGTGTGTTATTTGATTTTACGTTCTTCCATTACAATTTATTCAGAATGTGTCTGTGTGTGTTATTTGATTTTACGTTCTTCCATTACAATTTATTCAGAAAATGTGTGCGTATTCTTTGATTTTACTTGCTTCCATTAAAAATGATTCAGAATGTGTCTGTGTGTATTTGATTTTACGTTCTTCCATTACAATTTATTCAGAATGTGTGTGCGTATTCTTTGATTTTACTTGCTTCCATTAAAAGTGATTCAGAATGTGTGAGTCAAGTCAAGTCAAAATCATCTTTATTGAGGGTTAAAGAATAAGCTGACAAAGCTTTTTTTTCATTCTGCCATCCATCCTCTGTGTGTGTGTGTTGTTTGATTTTATGTTCTTCCATTAAAATTTATTCAGAATGTGTGCGTATTCTTTGATTTTATGTGCTTACATTAAAAGTGATTCAGAATGTGTGTGTGTGTGCGAGCGCGTGCAAATGCCTGTATGTGTATAATTTTGTGTCTAAAGGGTTAGTTTCCCACGTCTTTATGCCTACAGGTGGGACAGGCTAAAGGCAGGGCGTGCCTTCTGATTGCTGAAATGAGCTCTGCGGGCAGCCTGGCCTCACCAGACTACGTCAAAGGTACCGACTGCGGCAAATACCGTGGAACCTCCCTTATAAGACCTTCACAAATCATCCAAAATGAGGTCTTATAAGGGAGGTTCCACTGTAGAGTCCTTTCCCACTTCTACTAGAAGGAATCTTATCACAATCAAACACGGCTGTTCCCCCTTGGGGATACCGGGGAGTCTTTTCTATAAATAGTTCCCCCACCTTCTGGAAGTTCTGTGCTTGTAACTTCCTCTAATATGTCACTCTTGAACTCTGCCTTTTCCCTTTGCTTGCTGTCATCTACTATATTTCTGCCTTACCGGTCCATTCTCCTGCCTTTTTTCACGAAACACTTTCAAAAACATTTCTTCCAGCCGAAGTCGGACTTGCTGGGCCTAACTATTTCTTAGTTAGGCGCATAATGGCAGTATGACGCACCTGCGCTCATAATTGACAGGAAACTGTCTGAGCGATTGAAGAAGAAAAAGAAGCACGGCTGTATGCTTATAGGCTGTAAGACATTGGGTATGATCTACCTCCCCCCTGTTGGGGGATACCAAGGGATCTTCCAGTACAAATTGTTCCCCCACTTTCTGAAAGTTCTGTGATAGCAACTTCCTCTATCAGTCACTCTCTTTGACTCTGCCCCCCCTTGCGCCCCCGGCCAGACGTTCGCCTGCAGATATCAGTGTGTGACTGCAGCGTGAGTGACCCGGGTTCGAATCCCGGCCTCACCCTTTCTTTCTAGTTTGACAGGAAAATCGAACTGAACGTCGAGTTGTTCAGATGGGGACTTAAAGCTTGTCTGACCCGTGCACTTTATGCACGTAAAAATCCCACGGCAGTTAAAAGTCGGTAGGTAACAGCAGGGAGAAATCCCGCTGCCTGGTAAGAAAAATTGATGGCTTGATTTCCCAAGCCTGCCCACACCCCCTCCTCACCATGTCTCACCTCCCTCCCACCCCAAAAAAGGGTAGGCGCTGACGCACTCTCCAGGGGAGAGCAGCCCGAATTTCACAGATATAAGTCTCTGTGACCAGAATATACCAAATACAAAATACCTTTGCTGAAGCTTAATATTTGTATTAAGAGCTTTATTTCTTGTGTTGTTTAGTTTGTTCATTCAAGTTCTTTGTCTTTATTGAAACTAGTTACAGTGCCTTGTGTTCGTGTGATTAATTAATGGTTTTGAAAATAAAATAATTCAGCGAATGATTCGGTGACCATACATGTAGTTAACCCTTTCACCGCCAAAGTGGCATTTTAGCACCACAGTGATTTAACCCTTTCACCGCCAAAGTGGCATTTTAGCACCACAATGATTTAACCCTTTCACCACCAAAGTGGCATTTTAGCACCACAGTGATTTAACCCTTTCACCGCCAACGTCGCATTTTAGCACCACAGTGATTTAACCCTTTCACCACCAAAGTGGCATTTTAGCACCACAGTGATTTAACCCTTTCACCACCAAAGTGGCATTTTAGCACCACAATGATTTAACCCTTTCACCGCCAACGTCGCATTTTAGCACCACAATGATTTAACCCTTTCACCACCAAAGTGGCATTTTAGCACCACAGTGATTTAACCCTTTCACCGCCAACGTCGCATTTTAGCACCACAGTGATTTAACCCTTTCACCGCCAACGTCGCATTTTAGCACCACAATGATTTAACCCTTTCACCGCCAACGTCGCATTTTAGCACCACAATGATTTAACCCTTTCACCGCCAACGTCGCATTTTAGCACCACAATGATTTAACCCTTTCACCGCCAACGTCGCATTTTAGCACCACAATGATTTAACCCTTTCACCACCAAAGTCGCATTTTAGCACCACAATGATTTAACCCTTTCACCACCAAAGTCGCATTTTAGCACCACAATGATTTAACCCTTTCACCACCAAAGTCGCATTTTAGCACCACAATGATTTAACCCTTTCACCACCAAAGTCGCATTTTAGCACCACAATGATTTAACCCTTTCACCACCAAAGTCGCATTTTAGCACCACAATGATTTAACACCTATGTCACTAAAAAGGCATCAAATTGGGGTCTGTTATCCAAAGACCCTATTGTCTTAGTTTTGGGAAGTAAGGGTAGACCTTGTTTTATATATGCCACAGAAGAATCCCCAATACTGCAAATGGATTTTATTCTCTACCCAAGGAAATGTAATGGACATTTTTAGCTGAAATATGGCTGACGGTGAAAGGGTTTTAAGAAACAATGCACGGGCACAAAGATTATTGTCACCAATTTATTGACTTATTTTTGTGTTGTCTGTTTATCGCCATCTTATGTCGTATTGTTCCCAGCCACGGTGAAAATGGCGGAGGAGCACAAGGACTTTGTCATCGGCTTCATCTGTCAGTCCAGGCTGACCTCTGACCCCACATTCCTGCATATGACCCCAGGTAAATTGACCCACATAAACATTTTATATTTTTTTAATTTTTGCTCATTAAGTTTTATTGAAAAATGTATTGATTGTATAAAATTATAGAGGCAGTTGATTTTTATAACATTTTGGTTGCAATAAAAGTAAGAAATGCTAGCAAAGATATTCTAAAAGGGTAAGATGGATTACTTAAAAGCTCGGCGAACCGGGCTGATAGAGTTACCGTTAGTGCGGACGTGTACACTATTCACAGTGGAGGCTATCCAAAAAACTGGAGCTTGAACGGAGAATTCAACTGGCCTATTGATGTGTAAAATGTGTCACGTTTCAAAGGGACATAACCAGTGTTTTTGTCCTCACTACTCATATAGGGAAAAGAGACCGGATGTTTATCTTCCCCTGTACAGTCTTTGATAAAAGTAAGAAATGCTAGGTCTTTTTTTTTCTTTTTTTTATGTATTTGTGTAGGTTTGAAAAGTCTTCAGCACCACTGTCCTCTGTTGTTTAGGAGAAGAAATGGTTACAGTGGAGCCGCCCTTATAAGACCTTCAAAAATCATCCCAAATGAGGTCTTATAAGGGAGGGATCTTACAAGGGAGGGGTTTGATAAGGGAGGTAATTTTGATACTTGCAAAGAAGGGTAATGCCTCGGAGAAGTAGGTCTTATATGGGAGGGAGTCTTGTCTTATAAGGGAGGTTCCACTGTATTCATAAGGGGCCACCTCACTGCATACAATCCGATTGTGACATTTGTGAGGCACGATTCTCTTGAAATTCTACTGTCTAAATGAATGTTGAAATCTTACTCGTATTGTGACATTTGTGAGGCACGATTCTCTTGAAAGTCTACTGTCTAAATGAATGATGAAATCTTACTCGTATTGTGACATTTGTGAGGCATGATTCTCTTGAAATTCTACTGTCTAAATGAATGATGAAATCTTACTCGTATTGTGACATTTGTGAGGCACGATTCTCTTGAAATTCTACTGTCTAAATGAATGATGAAATCTTACTCGTATTGTGACATTTGTGAGGCATGATTCTCATGAAATTCTACTGTCTAAATGAATGATGAAATCTTACTCGTATTGTGACATTTGTGAGGCACGATTCTCATGAAATTCTACTGTCTAAATGAATGATGAAATCTTACTCGTATTGTGACATTTGTGAGGCACGATTCTCTTGAAATTCTACTGTCTAAATGAATGATGAAATCTTACTTGTATTGTGACATTTGTGAGGCATAGTTCTCTTGAAATTCTACTGTCTAAATGAATGATGAAATCTTACTCATATTGTGACATTTGTGAGGCACGATTCTCTTGAAATTCTACTGTCTAAATGAATGATGAAATCTTACTCATATTGTGACATTTGTGAGGCATAGTTCTCATGAAATTCTACTGTCTAAATGAATGATGAAATCTTACTCGTATTGTGACATTTGTGAGGCACGATTCTCTTGAAATTCTACTGTCTAAGTGAATGATGAAATCTTACTCGTATTGTGACATTTGTGAGGCACGATTCTCTTGAAATTCTACTGTCTAAGTGAATGATGAAATCTTACTCGTATTGTGACATTTGTGAGGCACGATTCTCTTGAAATTCTACTGTCTAAGTGAATGATGAAATCTTACTCGTATTGTGACATTTGTGAGGCATAGTTCTCTTGAAATTCTACTGTCTAAATGAATGATGAAATCTTACTCGTATTGTGACATTTGTGAGGCACGATTCTCTTGAAATTCTACTGTCTAAGTGAATGATGAAATCTTACTCGTATTGTGACATTTGTGAGGCACGATTCTCTTGAAATTCTACTGTCTAAATGAATGATGAAATCTTACTCGTATTGTGACATTTGTGAGGCACGATTCTCTTGAAATTCTACTGTCTAAGTGAATGATGAAATCTTACTCGTATTGTGACATTTGTGAGGCACGATTCTCTTGAAATTCTACTGTCTAAGTGAATGATGAAATCTTACTCGTATTGTGACATTTGTGAGGCATAGTTCTCGTGAAATTCTACTGTCTAAATGAATGATGAAATCTTACTCGTATTGTGACATTTGTGAGGCACGATTCTCTTGAAATTCTACTGTCTAAATGAATGATGAAATCTTACTCGTATTGTGACATTTGTGAGGCACGATTCTCTTGAAATTCTACTGTCTAAATGAATGATGAAATCTTACTCGTATTGTGACATTTGTGAGGCACGATTCTCTTTCATTCTACTGTCTAAATGAATGATGAAATCTTACTCGTATTGTGACATTTGTGAGGCACGATTCTCTTGAAATTCTACTGTCTAAATAAATGATGAAATCTTACTTGTATTGTGACATTTGTGAGGCATAGTTCTCATGAAATTCTACTGTTTAAATGAATGATGAAATCTTACTCGTATTGTGACATTTGTGAGGCACGATTCTCTTGAAATTCTACTGTCTAAATGAATGATGAAATCTTACTCATATTGTGACATTTGTGAGGCATAGTTCTCTTGAAATTCTACTGTCTAAATGAATGATGAAATCTTATTCGTATTATGACATTTGTGAGGCACGATTCTCTTGAAATTCTACTGTCTAAATGAATGATGAAATCTTACTCGTATTGTGACATTTGTGAGGCACGATTCTCTTGAAATTCTACTGTCTAAATGAATGATGAAATCTTACTCGTATTGTGACATTTGTGAGGCACATAGTTCTCTTGAAATTCTACTGTCGAAATGAATCTGATGAAATCTTACTCGTATTGTGACATTTGTGAGGCATAGTTCTCTTGAAATTCTACTGTCTAAATGAATGATGAAATCTTACTCGTATTGTGACATTTGTGAGGCATAGTTCTCTTGAAATTCTACTGTCTAAATGAATGATGAAATCTTACTCGTATTGTGACATTTGTGAGGCACGATTCTCTTGAAATTCTACTGTCTAAATGAATGATGAAATCTTACTCGTATTGTGACATTTGTGAGGCATAGTTCTCTTGAAATTCTACTGTCTAAATGAATGATGAAATCTTACTCGTATTGTGACATTTGTGAGGCACGATTCTCTTGAAATTCTACTGTCTAAATGAATGATGAAATCTTACTCGTATTGTGACATTTGTGAGGCATAGTTCTCTTGAAATTCTACTGTCTAAATGAATGATGAAATCTTACTCATATTGTGACATTTGTTAGGCACGATTCTCTTGAAATTCTACTGTCTAAATGAATGATGAAATCCTACTTGTTAGTTTTGTTCACTTATATTTGTAGTCCCCCGTACACGAATCTGATGAAATATCTGTTTTTTTGTGTCGGACATTTTTACTTGATTCGTGTGTTGGGATCTACTTGAATATAGTGAACAAAAATAGGAGAATTATTTTTAGACGGTACCATATTATACGGACTATAAGGCGAAACTTTTTTCCTAGACTGAGACCCCTGCGCCTTATAATGTGACTGATAATATAGTAAAGAAAACTATGACAACAAAATCTGAGTTTTGTGCCAAATTTTGGGTAAAATTTCGCGTAAATCATGACTCAGATATCCTCAAAATCGGATCGCATTGGGGTTGAATCATAGGTTAGGTTAGGTTAGGTGCATTACAGTCACAGAGGTGTCTGTGAAATTCGGGTTGCTCCCACCTGGAAAGCGCATTGCAGCCAGAGGCGCGCCACTCAATTTTTTTTAAGTTTTTTGTTCCATGCAATTTTTGTGTGACTGATGAGGAAGGAAGGGGGGGGTATAAAATTTTGACCGAATGACAACTTTTTCATTGCCACTGTGTTTAACGTGTGCTAAGTGCATGAGCACACAGGACCTCGGTTTATCGTCTCATCCGAATGAAAAGCAGTGTAGCGACCCCAAAAGATGGACAATGACTGACCACCACACCGCTTCCCTGTTTGTCCACCAGGGGTCCAGCTGGAGGAAGGTCAGGACAGCCTGGGTCAGCGCTACCTGACCCCAGCAGAGGTCATCACCAGGCGGGGCTCCGACCTGCTGATCGTGGGACGAGGCATCACCAAGGCCCAAGACCCCGTTGCCATGGCCAGGCGCTACCAGGAGGCAGGCTTTGCCGCGTACCTGGCTCGACTGCAGCAATCGTGTTGAATTAAATAGAATGGTTGATTGGCCTATCCAGCCGAAGTCGGACTTGCTGGGCCTAACTATTTCTTAGTTAGGCGCATAACGGCAGCATGACGCATCTGCTCATAATTGACAGGAAGCTGTCTGAGCGATCGAAGAAGATTGGCCTGTGTTGAGTTTGGCGATACAGTCGAACCTCCCTTATAAGACCTCCCATTATAAGACTCCCTCCCATAGAAGACCTACTTCTCCGAAACATTGCCCTCCTTTGTAAGTATTAAAATTACCTCCCTTAGAAGACCTAGTTTTGGATGATTTTTAAGGTCTTATAAAAGAGGTTCCACTGTACTAAATTTTAAGTTTTTCTTGAATTTGATAGTTTTTCTTTCTTTCGATAAAAAAAGTTTTCTCGGGTGTGAATCTCACTCTGATCTAAGTGAGAATTTGTTTTTGTATAAATGACTCAGAGGTTGAAGATTAAACTTTTCTTTTAGTGGGTGGATTAGAAAACCTTTCTTGTTAAAAGCTGGCTTTGCTGTATATTCTGCATGATTGCAGTAATCATGAAGAGTGTGCATTACATTTGGCAGAGGACACTGAATGATGGATGAATGACAATGAAAAGTTTGTAGATGGAATTGTTTTCGTGTGAATGCTTTAAAGACTTTCCTTACTTTTGAAAACTACCCTTGTTTGTTAAGCAGATTAGAAAGTTATTTTCTATTTGTTAAAACTTTCTTTCTTTTTTAGTGCTGATATATATATATTTTTAAAAAAACAACAGATTTGTATGGTAGCGTAAGTCTTTTGGTAGTTAAGCTGGAGGACTGCTTTTTTCCGTTGTTTCATTTTCGCATTGTATGTGCAGATTTTACGTAAAGTCATTGTACAGTACTCTTTTCGGTGGTAGAAGTGAAACATATTTTAGACAGACTTAGTATTGCAGTACCTCCAGGATCTGCGCTAAGCACTGAATGATGGTTGTGGTGGTTGGTTGATGGTTCGTCTCACCTGTGCTCTTTGAAGCCAAGCGGGCGTTAAACCCAACTCTCATTCGTGAAAATAGACAATTTTCAGAAAAAACTAGGGGAGAGCGCTTCGTGAAAATTAGAATTGCTTACCTCCATTACTCGGTCAAATTATATAGCAACAATGCAACAATGGCGTCGAAGCTTGAAACCTCAGGATGTGAGTCAGCGACTTGCAAACATTTTTTTAGAAAAATGAAGGGCGTCCTGTATCCACAAAGTGTGACGTAAAAATATAAATGACATCAATTTTAAAATGATGTATGGTGTTCTAAGTGATGTAAGTCTAATCAAACACGTGAGCCGAGAGCTGGGGATCTACCTGAAGGCAGAGTAACTCCCCCTGTTTGACCGATTCAATTAGGCAAGATCACTCCCACACACCATGAAATTACTCCCCTTAAATATTTCCAAACAATTCCTATTATGGAGATTATGATGATTTTTTTGCCTCCATCCCAGGAAATAAAGAATTACCACGACTGTCTTCAGCTTCAAGTTGTTCCTTTGAGAATAAGGTCGCTGCCACCCAATATAGAATTCAACAACTACAACAACATACAGTATGTATACGGCGCTGAATCCTGATGGAAATCAAATCAAAGCGCACACACACATTAGCATTCATAACGCATTCAATGCAAAACGCAATACAAAAAACACACGTATGACATAAATGGAATACAGCAGAAACAGACCTCAAGGCAAGGGAGGGAAGAGAAAGAGAGCGGAGCTTTTATGACGGAGGAACAGGTTGGTTTTGAGGTTAGCTTTGAAAGCAGAGAGGGTCGGTCGCTGGCGGGGGGGAAAGAGGAAGTTTGTACCAGGTGTAATAATTAATTTTGTGGTCTTTAAACAGATTTTATTATTAAGATTTTTTTTCATCCACCGGTGTTCATTTTGCTACTTTCTGTTTTTTGTTTATTTATTACATGTTATGTTTCAGAATGTTGTTGGAAATAAATCTCATTTTAGATTTTTTACAATATTCAATATTTCTGCAGTGCCATGCTACTTGCATAATTTCTAGCTAAAACTTCTACCTGTCTACCATATTCCATTAAAATTTGTGCTTTTTTTAATTTTATAGCAGTCATGAACTTGAATTTTAATCATGAACTTGAATTAAACTCATAAGCTTGTTCTTTAAAGAGTACCCAAAACCTGCACAAAATAACAACATAAATCATTATGCAAAGATAAAGTTTGGTTATTATTGCATTTTTATGGTTGGTTGAATACAAGAAAAGCTGTTTTGAATAAAGAGTAGCTAGCATCAGTATGTGAACAATTGTTTATTCAAATTGTAAATGCTGCTGATCGTAAAATTATGAGAAATGATTGTGTACATGCAGTAAAGAGACTGGACTTTGTGAATCTGCGCATGTGTTCTATTTTCCTGAAATATATACTGCTGTTTTGATGGGTTAATAAATGCCTTGTGAAGAAAGCATATCTTTTTTAGTGTGTTGGTGGGAAGCATATCGTCAGTGAAATTCAAAAACCTCGTATCTCAATTTTGGTAGTTTTGAGAAAAATTAAAAAAACTTTTAAAAATTAACCGCGTTGGCCACAATTGATTAACTATGATGAATATGTTGTTCAAGACATTGTGAGTTTAGTCCTGCATTTTGTTAAAATTTCTTTTTAAAAACAGTTTTAGACTTGAAAAGAACGAAGATGCAAGGTTTTTGTCCTTAACTAGATCTGACTTTGGGAGTTTTTCTTCTATATTCACAACCTCATTTACCCCCGATAGAAAGTTGTTAGAGATACGAGCTTTTGGTGGAAGGTGGCGGGAAAAATTAGAAAGCTGACTATGTATCTAAGTATTCTAACTAAAAAAATATAAAAAATCGAGATACAAGGTTTTTGAATTTCACCGACGATATGAGAAAAAGACAGAGTGTGTGCAATGAACACATTTAAAGCACACACACACAAACACACAAGCGATGAATGAAGCTTACAAAAAGAAAATATTCAAAGTCACAAGCACAAACACACACAGAGAACATATTGCTACATACAGATCCTCGCAGTCAGGCTCTTGTAAATTAATAATCATGAACCCTATCACACACACATATACATGTCCAGATATTATTTTTCCACCAAGGATATATTTTTAAAATGTTTGGCTTTTTCTGTTTGTTCATTTTATAACAATGAAAAAACCTGATGGCTTTAAACAAACAAAAAATTGAGGATGATATGACCTAAAGGTGTTTTTTTGTGTGTGATTTAATTTGGAAAAGAAATTATTCAGGTATATAGATTTTATTAACTACTAGCGCAACTCCGAGTACCGGTAACGCCAAGTACCGGTAACGCTGAGTACCGGTGCTGAGAGGTCGGCATTCTCTCTCTCTTTCTCTCTCTCTCTCTCTCTCTCTCTCTCTCTCTCTCTCTCTCTCTCTCTCTCTCTTAAAGTTCTCTCTCTTTCTTCCTCTCTTTCTCCATAATTATGTTCTTATTATACTCTATCTGAAGGGCAGAATTTTCTTTCGTTCGCCAGCTTAAATGCCCAGTGTCATGAACATTTCTCAAGGCCTTGGGTGGAAAGATTACGTTTATGGATGCTTTTAAATGGCCCCGCCACATGGGCGGCCATACTCTGACTTCAGGGGACTGAAGGGCAGATAATCCGAAAGCTATAAAACTTTCAACATGGATGCTGCTGGTAAAGGGCTATAACTGTGTACTATAAGTACAAGATAAGGTTTATGCTTTTGGCTGAATATTAACAATAGTTTTTGTCTTGTTCTTCTTCTGCCACTAATGTCCACCTGTCGTATCAGGCAATGACTGACATGTATTGGGGTTCAAAGAATTATGCAGCGCAGGAAAAACAAAAACAAAATTAAACCTAGACAGATAAGAGCGTGCACGACCGAGCACCTCTGGCTTCGAAGTAGTCAGTTGAATTTTTTTTAAATCGGGACTTTACTGGTTTCGTACTGCCTCCGGGCATTGCCTCCAGTATTGTTCCCACCATATTTGTATTTACAAATGTCCAATATGTGTCTGGTTCAGACCGAGAGGACGTAAAACTCCATTTTCGCTCGCACCCCTGGCTAGTCCGAGAACACCCAGCTGCACACGGGAAAGGGGTTGGGGGCGGGGGGTAGTGTTTTTAGTCGGGGAGCTTCAGCACCTTCGATATGAAGGAGCTGAGCGTGGCGGACTGGACTGTCTGATGGTAGGGAGTTCCAGTCGCGGACGGTTCGGGGGAAGAAAGAGTTGTTGCGGTAGTCGGTTCTAGCGGGGATTCTTTGGAACTGTTTGTTGTGGTTTTGTGTTCTGCTGCTGGGGGGCATGGGTTTGAGGGCGCTGCATTTCACACAGGCCAGTCCATTTGTGATCTTGTAGATCATGGATATCCTGGAAGCGCGGTGGCGCTCAGCCAGAGATGGCCATTGTAGCTGGTGGAGCATGGTGCTGACACTGGAAGTATTTCTGTGTCTGTTTAGCACGTATCTTGCCGCCCTGCGTTGGACCTTCTCTAGGTCAGATATCTGCCTGTTGGTGTGTGGGTCCCATTCTTCAAAAGGTACAAATTAGAAGACCTGTTACGGAATTCATACCACCAATTAGTACTGTATCGTACCGGTTTTTTTATAATTCAACTGTTGGATGCTCGTGACTTGGCTTTAACAATAGGCAAGTATTTCTTCTAAATGTTCCAGTTAGTTTCTGTGACGTCAAAATAAATCATTTCATTTTTTCAAAGAAAGTTTGAAGTAACTTAAAGCAGGCTTCTCTGAATGTATTTTTGACACTGCGCCATTGAAAATACGTAGGAGGTAGGCCTACGAATTACATGACAAGAGGTACGAATTGCATAACTTATGGCTCAGTTATTTTTGCTTTGAGTATTTTAATTTACAAAATGGACAACATTGACCCTAACACTTTAAAGATTTTTTGAGTGGCATTTAAAGTTTTAATATTTGTATTCGTGCATTGAATAACGAATAAACAAGCGCGAAATCGCAATAGTTTGTGGCACGCGGTCTATTTTTACCACTCCAATCATGTGTTACCTCCCCTGGATTTTCAATAATTTTAATCTGTAAACCAGAATGTTATCTCTGCACCATTTCGTAACTTTTTATATCTTTTGATAATTTTAATCTGTAAACCAGAATGTTATCTCTGCACCATTTCGTAACTTTTTATATCTTTTGGAAAACATTTAAAACTATGTATCCTACTTATACTCATCAAAAGAAGCACCGCATACTCGTCGTGTCTGTTGTAGTGTCTGTATTACATATGTTTATTATTTTGTACGCTTTTAAAATACATCATTTTAAAGAGCGGCCAGAAGTGTAGCCTCGATTTGAAGTGAGCCCCCACATGGCCGAAAGGCCCAAGAGGGCGTAAAACTTTATTTTCTCTCTATTTGAAGTGCGACAATTTTGGAACGACAGACCGACCGACCGACCGACAAAGTGAGTTATAGGTTTGTGGCTTGAGCCACAAACAAAAAAAGCATTACCCCAAATAACATCAGATGCTGCCAAAATGAATTTTCGATTTCGATCAAACGGTTTTTGGAGGGGAGGAGAGACTGGAGTCTTTTCCTCCCCCCCCCCCCCCCCCCCCCCCCCGTTTCACCTGTTTTTTCCCCATGTAAAAATGCCCCATCTCTTAACTAGGTTTACCAGGACTCGGCCTCATTTGTTTGCGCCTTTTAGAGTCCTAGGTTTAAAAAACTTAATAACTTTTTAACTAAATCCAACAGGGACCCATTTAAAACTTTTAACACTGTATTGGTTTCAGTAAAAACCAATGCGATAGCTCCGGCTTATTTTTAAAAAAATGGTCTTTGGCTCGTGACACCTGTAGTCACGAAGTCAAAGATTAGATGTACAGTTCTTTTAACCTTTTTTGGAAATAAAAATAAAGTATATTGTGTAAATAAACGCGCCCTCTTCGTAGGGCAGACCTTAAATGATTTTTAAACATTTTTTGAATTCATTTTCTTGGTGGTCCTGTTAATCTGATGATGCTCAAATACAATCTTATTATAAGTTTTATACCTAAATAAAAATTATAACCACTAGCCAGCTGGTTAACGGGTCAAATTAATACGAGCCATGGCACTTCAACTTTATTTGAATAAAAACAAAAACTTTATTAAAAATACTTAAATATTTCTTATTTATGACCATGGTGTCAGTGACGGTGACGTCACTTTCGTGGTTAGCTTTTTGAACATTCTACTTTGTTTTCTTGTTTTTGTTGTCTAGTTCATTGCACGGTGTGTTCGCCACATTGACTCCACGTGGAGAGTCTGGTTGATTTTTGGGGGTGGGGAAGTCACGAATGGCTTGGGAGTGTTGCTGGCTTGGTCGCACACTGTCAAGAGTGATTTCAAAGCCAGCAAAGTCCACTGTGTCTTGGCCAAAGACGAACTTGTCAGGATTGAGGGTGATTCCATGGCGACCACAGACATCAAGCCATTGGACTGTCTGAAAGAAGCTGTCTTCCAGGGTGTCAGCCCAAAGTAAGGCATCATCAACGCATTTGGTTTTGTTTGGAATGTCGGCGACGATTTCGTCATACCGCCTGGTGTAGCCGTCACCCTAAGCAATGTATCCCTGAGGGGCTGTTTTGTAGCGGTACCTGCCCCAAGGTGTAATGAAGGTCGTGAGGTGGCGATCTTCTTCTCTGATTGGAACGCTATGGTAGCCATTCCACGCATCGAGGACGGTTTTCTTCTGGCCTTGAGGTACAGATCTCGCTTGATGGAAGGGAGAGGGAGTGTGGTGAGTTTCTCTGGTTGCGTAATTGTTCAGGGGCTGGAAGTCAACCGTACGGCGTGGTTTACCATTTTTCTTTGCACAGACAACCATTCTGTGGTACCAGGTGACAGGCTCACCAACAGGCACTGGTTCCAGGACTCCAAGTCGAACATCTTGATCCAGTCCGGTCTTCACTTCTTGCTGCCAATGGAGTGGAACTGGGATAGGTGTGTAAAGAGCTACGGGCTGTGCGTTTGGGTCGATCATGAGATGAAATGGTGGGCCTTCCATGAGTGGTAGGGGCTGTTGGTCACACGTATTGAACGTGCTGGACTTGTAGTAGTCCAGGAGGTACTGTTGCAGTTTCTCTCGATTCTCCTCTGTAGCTGGGAATGGCAGCCGCGTTGGTGGAGGAGGGGGTTTCTGGCGACGGGGGCAGTCACAAGGGTTGGTGTGCAGTGCAGCGCAGTGTTGTGAGATGCCGCCAACGGTGGGGAAGTCATTGGGAATTATGTGCAGGCTCACACAGGCTCCCCTACTTAGGAATAGTTTATCGGAGCAGTCAGTAATGTCCAGGTCATCTGCCTGGTTTCAAGAACTTGGTCACTGAGGCCTTTGGCTGACGTGCAGTACCGAGTATGTTAATTGTCTTATTGTCAGCGGCATGCATTTTCATCGTGACGGGGATCAGGTCAGATGTTTGGAGGCCAAGGTGATGGAGGACTTTGACACCGGCGAGGCAGCTTTGGCATCCTGTGTCCGCCATTGCAGGGTGGCTGACTGTTTTTGATGGACGGTCATGGTTGAAGCCGAGTATTTGGTAGTCTTCACTTGAGGCTTGGATTGTCAAATTGATGAAGGGTTGGGACTGCGAGCCCTTTTTGACCCACGTTTGAGACAGGTTGTCGTATAAGTGGTGGTCAATGGTGATGGGCTTGGCAGTTTTGATGTGGATAGCAGCTGTTGTCACGGAGCATAGGGAGTCGAAGACAGCACTTTCACGGTCAGGTGGGGGAGTAGGTGGAGGCTTCGGATTGTTTTTACTACGACACACCTTTTCAAAGTGGTGCTCGCGGTTGCACAGTGAGCAGTGGTGACCATATGCTGGACATTGAATCTTGAGCGCGCGAGCCAGGGCATGCGCACCATGACCAGCTTTTCCGCAGTAGGTGCAGAGTTCACGTTTATCTTCACGCCTGTCTCTCTGCGCTAGGCGCTTGCCCATCTTGTAGGTACTGCTGGCTGCAGCCTTCATGGATTGGGAGCTGGCGGCAGCCTCCACTACGTGGGAGTTGAGTAGATCGACTGACATGAGGCAGACCGCTTTCCTGCTTCTTTCGCTTCTACAAACTGGAATACCTCTTCTAGTGTCATGTCTTGGTTTTTGTCACCGAGAAGATCGAGTTGTATGTCAGAGTCTGCGGTGCCACGGATGAGCACATCACGCAGTAGGGGAAGACGGGGTAAAAAGCGCATGGGCGGGTAAGAAGCCCACCCCAATTATCTCATGAAATGAAGCAAATTTCAGTCTAATTTTGCCCATGAGACGAGCGTTAATGTCTAGCATTCGTCTCATGGGCAAATTTGACTGAACTTTTCTTTATTTCATGAGATAATTGGGGTGGGCTTCTTACCCGCCCATGCGCTTTTTACCCCGTCTTCCCCTATGGCATCTGTATAATTGACTTCGGCCTCACAACCTGAACACTTGATCACGAACTTGCAGACACCGGCTTGTCCTCGCACACGAGCTCCAAAAGCATGGATTGTCTCATCTCGGTCTTGTCTCATGTTGTGGAGCATTAGGCCTACTCTTGCGACCATTATGTTTTCTTGACGGATTGCAAGTTTTCTGATAGCCTCAAGGATCTCTCCTTCGGGTTGATTGGTGAGGCTGCCGCCTGCAGATCGTGTGAGGTCTTTCCGTAGCTGTTCGTCACAACACTCGAGAAGTTGGATGATCTTGTCTTGGCCAGTTATTTTGGTAGCATTCACATAGTCTGTCCATCGTGTGAGGAAGTAGACCCAGTCTTCGCTGGAGCCAGCAGTTGTGATGACGGGTCGTTTGACTTTTTCTACCTTGGCTGCTGCCACGGGTCCGTGTTTATGGGTGGCACTGTGAGCGGTGATGAGCGCAGCGACGATGGCATAAGTCAACAGCCATTGCTAAAGACACAGTACGTACTGATCGACCCACCATGATTAAGTCCCTTGTTTTTTTCTGGGTAGCTGTGACCCACATACAAATGCCCCAACTTCAAATTGAGGTTGCTCGATCTTTGAAATGATGTTTCGGTTTCAATTTGGTGCATTTGTATGGGAGTCAAACCTGGTCAAAACAAGATTTCTTACCAACTATAAGAGGGAAAACACGTAAAACCCGTGATTTTAATACGTGATCTGGTGGGTCTTTATCTCAATGTGAATAGCACCAGTTTGTGCTGTGAGGTATTGGTGGTTTGGATTATTTTGTCCTAAAGAAGTTCTGTTTTTTTGTAACTGTGTCTCTCTGTCTGTATGTGTGTGTGTGTGTGTGTGTGTGTGTGTGTGTGTGTGTGTGTGTGTGTGTGTGTTAAATAACTTGAAACTGGATTATCGTAGAAATGTATGTGAATTTGAGTGTGTCTCCGTGTGTGTTTAGTCTACATGTATTGTACATTTTAGATTTTGATTTCAGTAAAGTCCATGTGGTTGGCAGACATTAACAAACAAAACAAGACAAAAAAGAAAAACACACTATAAAATAACAAGCAAAAAAACAAACCAAACCAACAAAATAAACAAACAAAAACACAAGCAAACAAACCAAAGACACTAGAATTAAGTTGAGGCTCTTGGTGGAGGTCTGTACTGTGCTAGTGCTTTCTGGTTGAGCATGACACACACAGGGGCTTCAAACCACTCCCTACTTCTGTCACTCCTTTATTACAACCTCCACCCCACCCTACTTGAGTACTTTGCTCTCCTCTTTACTTTACTCTTTTTCTTTTATAATAATGATCAATAGCCTTAAAAGAATCTTCTTTTAGTACACTTTACCCCCCCCCCCTTTTTTTTCATTCAAAGAATCAGGGGTTAAAAAACCGTTATTTATTTAGTTAAAAGTGTATCTTTTGAAGAGATAGAGAGAGAGGCGAAATAAAGTACGAAACTAACGCACCAGCTCCACGCCTCTCCTTCCAGTTCCTAATTTAGAATGCAAGTTGAGTGGCAGACTGCACATCTAACATGGCGATACTGATTCCGTAACTCTGCGGTAAGTTTCTTTTCTGGCCTCTATTCTCTCAGCATCAATGTGATCGGAGGTCGAGTGTTAAAGCTTTCCATTGTCCGTTTAAATCAAACGCCTAAAATCTCGCTGAAGAGCTGCCTTTTAAAATGACCACAACGGGGCAAGAGGGGAACCTGACCAAACTCTCGCGATCTCGGCATCAATCTCAGAATCTGTGATGTGTTCAAGAATAGGCCTAATGGATTGATTGTTATTTTTGAGTCTCAGACATGGTGTTTCGCATGATTTTATTTATTAAGTACCGAGGGATGAATCAGATTCAGTCAAGCTAATTGGGGTATGATGATGTGTTTGACGTAAGATGGTAGCAGACGCGCTGGATGGCAGACGAACATTTGATTTGGGACAGCAGCACAGTACTCAGTAGCCTACTGAGTAGGCCTTCTGCACAGTAGCCTTGGGGGGGAAGGAGCGTGAAGAAGTTCAACAGTTGCCGTCCCACAGAGCCTCTCGGATGTAAACAGATGATTGCATCAATGCACACAGATGCGTCTGGTACTTTAATTGTCCTAATTCTGGGCATGATTCACTCTTGTGTTTGGGTAATACACATGACATGTAAACTAATATGAATTATGATGTATTCTCTTCTTCAAGTTCTTGTGACATTGTGATCTGCAATCTGTGCAGTCTCACTTATTATTTTACGTTACTAGTCTAGACTAGTCTTTGTACTCTGTGTTACTGTCTTCCGATTTCCAAGTTCTTAAGGAAAGGGTTTAATCAGATGAGAGGTCATTTTGGTGATGATCTGCATAGATATTTAATCAAAAAGTGTATGACATGCCGCGAGGCCTAGGCTTATGAGCCAGTCCCCCCTACTACTACTACTACTACTACTACTACTACTACTACTACTACTACTACTACTAGTACTACTACATGCCTGAAGTGAAGGAAATGGGCTTCAACTTCAAGACAGAATTTTTTAAAGATTCTGGAACCTGATCCAGCCTAGTAGTAGTACGAGTAGTACTCTGTTGCATTTTTTACTCCTGACACATTATCTGGTGTTTTATCCAGTTTTTGGATCCATGCCAATGTACCAATTCCAGATCCATAACCACAATTGACAATGAAACACATTCAGTTCAATCAGAATATCAATGAATGGTTATTCAACCATAGTTAAAGTGTGACGCCCATGATGCAATGAGTGAATGACTCACTGTCATTTGGGGTTAAATGAGAATGAATACTAATTACTAGGGACTAATTTTACCATTATTGCATTTACCAACAGACAGGCAAGGGTTTCCTTTTTATATTTTGTTTCTTTATTGGAAATTGGAGTTGATCTGGATAATTGCAGAAAAAAGTGGACATTTTGTTATCATATTATTGTGCAAGATTGACCTAACAACTAAACAAGTAATGTTCTTGAAACATTACTGTTGAACCCCATTTTGCCAAAACATTTTATTATATCTGAGAAAAGAGGAATTATAATTATGTAATCAACAGGGCTCCCAATCGTCCCGCAAAACAAGGGGTCCCACGAACTCATTCACTTACAGTACAGAGGGTTCTACTTCTAGAGGTGGGATAGAGTGTCCCAGTGGCATTGCGAATGCTAAAAATATTTTTTTGTAGTGCATCCCTGGGACCCCTAGCCCTGCATATTCTTTTGGAGGGTCCTTTAGAATTTTAATGCTTCATAGACCCCCAAATGGGGGTCCCTGGGAGCCATGAATCAATATTGAAAGAATTTTGTGATAGGCGCTTGCCCATCCTGTAGGTGCTGCTGGCTGCAGCCTCCACTGTGTGGGAGTCGAATAGACGTGAGGCAGACCGCTTTCCTGCTTTCGCTTAACTACAAACTGGAATACCTATTCTAGTGTCATGTCCTGGTTTTTGTCATCGAGGAGATCGAGTTGTATGTCAGAGTCTGCGACACCACGGGTGAGCACATCACGCAGTATGGCATCTGTGTAGTTGACTTTGGCCGCACAACATGAGCATTTGATCACGAACTTGCAGACGCCGTCTTGTCCTCGCACACGAGCTCCAAAAGCACGGATTGTCTCATCTCGGTCTTGTCTCATGTTGTGGAGCGTTACTCTTGCGACCATTTTGTTTTCTTGACGAATAGCAAATATTTTGATAGCCTCAAGTATTCCTCTTCGGGTTGATTAGTGAGGCTGCCGCCTGCAGATTGTATGAGATCTTTTTGTACAAGACGTTCAAGACTGCACATGGTCATCTCCAAATATGGAAAGTGACATCATTCACAGCAATGTCGGTTTACAACGAATGTTTAGAATTTGTATTTTTTAACCTTTTAATCTGAAATTAAACTGACCATAACCCTATCCCTAACCCTATCCCAAATCTTAAACCGTCAAACCCACAAAAAATAAAACTACTAAAATTTGAGTGTTCCACATTTGGAGATGTCAGATGACCTTGTGCATGCCCAAACGCCTAGTTCTTTTTGTAGCTGTTCGTCACAACACTCGAGAAGTTGGATGATCTTGTCATGGCCAGTTATTTTGGTAGCATTCACATAGTCTGTCCATCGTGTGAGGAAGTAGGCCCAGTCTTCGCTGGAGCCAGCAGTTGTGATGACGGGTCGTTTGACTTTTTCCACCTTGGCTGCTGCCACGGGTCCGTGTGTATGGGTGGCGCTGTGAGCGGTGCAGATGAGCGCAGCGATGATGGCAGCGTCAAGGTAATCCGTCATGTACGTGCAGCCAGGAATGGTTCCTCAATGGTTCAGCTAGATCATGCTACCGTGGTCATAAATAAGAATGAGGTCTTTGAAAGTGTTCATCATGTTGGTAACAATTACAAATTGTACACATTTTTTTCTTCTTTCACAACACAAACAGATTACCTCTTTACTGACTGTTTTGTCCACTCCTGTGGACTTCTTCGGAGTGAATGACTGGGTGAAAACATCTCACCTGATGCTCAGGTTCTCTGGATTTTCCGCCGATCTTACGGAGATCAGCGGAAAGAGGGTTGTAGATCCCAGAAAGGACTGGTCCCTGTTCGTGACTGCTTTTTGTAGATGGATATGAATGGCCTCCTTTATTTTACACCTTTTCTAGTCACTTTTCCTTTCTGGTATCTAAGAATGCGGTCTCTTTGGGTTAACAGTTCATTTATTCACTCAAACAATGACCACGGTCTGAAACATAAGAAACAGAAAAGAACAATATTCACTTGCCATCTCACAATTCTCAGTTATTATATTTTTTTATTATTTACCTGTTGGGGGTAAGAGGGGACAAACAGTTTATTTATTATTGAACAGAGTAGTGTATTAAAAAAGCTAAGATTCTTTAGAATTAGACATTACATTTTTTTTCAGCTTTGATATTGTGGCACTGTAAGTGACCTTTGTATGTAACCCGTACCTATGCATTTTAAAAGAAGTAGAAGAAAAATACTAGGTCATGTGTTCTCATCAAATAATGTATTTACATGTATTTGAATGTGATAATCATTGCGCAGAATGAGAACTGGCTGGCTGCACACACAACACATAAAAGAGGAATGCTGTTTGAAGCAAATAAAGCAGGAGAAAAGGGAAGGACGTTCTAGTTTTTCATAGGTAGCCTAGTGCTCATTTGCATCTAGGAAAGTCCATAGTGTGAAAAGTTATGAAGAGTAAATACTCTTTTCTGGCATGGTGTGTGTGTGATTGCGTGCATGCGTGTGTGTGTGTGTGTGTGTGTAGGTGTCATTGTGTGTGTGTAGGTGTCATTGTGTGTGTGTAGGTGTCACTGTGTGTGTGTGTGTGTGCGCGTGCGTGTACAGGTGCAAGGTCACACTTATGGCAGTAGTGCTTGTATTGACCAAACTTTGTTCAAAAAATTGTTCATACATGATACAACTTCTGAAGTAAGCATTAGCTATTATTATTATTATTATTGCCATTGGTTTAGAAATTAGAGAGGTTACTTTATAATATACCATAGTTTGACTCTGAAAGCTGGTGGTGTACTGTTAGATCCTTACGCTTCAATGTTTAGTTAAAGATCCCTGACACTGTGACAGAGCTATATATGGAATAATTGAACTTGTCAACTTTCAACACTTACAGCAGTTTAAGTACATGTATGCAAACATATAATTGCATACAACTACAGGGGTACCTATATAGATACTTTAAACTTTTTCATCACATGCACACAATGTATGTTCATGGTCAGGCAGGCAGGCAGAATTATGCATGTATGCGTATGTATACACCCACACATTCACTAACACAGACACAAACACACACTGTACACACACACACGTATACACACACACACACACGCACACGCACACACACACACACACACACACACACTTGCATACAGTTACATTAACTTTATATAGACAGTCATGTACTCTCTCTGTTTCTCTCTCTCTCTCTCTCTCTCTCTCTCTCTCTCTCTCTCTCTCTCTCTCTCTCTCTCTCTCTCTCTCTCTCTCTCTCTCTCTCTCTCTCTCTCAGACTTCCTGTAGATTGCATGTCAATGAATTGTGGCTGACAGTTTTGGTTTTAATGCTCTCTGTAAATAGATCTGACGGCAGTTAGTTTGTCCTGTTTGACAGTGACCAAGGACACTAAGAAAACTGAAACAGATTGCTCAATGTTACAAAGAAACAGAAACCACAATCAAATACACACAAATAGTGCATAGCAATGCTTATTTAATAAGACTACGCAGTCAATTTTTGACAGAAATGTCTATGTAACTTTGCAAATCATACAATGATACACAACAGAACATTTTACTTCCCTAATTAAAAGGATTAGGACATTTGTGACCCAGCACCACGAAAGGGACATTAAGTCGATGGGCTTGTTTCTTACAACAGGCTTGCAAAGTCAAAACTCATTTTTTAAATTATTAATTTTGAGTTTGGGGTATTTTTGTGCTCTCTAACATCTAATCTATCATATATCCATAAAGGATAATCTTTTAAAATTGCCTCTAAATTAGTAAATATTCCAAAAAGTGCTTTAAAATTAGTAGGTTGATGCATAAATTTCTTAGGATAGGCTAGACTTTAGATTGTGATTCCTCAAAATGTCCGACAGTCACCTTACCAACTTTAAATGGTCATAACTCTGCAACAAAAAAAGGATACAAGAATGGTTGCTATACCATTAGAAAGAGAATTTCCTGAAGTTTCCAACTGTGCCAATTTCTCAGAATGGTTATTTTGTCACTTGATGTCCCTTTCATGGTGCTGGGTCACATTTTGTGCCTGACTGGTTGATCAGTTCAACGTCCAATAGTGGCAGAGTGGTTGACATTAGCCTGTAGTAGGGGGCCAACAGTAACATGAGAGCTGTACAATAGATGATTTTCTACAGTAATGGGAAATCATGGTACAGTTTAGTCTTTTGTGGAAGACTATGACTCTCAAACGAGGGAGCCTTTGCACCGGCTTTGGTGCTGCAGCCAAAGGGATGGGTTGGCCTTTAGGGACCTTCTCCAACGTCAGCTGTCCTCAAAACCCTTTGGCTGAGAGAGTGGGGGATGTGCCCTGGGCTAGGCAACTCCACTATAATGTATAGACAGATTCTAGCTCAGCCCGCTGGAATAGCATCTGCCCCCCTCCGCTATTTGGCAGTCATGGTCGGAAACGATTAACTCTGCTGCATACAGTGGCCGAGTGGCTGTGAGAAATCCCATGGGAGCAAAGAGTATTGCTATCAGCCCATAACACTGTGGAGCATAAAATTGTGGAGCAAAATTCTGCATTGGTAAACAGATGCACATGCATGCAGGAAAAGGAAAGTTGGCCCAGCAGTCGAGGCGATGATGCTTTTTCCCTGGGGAAGGCATGCAGCTGGGTGAATTTCATACAGAGCAATTCTTGAGGCCAAAAAAATGTAGTACAGTGGAACCTCCCTTATAACTCCTCCCATTATAAGGCTCCCTCCCATATAAGACCTACTTCTCTGAGACATTGCCCTTTGTAAGTATTAAAAGTACCTCCCTTATAAGACCTCATTTTGGATGATTTTTTTTAAAGGACCATTGTCATCTCCATTCGGACCTAAAAACGTTCTGGAAAACGTTTCAGCATTATTGCCTACTACACATAGACACAGTATACAAACTGTATCTATGTAACCTACCTTTTATGTCACATTCGTCAAGATAAAGTGAGCGCACACACTTTTATTTCGCAAAAATCGGTCTCCTGGGGCAGATTTGCCAGCTGCCATTGAATCTCACCAAAAATGGGATTTGTGCGATAATCCATTTGGCGTGACATAGATTAGGGGAAATCAATACGGCACCTGTGACTGGTGTTGAACTATTTGAGGACAAATTATTTTGCCTGTTTGTGGCCCGTTTTTAATAATAGAACTTGTTGGGATACTTTCAGACCTAGCTTATGACGTAACGCTGTCAGAGGATACGTATTATTATTATGACGCCAAGGTGTACACCTTCAAGTTCCTCTCTTCTTGTTCTAGTCCAGGCGAAATTATAAAGTTTACCTTGTTTTGTGATATATATTAGGTTTCTATGTTGATTTAACATGATTTGAGGGTGCTGAATCCAGATCCGTTAAAGGCCAAGTTGTAAATGTTGGATATTTTGAGTTATGATGTAATATTCAAAATGGCCACCATAGGTCTCTAGAGAACTGTAAAAACATGCACTTAACGTAATTGTTTTGTATCTAATGCTTGTTTTGGTAAGAAAAATAGTATAATTTGCTGAAATGATTCAAACTATGGGAATTATATCCTATTTTAGTACTTCTTAGCCCCCGCCACTGTGGAGAGGGCTATCGCGATCTTTCGTGCCCTTTCATTTATCTTAAGAACCATGTCACAGGATCACTTCGAATTTGTGTGTTACTATTTTAATGAAGCTGATATGCCCCTCAGTATGCTTTGTTGACTTTGACCTTTGACCTTGAGTATGTGATTTTATTGTATCAACTATACTTTTTCAACCTTTGCACTGCTGTTGTAAAAGGTTTCTAGGCTAAGGTTTATAGAGGATGTTGAATTACTGATGCCTATTTTATGCCTAAGCCATTCATCTGAAATGCTTTACCTTGAATTTGCATGGAATATTTCAACTTTTTGCTTTAATATATTTTAAATCATTGCAGTAACTGTCTCATAATTGGTACATGAGCCAATGGTTAAACATATCTAGATGCTAACCTAAGTACCAATGACATCTCTAGCCTTCATCTTGACGCTTGGGCTTTGTTGTTAGGCGCCAAGCAGAACAACACGGCGATCAGTGTCGATATTTCTTTTTATTTTATAGGTGGGTAAAATGGCCGACATTCCATTGCACGCCGGCACTTTTACCCACCTATAAATTGGCTAATGCACCAATTATGAGACCATTACTGCCAAGATTTAAAACATATAAAGACAAAAAGTTAAAATATTCAATGCAAATTCAAGGTCAAGCATTTAAGATGAAAGGTTTAATAAAATAGGTATCAGGAATTCAATATTCTCTATACACGTTAGCTTAGGAAAAAACAAACACATAGCTTATTTTACCACAGCAGTGCAAAAGTTGAAAAAGTATAGTTGATACATTAATATCACATACTCAAGGTCAAAGGTCAAGGTCAATAAGGTATACTGAGGGGCTCATCAGCTTCATTAAAATAGTAGCACACAAATTTGAAGTGATCCTCTGACATTGTTTTTAACATAATTGCCAGGCAAATGAAAGGACACAAAATCGTGATAGCCCTCTCCGCAGAGTGGCTGGGGGCTAATAAGTACAAAAATAGGATATAGTTCACATACTTTGAATCATTTCAGCAAACTATACTATTTTTCTTACAAATAAAAGCATTAGATACAACATAATTACGGTAAGTGCATGTTTTAACAGTTCTTTAGAGTCCCATAGTGGCCATTTTGAATATTTCGTCATAGCTCAAAATGCCCAACATTTACAACTTTGCCTCCAACGGATTTAGATTCAGCACCCTCAAATCATGTTAGATCGACATAAAAACCTAATATACATCACAAAAGAATTTCAAGCTCAATTTCGCCTGGACTACTACTAAACTAGGCCTACTGACTACCCTTAACTGCGTCATTTGAGCTAATTACTCCTAGACGAGATTTCAAGATAGCAGAGTACACAGAAGAAAAAAGGTCAGCGCATTTTTGCTAACTTTGAGCTAACAGTATGATTGCGTTCAGTTTTATGCTTGTCTGTGACTTTGAATTATGTTAGAGTTTACAATCCAGATCGATTTTGCATCACTCTGCACGTTATTTACGAGAAGCGTATGGGTCTTTAAGGTCTTATAAGGGAGGTTCCACTGTACTAGCATACTCTTATACAAAGTGTAGGTACGGAATGCTTTGGCTGCAATCCTTTCTAATGTAGTTTGATAGGGGGAGGGTTGTGGGAGGGTGGGGGAGAGGGAAAAGGTGTGTGCGCTGCATGTGCTTGCGTGTGTGTGTGTGTGTGTGTGTGTGCGTGTGCGTGTGCGTGCGTGCGGGCGGGCGCACGCGGGCACATGTGTGTTAAAGAGATTTGTAATACATTATGTAAAATCAAATCATACTTTTTTTTTATGATAATCACTTCTCCCTCTTTTTGCCTCCTTCTCCACTTTCTTGCCATCTCTCATTTACTGAGCTTGCTCATTATGAGTAGTTGCTGTTATCATTATGATTGTATTATTATGTACATGTATTAGTATTATTAGGTACTTTATAGTCACAGAGGCGTTTCTGTGAAATTCGGGTTGCTCCACTTGGAGAGCGCGTCGCAGCCAGAGGAGCGTCGCCCAATTAAAAATAATAAATTTGCATGTGATTTTTGTGTGACTGATGAAGAAAGAAAGGGGGGGGGGGGGTAAATGTTGACCAAATGACAACTTTTTCGTTGCCACTGGGTTTAACGTATGCTAAGTGCATGGGCACACGGGACCTCGGTTTATGATTATCGTCTCATCCGAAAGACTCCACGTTCAGACCGTAAGGCCTAGTGCCAAGTGAGAGGAAAAATCCCCTGTACCCAGGTTCGGGACTCGGGTTTACTTGACACGAGGCGAACGTGCTACCACTGTGCCACTCTACACCATTGATTTGGCATTGTCGAATAAAAATAGTCTAAGATGTTTTCCATTTAATAAGACTTTCTACAGTGGAACCTCCCTTATAAGACCTTAAAAAATAATCCAAAATGGGGTCTTATATGGGAGGGGTCTTATAACTATATAAGGGAAGGGTCTTATAAGGGAGGTACTTTTAATACTTACAAAGAAGGGCAATATCAGAAAAGTAGGTCTTATATGGGAGGTAGTCTTATAATGGGAGGTCTTATAAGGGAGGTTCCATTGTATGACCAAGTTGTGAATTGCCTTTGTCAGTGCAGGACACTGCATAATAAATAAAAAATAGTCCAGAATATTTAATTAATGTTTATTATCCTGTGTATGTTCCAGATATGGAGGATAGCCAAGTGCCGATAATGTTGGGAACTTGAAGTGAGTAACTAGTGGTACTGGCCCAAATAATATTCTGTCATTCTAGAGGGGGAGGGGAGGGAGTGGGGGGCAGGGGACAGGGGGTTGTGTTATGTTTACATGCGGGTGTGTTTTCGATATTAATGCTATTCATTCTTTTATTTATTAATTTCATAGAGATGTATGGTGATGATACGTGAGCTAGTCGTTTAGAAATGTTTGTACAATGAGAGAGAAAATGGAGTTTTACGTCCTCTTGGTCTGAATCAGACACATATGGGACATTTGTAAATACAAATATGGTGGGAACAATACTGGAGGCAATGCCCGGAGGCAGTACGAAACCAGTAAAGTCCCGATTTAAAAAAATTAATACAGATAGCTGTAGCGGTGACCACGCCTCGGTTAAACCTCATCGGCTATGGCACCGCCACAAGTGACCATAAAAAAGTAACTCGTGTTTGTACAATGTGTATCTTGTTGCTGGTAGTATGAATGGTGAGTGAAAGCGCATTGAGTTGCTTAAGCAAGATTATGCGCTATACAAGCATTATTCATCATTATTATTATTAAATTATTGTCAATAGCCTTCATAGTTTAATACTAGATGTCCCCCTTTTTTCTCTCAACAGCTTCCACTGATCCAGTCACTGAAATAATGTTAATCAGAGAAAAATGTACCTGGCATTCTGTGCATTTGGGTAAAATAGGGATTGGATTTTTATTCCGGCTTCAGGACATAGAAATATGTGTGATGCAAGGCCCTAAGTTTTATACTTGGATAAGAAGAGAGAGAGTGTGCGTGTGTCTGTATTTACTTGAAATGTCCGTGCACATATTTTTGGGGTCTATATTTGCGCTTGTTTTCTTGGCTTGTGCATGTGTGTATGAGCATGTGTCTTTCTGTGTGTGTGTGTGTGTGTGTGTATGTGCGTACGTGCGTGTATGTGTGGGTGGGGTGTGTATACATGTGTATGCCTATTTGCATGTGCGTGAGCGATTATTTCGTTTTGTTGTTGAATTTGTTGCTTTTTAATTTTTGTTGTTGTTAAGCGCATAGAGCTCCACATTGGTGGAGGAATGCGCTATATAAATGATTCACTATTATTATTATTATTATTAAGAAAGAGAGAAAGGGGGGGGGGGGGGGGGTGCTTTTCCTTTACTTTTTTGGGGTAATATTCCTGCATTAGGATAAATAGTGAAGTGTCTTGAATAATGACAGCTCTCACACATATAGTGTGTGTGTGTGTTGTGTGTGTTCTTTGACGTGCCAATAGGCCTGGTTGTGTGTTCCTGTGTGGCTTTCTGTGCTCAAGACCACTCTGACTAGATGTTCCTACTGGAAAACACATACTTGAACATCCTTTTGAGTGTTGACATACATTTATGATTTAATTTTTATGCGAGATTATGGTGTGTGTGCATTTCTATATATATATGTATGTGTGTGTATGGGTGTCTGTCTCTGTATGCCCATGTTTTTTGTCATTTTGTGTGTATTCTGGCGCGGTATGTCTTCCATTCATGAATGTTGTGACTGAATGAGCGATTCAGTGAACGTTAATGTTTTCCTCTTATAAGCTGGTAGGAATTCTTGTCTTGACAGGTTTTCTTGCATACTTCGAAACGAAACATTTTAAAGACCCACCAGATCTTTAATGTAGGTCACAGCTACCCAGAAAAAAACGAAGGGACCTAATTGTGGTGGGTCAGTGTGTCTTTAGCAGATGGCTTCATTCATTCATGTGTAGTGGTGAACATAGAATATTCAAAGTAAAAGTTGGAGGTAGAAAGAAAATGGGAGAGTGAAACTGTTTATTATCTGTGTCATTCACTTAGTCAAAGTCAAAAATACTTTATTATCACGTTAGGTGAAATTACATTGTGGTCTCGTGCAAGCACAATACAACAAGCGTGTGTGCGTGTGTGTGTGTGTGTGTGTGTGTGTGTGTGCGTGTGCATAGGCGTTTGCAAGCATTTCATCTTGCATGATGTATGTGTGTGGTTTTCAGCTAGAAGTGCACAGAGGTAGAATGGCCAAGAAAGGGGAGGGGCGTGTGTTCAACATTGGTGTCATCGGCCTGTCAGGCACAGAGCGCGAGAAGGGCCAGTATGGGGTAGGAAAGTCCTGCCTCTGCAACCGATTCATTCACCAGGTGTGTGGGCTTTACTACAGTACTCGCCTTGGCTGGCTTAACCCTTTCGCCGCCAACGTCGCATTTTTGCACCACAATGATTTAACACCCATGTCATTAACCCTTTCACCACCAGCCATATTTCAGCCAAAAATGTCCATTGAAACTACCTGGGTAGAGAACAGTACAGTATTGGGGATTCTTCTGTGACATATATAAAATAAGGTCTATCCTTACTTCCCAAAACTAAGACAATAAGGTCTTTGGATAATAGACCCCGATTTGATGCTTTTCAGTGACATAGGTGTTAAATCACTGTGGTGCTAAAATGCGTCTGGCGGTGAAAGGGTTAAAAACATTGGATTCAGGGTCTGTTAAAAGTGTTATCCAATGATTTTTGTGTTCTTGATTTTGGGTGTTAAGGATAGGCCTTTTTTAAACATATAGAAAAGTAATCTCCAATATTTCAGACAAAATCATTTCTTTACCTATATGTAAATTTATTGGATAATTTTGGCTAAAAAATGTCTGTTGGCGAAAGGGTTAAGGCTGTGTCACCAATTGACATAGGCTAGAACACCAAGGCTACATCAAAATGTTGTTATGCTCAACATAGTTATGCGGGGATTGTCTTTAGCCATGACAAGCTCCTAGCATAACATCATCAGTCTCCAAAATTCTCTGAAGTCGGATTGTGGCTGCCCACGTGGCGGGGTAATCAAAAACGGTCACACACGTAATGTTCTCATCCCTAGCTGGTGCATTTGTGCCATAGCGTTCAAGTGCTTGGGCTGTTGAGATGATCCCTGGAGTCTTTTAGCCAGAAGTTTCAAATGCTTAGAAAAACTTACTAAGGTGAGGATCCCCAGCCATGCACACAAACAAAACAGACATAAACAAAAGCAGAAATGAAAGAAGATGACGGGTTTTTACTTCAGGTTTAGACATAGGGAAGTGGTAGATCAGACTTTTTTTTATATATAGACTTTATATAGAAAAACTCTTTACACAGATTAGTTCCCCATAACAAACCACTACAAAAGCAAAGTCAGAGGCAAAATTGTGGTCTAAGGGAGTGGGGCGAGTTTAGAAGTGACCAAGCGCACACAGATTTACTTCCCTTGAAGCAAATGCATCAAATTGACAGCTATCTATTAATTCTGGACATATATGGCCGGAACGACTTGAATGAGTTAACAGGGAGGGAGTCTTCGACTGTACATGCTTTTGTGGTCTGTGATTTTCCCACAGGTTGCGGACAAATACCACAGCGAACACATCTCCGTGCTAAGCCAGAGCGATTTTGCGGGTCGTGTGATCAACAATGACCACTTTCTGTACTGGGGGGACGTGACAAAGACGGATGACGGCAACAACTACTCTTTCCACCTCATCGAGCAGACCGAGTTCATTGATGACGTGTCCTTCCAGCCCTTCAAGACCGGCCGCACCGAGGCCTACAAATCGAGATGTACCGCCGTGAGGGTACAGTCCGCTGAGAAACTAATGTACATCTGCAAGGATCAGCTGGGTAAGCGATGGATTTGTATGGCATGTGTGTGTGTGTGTATGACTGTGTGTGTGTGTACACTGAGGCTAACAAATCGAGATGCACCGCCGTGAGGGTACAGTCCGCCGAGAAACTCATGTACATCTGCAAGCATTTCTATGACGCTAGTGTGTGTGTTGACTGTATGTGTGTGTGTGACTGTGTGTGTGTGTATGTGTATGTGCACTGAGGCTAACAAGTTGAGATGTACTACTGTGTGAGTACAGTCTGCTGTGAAACTCATGTACATCTGCAAAGATCAGCTGGGTAAGCGATGAATTTCTATGGCACTAGTGTGTGTACGTGTGTTCTTCAGTTTAACGTCCTTCCACTAAAGGTGATTCAGACAAGATTCCGTGTGTGTGTGCGTGCGTGCGTGCGTGCGTGTGTGCGTGCAAACTCTTGTACATCTGCAAGGATCAGCTGGGTAAGTAAGTAGTGGATTAGGGTATGTACACATACATGTGGAGATTCTGTGCGGAAACCCGTGCACAATCCATAAATAAGTAAAAGAAAGAAGGGAGAAGATTTGCACACTTGTCCGTATTTCTCCTAATCCGTACATTTTTACCCTTCTTTCTGTTGCTTACTTATGGGTTTGCTTACGGAACTTACGCGTCTAATGTGTACCCGCCCTTATGCTGTAATGTCATGTAGCGCAATGTACTGTGATGTAATGAAAGGTAACAGAACTGTAGACGTGTAAGCCGCTTCATGTCACTGAAGCCTACAGGATGCGGGGAGTCACTATGCACGTACAGTCTCTGCTGAGGAATTCATGTACATCAGATCAGCTGGGTAAGTGGGTACATTTCAGGGTAACTATTTTGTACCGTAATTCACAGACTGCAAGCCACTTCGTAATATAAGCCACACCCCCTACTTACAAAAAAAATAAAAACCAAAAAGTAACGCATAAGCCGCGGATGCACGATATCCGCTTCCGGTTGAGTCTAGAGTTGATTGCGGGTGTGTTGACTGCCAAAACGAAAGCGAAACAGATTGTCATTTTGTGAAAAATATACCGAAATCAAGATGATTTTTTTGTCATCAACCGTGAACAAGGCCACACATCAAAGGTCTGAATCAAGGATGCCACTGAGTTGAGTTTACTTTCACTTTCGGTAACGTTTAGGCGGTGGCACAGTACTAGCCGCAGCGGGGGGTGTAAAAAAAAGTTGCGGCTTATAGTCCGCCAATTACGGTAATGTAATGTAGATTGCACTGAGGCCTGCAAGTCGAGGCGTACAATTGTGCGTGTTCAGTCCGCTGAGAAACTCGTGTACATCTGCAAGGATCAGCTGGGTAAGCGATAGAGGGAGTGGGGTGTGTGGAATGATGAAGGAATGGAGGCTTGGGTGAAAGTAGTGCAGGCATGCTCCTGAAATCAGGATTGAAAAAGCTGGTAGAAAGAGTCTTCAGGATTGGCCATCTTGTCATCCGGAACCACGGTCTTATAATATCAAACATTTCTGCTAAAACTGATGGCAGATTAAAACAAGATGATAGATATATGCAATTTTAGCACTATCCCCACCCATCCTGTATTACAGACACACACACACACATTGGATTTTTTAAATTTTATAATGTCATCACTTCAGGATTGGGAAGATTCAGAGCGTTGTTTTCAGGATTGAGAGAATGTTTTACTTTCACCCATGATTTTATCTTTGTGGATACAAGTACATGATCAGGGATCCCAAGACAAGGGGTCCCAGGGACTCCTTCACTTACAGCATAGAGGGTCCTAGAGGCGGGATAGAGGGTCCCAGTGGCATTGCGAATGCTAAAAAGAATTTTTCTAGTGCATCCCTGGGACCCCCTGCACATTCTTTTAGAGGGTCCTTGAGAATGTTAGTGCTTCATAGACCCCTAAATGGGGGTCCAGTGTTGATTCTAGAGCGCGTCCTGGCCGAAATCGCGCGAAATTTACGGTGATGACGCCTAAATAAAAAGCCAGTGCGTCCCCTGTGACGCTAGAAAAAAACTTCGGACGCGTTTTTAAACCACCAATGCGACATTACAAAATTGCACTGCTACTTTGCGTATAGCCAGTAAGCCGGAAATGAGTAATTCTCTTTCGCGCCATTGGACGTCAATGCTTTAGTTTAGCCAATCACGAGTTGAGTTGAGCGTAGCGCGTCCGAGTGTGAAGATGGAGTAGAGTGGCAATCATGAAGCGAACGTCAACACTGTTTGATTTTGCCTTCAAGTCGTCCAAAACACCTAAAGTGTCCGACTCGGAAGAATCTGGCCCAACATCTATTGTGAATGAAGATACGGCTGCAGTAACGGAAGATTCGGGACCAACATCCAATGCAATTCCAAATGACGACGAACTTGAGATTGCAGACGGCGATGTTTCTGTGACTGAGCTGCCAAGTGACGCAGGTGGCGATGATCATGAGGAGGTTCAAAAGAAAACCAGTGCCAGTGGTGATACTCGCATCAAAACAAGAACGTTTCAGAAAAGCTGGCTTAAAAAATGGCCGTGGTTAGAAAATTGAGACGACGGCATGAGGTGCTTGATTTGTTTAAGTCATGTTTGTTGAGTCATATTAAATTATGCATGGGGAGATATCTCATAAAATCTGTTTGTCTTCTGGGACCCCATTTTTTGACCATGAAGAGTCCCTAGGACCCTCTTTTTTCATCTTTAGGGGTCCTTGGACCCCCTTTTCTAAAGGTCTAGAATCAACACTGGTTGTCCCTGGGAGCCCTGATCGGCTGATGATTATGGTGCCATTTCCCCCATTTTGTCACCAGTGAGGAATACTGACCCCTGTGCGTGTGTGTGTTGCTTTCAGGAATGGAGACGGACATTTCCTATGAGCAGAAGCTGATGCCAGAGGGACGACTGACCATCGACGGCTTTCTGTGCTGCTTTGACGTCAGCCAGGTCAGTGGTCAGCATTGCTGTCTTCTTTGTCCTTTTTGTCTTCTTTTTTTCTCTTCTTCTTCCTTCTTCTTCTTCTGTGTTCCCAGGCCATATGGCCATAAGGGGTAAGGTCTCCCCGCTGCATTCAGCTGACATATTCCGATTTTGGAGGAGCTCAAAGGAGATTGTTAGGAAAAAAGCAGGAGAATGGGCCAATAAATCAGAAAGATAGTAGATGGTAGAAAGCAAAGGGAAAAGGCAGAGTCAAAGAGAGGGACAGATTAGAGGAAGTTACAAGCACAGAATTTCCAGAAGGTGGGGGAACTATTTGTACAAAAGACCCCCCCCCCCTTGGACTTGGCTAGATTAAATTGTATCGGACAGTGAGATCTGTGTAGGCGAGTTGCGAAAAATATGATGTGGCAGGCAATTTTTTTGGAGTACTTGATGATACCGTTGGCTACGTTTTTTTGTTTTGGGCCCAATCACCTCCCTGTGTGTGTGTGTGAGAGATACACAGGTTTGTATATGACCTCAATGCACCAGAGGAGGCAACTGCTATCCTTAAAACCTGGGTTGAATTTTGTTAATTGAGACATTTTTGTCCTAAGTCATTGCATGAAATGCACAATCTGTGTTGTTTTCACTGGGTTCCACGGCGATGAAAATAAAACAGACCTGCCTACTGCTATGATTTGGCCGTAGCAGCTACGAAAAATAAAGCTTTGCTACGGAGCTACGGCAACCTTAACATTGCTACGGAAGAAAAAAAAATGCCGCTGCATTTTATTTTTGCTTATGCCGTTCCCGGTTTTGTCTGTTTCTAAGAGCAGACGCCGTGTCACGCGCGATAACCTAGTCACTTCTGTTTTTAGCAAAGTGACTGCGCATGCGTTCTTATTACTTTCTCTGAAAAAAATGTCGGACTCCAGCAGCAGCAGCGATTCGGGAGATGTTTCAAACGAAGAAAAACGAACCCAAACCAGAAAACGAAAATCATCGGGCACACCATCTTGTTCTAAGAAAAAACATCGGCCTGCCGCACAAGTTTTCAAAATAGCTTACACGGAGGAGTGGCCTTGCATCGTGAGAAGTTGACTCGGTGCGAACCATGCTCACTGCAGTGCAACCTCTGCCGTGCGGACTTCTCTGTGAATCATGGCGGTAGAGACGATTGCCGTCAACACGTTCAATCGGCGAAACATAAGCAGTGCGTTTCGGCTCAGGAAGAGAACAAATCGATTGCCATTGTTTGTGGATGCTACAAAAAAATTGCCATGCTACTGAAAATTGATGGCTGGGCTACTGATTGGGAAAATTCCAAGTAGGCAGGTTTGATAAAAAATAAATGGAATTCGTCACCTCCTTACTCCTTGCCACCTTAACCCCTTGACTGCCAGGGAAAGTCAAAGAAAAAATCGTTGGGCAAATCATGCCATAAAAAAGACAACTGATAAGAGACAATCTGGAAAAATGGTCTGGGGATATGGACCTCTTGACTGTGCAAGAGCAAAAGCCAGCATATCAGGGTTATTCCTCTTCATCTGATGTCATCAGGTCAGTACGTGATACGTTGGTGGCAGTCAAGGGGTTAAAGACAAGGAAAAACCTCTGCAGTGTGGTGTGTTAGCATTGTTGCTTGTGTGTGTGTGTTTTGAGTCAATATTCATATTATTATAGCATACACGCTTATTGTTTTCACCAGGTCCCTCAGCGATCAACAGAAAAACAGGTGGAATTCGTCACCTCCTTGCTCCTCACCGCCCTGAAGACGAAGAAACCCGTGGTGCTCGTCTCCACCAAGCAGGACGAAGCCGACGAGCAGATTGTGCGTGAGTTGTCTACCCTGCTGGGCCGCAGAGACCTGAAGGGCGTGGTGCAGTGCGTGGAAACCTCGGCCCACGAGAACGTGAACATCGAGGCGGCATTCATGCTGCTGGCGCACCTCATCGACCGGTCCAAGCCGAGGTTCAAGATTCTGTCCTACGTGGAGGCGGCACGACAACGCAGAGAAATATGCCAGGTGAGTTAGTACAGTGGAACCTCCCTTATCAGACCTTCAAAAATCATCCAAAATGAGGTCTTATGAGGGAGGGGTCTTATACGGGAGGTAATTTTAATACTTACAAAGAAGGGCAATGTCTCAGAGAAGTAGGTCTTCTGTGGGAGGGAGTCTTATAATGGGAGGTCTTATAAGGAGGTTCCACTGTATTTTGTTTGATTTTATTTGCTGTTGTTATCCCAGGTGCTCTTTTCCCGACATGGCTTAGATTTGGCAGTCTATTCTATCATCCTTACCATTGGCATTTTCTGTTCTTTTTTATTCAGGCATGCTTCCTTTCTGTAGTTCCAGCTTTTGATAAGGCAGATATTTGCTGGTCGGAAGTTTATTGAGGTTACCGTTTTGAGAAAACAAGTTTTTTCGAAAATGCTCAAGATTTGGTTATAAAGTGTCTTCGATCATCCGTAGCTAGAGGGCAGTCATTTATGAATTGTTTTCCTCTCAATTCAGTTAGTATCTGATAACGTTATCTACTTCCAGAGCTCTTGACTGATAACAGAAAGGACATATTTTGTACTGTATTTTTCGGACTTTAAAGCGCACCTGATTATAAGGCGTGCCCCCCCCAAATTTTACACAAAATTCAGATTTTGTTATAATATTTTCTTACTATATTTTAGTCATATGATAAGGCGCAGGGGTCTTAGTCTGGGAAAAAAAGTATTGCCTTATAGTCAGAAAAATATGGTAGCTATCTCTTAGACGCATAGCGGCAGCATGACGCATCTGAGCTCATGTGACAGGAAACTGTTTGAGCAATCAACAAAGAAAACTTGTTTTTTTTACATGTCTTTCTTTTCAAGTGCGATCAATATCAATTTTATAACATTATTAGAGTATTAGAGTGTAGAGTGGCACAGTGGTAATGCGTTCGCTTCGTGTCAAGTAAACCTGAGTTCGAACCTGGGTACAGGGGATTTTTCCTTTCACTTTGCACTAGGCCTTACGGTCTGAATGTGGAGTCTTTCGGATGAGACGATAAACTGAGGTCCCGTGTGCCCATGCACTTAGCACATGTTAAAGCCAGTGGCAACGAAAAAGTTGTTATTTGGTCAAAATTTACCCCCCACCCCCACCCCTTTCATTCCTCATCAATCGCACAAAAAATTGCGTGCACAAATTTTTATTTTTAAAAATGGCACGCCTCTGGCTTCGACGCACTCTCCAGGTGGGAGCAACCTGAATTTCACAGAGATGCCTCTGTGACTATAAAGCACCTAATACCTAATACTAGAGGGCTTATGTTTGCTTTTGAGAGCAAACATGACAGGATTCTCCCCCTAAACAATCATTTGCAAGTTATTCAATATTAAAATTTTGCCATAACATTATTATTTTCCCTTCCAGGTGGCGACCGAGGCGTACCGCCACCTCCTCCGCAGCAGCGTGAGTGACCCACGCACCGTGTGGAACAGCGCCCGGCGCAGGCTCCAAGCGGAGCACGACTTTGCCCACTTCCTGGAGCTGTTTGGCTCGGAGCAGGCGCGCAAGGAGTTCCGGCGCCACATCAAGCACCTGCGCGAGGAGCAGATCCGCGTGCGCGAGCACCACTACCTGCAGCAGCTGCCGCGCCTGCTGCGGCACTACCTCCCCACCGTGGATGCCGTCTCTGAAAAGTGAGCGTGGTGGATGGGGGGTATTTCAGGAAGTTTTAAAGAGCCAACAGGGCTGGGGATATTTTAACTATACTCTTAGTGCACACTATGCGAATTCCCCTCATTCTTTCAGTTTTCCACAGAGAGCTATTTGTTTCAAGTTATTTCTTTTAACAGAGGCAAATATTCTTATCATTGATTGTGGTTAGGGATAAAAAAAGACCTTACAAGTGGTGGTATGCCACCATAAAACAATGTAAGCCTAATGGCTAAAACACTTTAAATTGGTTTATGCTGGTGACGAGTGTTAACCAAAGGCATGAACTGAAAGGAGCTGAGAAAAGCTACTGTGAGTGATGTGAGATTTCTCATGAAATTTCCTGATTTCAGGACTGGGGATATTTAAACTGTACTCTTAGTGACGTGAGATTTCTCAGGAAATTTTCCGATTTCAGGAAGTTTTAAAGCCAGCAGGGCTGTTCTTGAGATAAGTGTAAATCCACTGAGAAATGGAGAGGGGGGGGTGGGTGGGTGTAGACTGGGAGTGGCTGATGGAAGCATGAACGAATCAATCATGCCCCAGTTTCCACTCAAATCTACAAGCCAATCCAGCATGTTCATCCTATTCAGTTGAAGCCCACTTAACCCTTTGACTGCCACGGCCATTTTGAATTCATAGAGGGGGTACTTATGAAATAAATAAAAAATCTAGCAGTTGAATAATTAAAATGTGCCTAATCTATGCTACTTTTAAAGGTAAACGAACACCCTAACCATTCAGAAGTATTAAATATATGAATTCAATAATACAACCCTGTATGGAGGCTTTCAGTGGGACAATCCTACTAGAATTTATGACGGAAATATCCGTCATGGGGCAGTGAAGGGGTTAAACTTAAAGTTCATTTGTTGGATCAGGATCAGGATTTTGGGGAGGGGGGGGGGGACTTTCTTTTCTTTTGTGTTCCCAGGCCATATGGCCATAATGGATAAGTAAACATGTGTCCGGTTTTCAGTTTTCATTGGTCTCCCCGCTGCGTAAAGCTGACACATTCCGATTTCGGAGGAGCTCAAAGAAAAAAAATTATTTGGAAGATTTTTTTTTTTAAGAAAGGCAGGAGAATGGGGCCAATAAGTCAGAAAGATAGTAGATGATAGAAAGCAAAGGGAAAAGGCAGAGTCAAAGAGAGTGGCAGATTAGGGGAAGTTCCAGATGGTGTCTCTCTAATCTAACACAGCGTGTGTGATGTCATCCCAGGGGCTGGTCGACCATCCAGCGCGTGATGCGGACCCACCCCGACTTCCCGTCACACTTTGTGGAGGCCTCTCCCTCCCTCCCTCCCTCCCTCCCTCCCTCCCTCCCTCCCTCCCTCCCCCTCTCTAATCTAACACAGCGTGTGTGATGTCATCCCAGGGGCTGGTCGACCATTCAGCGCGTGATGCGGTCCCACCCCGACATCCCGTCGCACTTTGTGGAGGCCTCTCCCTCCCTTTCTCTCTCCCTCCCTCCCTCCCTCTCTCCCCCTCCCTCCCCCTCCCTCCCTCCCTCTCTCCCTCTGTCTCTAATCTAACACAGCGTGTGTGATATCATCCCAGGGGCTGGTCGACCATTCAGCGCATGATGCGGTCCCACCCCGACTTCCCGTCACACTTTGTGGAGGCCTCTCCCTCCCTCCCTCTCCTCCCTCCCTCCCCTCCCTCTCTCTCTCCCTCATTCCCTCTCTCTAATCTAACACAGCGTGTGTGATGTCATTCCAGGGGCTGGTCGACCATTCAGCGCGTGATGCGGTCCCACCCCGACTTCCCGTCGCACTTTGTGGAGGTGTCTCCCTCCCTTTCTTCTCTCCCTCCCTCCCTCCCTCCCTCTCCCCCCTCTCTCCCCTCCCTCCCTCCCTCCCTCCCTCTGTCTCTCTAATCTAACACAGCGTGTGTGATGTCATCCCAGGGGCTGGTCCACCATCCAGCGCATGATGCGGACCCACGCGGACTTCCCGTCGCACTTCGTGGAGGTCTCTCCCTCCCTTTCTCTCTCCCTCCCTCCCTCTCTCTCTCTCTCTCTCCCTCTGTCTCTCTAATCTAACACAGCGTGTGTGATATCATCCCAGGGGCTGGTCAACCATTCAGCGCGTGATGCGGACCCACCCTGACTTCCCGTCGCACTTTGTGGAGGTGTGCCCCCAGGGGGAGACGTGGAAGCAGACGGAGGACTTCCTGGACAACACGGAGGAGAAGCGCATCCCCCTCGACCTCCTTGCCTCCCCCGAGGCTGAGGGCTGCTTCCGGAGTCACCTCTCAACACTCCACCAGCAGTACAGGAAGAAAGAGTCAGTATTGTCAGTGTTATGTAATGTGTATCGTGTTGCTATGATGATGTGTAGGCTGAGGGCTGCTTCCGGAATCACCTCTCAACACTCCACCAGCAGTACAGGAAGAAAGAGTCAGTATTGTCAGTGTTATGTAATGTGTATCGTGTTGCTTTGATGATGTGTAGGCTGAGGGCTGCTTCCGGAGTCACCTCTCAACACTCCACCAACAGCTCAGGAAGAAAGTGGAGTTATTATTTGTGTTATTATGTTGTTATTACTAAAATGATATATTATAGGCTGAGGGCTGCCTCCGGAGTCACCTCTCTACACTCCACCAGCAGCACAGGAAGAAAGAGTGAGTGGAGATATTGTTAGAGTAATTGTTGTCGTTATTATTGTGATACTTAGGCACAGGGCTGCTTCCGGAGTCACCTCTCAACACTCCACCAGCAGCACAGGAAGAAAGAGTGGGTGGAGATATTAGATATTGTTATTATTGTGATGCTTAGGCAGAGGGCTGCTTGAGGAGTCACCTCTCTACACTCCACCAGCAGCACAGGAAGAAAGAGTGAGTGGAGATGATAGAGTAATTATTGTTATTATTGTGATACTTAGGCAGAGGGCTGCTTGAGGAGTCACCTCTCTACACTCCACCAGCAGCACAGGAAGAAAGAGTGAGTGGAGATATTATTAGTGTTATTGTTGTCGTTATTATTGTGCAGGCATGAAAACAGCTCCGCCGTCTCCGCCGATTTTGTTTTCGAAATCAAGCGATCTCTGCCGGAAAAAAAGAAGAAAAATTAAAACGAACCAAAATTATCTTTACACGGCATTATCTTCATTTCGCGCCTTTTTGCTCTTCCACCGTTGTCATTTCCAAGATGGCGTCCACCGAGAATGCATGTATCAAGTTGGCGAAACCAAAATGTAAGACGAAGTAGGATGTGAAATGCTGTGAAATGAGTTAAAGCCCCCCCCAAAAAAACCTTCTGATGTTAGCTGGAAATCTGGGTGGAAGGATTTCTCGGCTGAAAAAATCTTTTTTTTTGAACTGTAGGTAGTTTTCATGCCTGATTGTGATACTTCGGCACAGGGCTGCTGGCTTATCATTTTAACTGTCTGTCTGTCTCGTTAAATCTCTCTGGCCTTATGGCCTGGGAATGCAGAAGAAGAAGAAGTTCATTCACTGATTCATTTAAGACGAAAATTTAGGGGGTATTTCTTTATCATCATCTCGAGTAGCTTTGTGAAGTTAAATTATCGTTTCCTTTGTGGCAGACTTCAACGTCAGTTCAAGAAGCTGCTGGAGGAGAATCTTCAGGTGAGCGTGGGCCGTCCGCTGAGTGAGACCTACGTGTTTCTGGTGGGGAAGGAGTGCTACACGGGGCTGGACGACAGCGAGCGAGCCATGGTCTACGAGGAACACCAGCAGGAGCTGAAGACCAGAGCAAGACACGCCTTTCAGGTATTTCACCTAATACATGGGTGCTACTCTTTCATTTTTACACTCATTTCAGTATTTTTATTTTCACCAGAAACTGAATTTCATTTTTTTTTAATCCCCCCCCCCCCCAAAAAAAAAAAATGATCACAAGCGATTTGGGGCGTTTTGAACTTGGTGGTTCTGTTTTGGAAGTTTACAAAGGCTTATCAGACTCAACCTGGCTCTCTGTCTGTCTCTGTCTATCATTTTAACTGTCTGTCTGTCTGTCTCGTTATATCTCTCTCTTAAGTTGCCCCCCTGAATCGTCCGACGGGGCTCTGCCCCTGTACCCTGCCGGGGGCCATGGGTCCCTGGACCCCTGCCTTTCAGTTTTTTTCATTTTGGGGAGTTGCACCCAAGTAGTATTGTAATGTTTATTCAGTTTTTCTCACTTTCCTTTTTCCCCTTCCATTTCTTTTCCATTCGTTCTTCTTCAGGGCCTTCCAGTGGTATTGGTCTCATACCGATCATTCTGAATCTTGCTTCTCTGTCAAGGAGTGGGTTTTTTCTCTCAATTGCTTCCCCTCCATTTATTTTTAACTTTCATTTTTTGACTGTGCCATCTTCTAGAGTACTGATGAGTCTGCGCATTGGCTGGGTCAATGCTCCCCCCCCCGTAAAATCGTGGAGATTCTAAAGAAATCATGCCATGCTTGCGTCACGTTTTCCAATGACGTTTATTTCAAAATTATAACATCAACTTAGAAATGTGTGCATTCCTATGAGCATAGCTTCATACCAATAAAAGAAATATCTGTTAAAAACAAAGGTAGAATGACTGAAGAATTTAACATATGGATGGAACACAGTATGAAAGAATATAATATTTTGTACAGAAAATCGATTTTCCTCAACTACCATGCCTGAAAACTACCAGAAGAGACCTTTCTGTTCTGATTTGTGCAGGGCACACTTTCAGTTGATTTAAAATCTTTTCCTTCCAAAACCTTCAGTCTTTTAGCTTGATTGAAACACCGCCCCACCCCACCCCTTTTTGTGTGTGCACCATGTTGCTGTTGAACATGTACTGGGGCAGTGGGTGGATGCCTCGTGCTTCCATACGGGGAGCTGGACGACCCCGCCCCCTCCACGAATCTCCCTGTGGGGATACCGGGGGTCTTTTGTAAAAAATAGTTCCCCCACCTTCTGGAAGTTCTGTGCTTGTAACTTCCTTTAATCTGTGCCACTCTCTTTGACTCTGCCTTTTCCCTTTGCTTTCTGTCATCGACTATCTTTCTGATTTATTGGCCCATTCTGTTGCCTTTAACTCTTTCATTGCCACTGTCGCCTCTTGGCACCACAATGATTTAACACCCATGTCACTAAAAGGCATCAAATGAGGGTCTGGTATTCAGTGACCTTATGTTCTTAATTTTGGGAAGTAAGGATAGGCCCTATTTTATGCATGTCACAGAGGAATCCCCAGTATTCCAGACAAAATCTTTTCTCTACCCAGGTAAGTTTAATGGTAAATTTTGGCTGAGGAATTGCTAGCGTTGAAAGGGTTAAAAAAAAATCTTTCAAATAATTTTTCTTTCAGCTCCTCCAAAATTTGAATGTGTCGGCTGTACGCAGCGGGGAGACCAGTGAAAACTGAAAACCGGACACATACATACCTTACCCATTATGGCCATATGGCCTGGGAACGCAGAAGAAGAAAGAAGAAGAACATGTACAAGTATTTACTTTTGAACCAGCTGTGAACTAACATGTGCATTACATTGTTTGTAATTTTCAGGAACTGCTGTGGGAGCACTCAGACCTGTTCTGGAAGATGAGCGCTACCCAGAGGTTGACAGGGGAAGACCTGTCTGCCATCAGTACTGCACTGCAGCAGGACGAGAGGTGGGTGTTGAGAGAGAGAGAGAATGAATGAGTGGGAGGTGGAGTCCTAATGACAAGTTTGTGCCGGCAATCAAGGCCATGCGCCCACATGCTTTATCTTTTGAGTGTTTTGTGCAAAACCAAAACGATTTGTTGTTCATGCATTAGCTAATTAAGAATCCTGACTCTCCTGTGGTTTGTTTCTGTGCACAGGTATGGTCAGCTGAACCACATGGTGGGTGAATCTTGACTCTCCTGTGATTTGTTCCTGTGCGCAGGTATCGTCAGCTGAACCGCATGGAGGATGAATCCTGACTCCTGTGGTTTGTTCCTGTGTGCAGGTATCATCAGCTGAACCGCATGGAGGATGAATCCTGACTCTCCTGTGGTTTGTTCCTGTGCGCAGGTATCGTCAGCTGAACCGCATGGTGGATGAATCCTGACTCTCCTGTGGTTTGTTCCTGTGCACAGGTATCGTCAGCTGAACCGCATGGTGGATGAATCGTGAATCCTCACTCTCCTGTGGTTTGTTCCTGTGCACAGGTATCGTCAGCTGAACCGCATGGTGGATGAATCGTGAATCCTCACTCTCCTGTGGTTTGTTCCTGTGCGCAGGTATTGTCAGCTGAATTGCATGGTGGATGAATCGTGAATCCTGACTCTCCTGTGGTTTGTTCCTGTGCGCAGGTATCGTCAGCTGAACCGCATGGTGGATGAATCGTGAATCCTGACTCTCCTGTGGTTTGTTCCTGTGCGCAGGTATTGTCAGCTGAACCGTGCGGAGGAAGAATCGTGAATCCTGACTCTACTGTGGTTTGTTCCTGTGCGCAGGTATCGTCAGCTGAACCGCATGGTGGATGAATCGTGAATCCTGACTCTCCTGTGGTTTGTTCCTGTGCGCAGGTATCGTCAGCTGAACCGCATGGTGGATGAATCGTGAATCCTGACTCTCCTGTGGTTTGTTCCTGTGCGCAGGTATTGTCAGCTGAACCGTGCGGAGGAAGAATCGTGAATCCTGACTCTACTGTGGTTTGTTCCTGTGCGCAGGTATCGTCAGCTGAACCGCATGGTGGATGAATCGTGAATCCTGACTCTCCTGTGGTTTGTTCCTGTGCGCAGGTATTGTCAGCTGAACCGCATGGTGGATGAATCGTGAATCCTGACTCTCCTGTGGTTTGTTCCTGTGCGCAGGTATTGTCAGCTGAACCGTGCGGAGGAAGAATCGTGAATCCTGACTCTCCTGTGGTTTGTTCCTGTGCGCAGGTATCGTCAGCTGAACCGTGCGGAGGAGGAGAGGAAGGTGATGATCCTCAACCACCTGGGCTTCCTGCAGTGTCCCTCCAGGGACCGCTGCTACTACAGGGACTCCTGCATCGACAACCAGTTGTTGCAGTTGCTGGCTCTGTACTCCTCCAGGTATGTATCTGTGTGGTTTAGTGGTAAGGACCGCTGCTACTACAGGGACTCCTGCATCGACAACCAGTTGTTGCAGTTGTTGGCTCTGTACTCCTCCAGGTATGTATCTGTGTAGTTTAGTGGTAAGGACCGCTGCTACTACAGGGACTCCTGCATCGACAATCAGTTGTTACAGTTGCTGGCTCTGTACTCCTCCAGGTATGTATCTGTGTGGTTTAGTGGTAAGGACCGCTGCTACTACAGGGACTCCTGCATCGACAATCAGTTGTTACAGTTGCTGGCTCTGTACTCCTCCAGGTATGTATCTGTGTAGTTTAGTGGTAAGGACCGCTGCTACTACAGGTACTCCTGCATCGACAACCAGTTGTTGCAGTTGCTGGCTCTGTACTCCTCCAGGTATGTATCTGTGTAGTTTAGTGGTAAGGACCGCTGCTACTACAGGGACTCCTGCATCGACAACCAGTTGTTGCAGTTGCTGGCTCTGTACTCCTCCAGGTATGTATCTGTGTGTGTGTGGTTTAGTGCTAAGGACCGCTGCTACTACAGGGACTCCTGCATTGACAACCAGTTATTACAGTTGTTGGTCCTGTACTCCTCCAGGTATGTATCTGTGTGTGTGTGGTTTAGTGGTAAGGACCGCTGCTACTACAGGGACTCCTGCATTGACAACCAGTTATTACAGTTGTTGGCCCTGTACTCCTCCAGGTATGTATCTGTGTGGTTTAGTGGTAAGGACCGCTGCTACTACAGGGACTCCTGCATCGACAATCAGTTATTACAGTTGTTGGCTCTGTACTCCTCCAGGTATGTATCTGTGTGTGTGTGGTTTAGTGGTAAGGGCTTCCATAAATGTTGACCAAATGACAACTTTTTCGTTGCCACTGGGTATGAGCGTGTGCTAAGTGCATGGGCACACGGGACCTCAGTTTATCGTCTCATCCGAAAGACTCCACTTTCAGACCGTAAAGCCTAGTGCAGAGTGAGAGGAAAAATCCCCTGTACCCAGGTTCGAACTCGGGGTTTATTGTATAGACGAGGCGAAGGGCGTTACATCTGTGCCACTCTACACCTGATTTCTAGTGGTAATTTCCACCGTATTTCTGCGTCCCTCTGTGCCACTCTACACCTGATTTCTAGTGGTAATTTCCCCTGTGTGTCTGTGTCCCTCTGTGCCACTCTACACCTGATTTCTAGTGGTAATTTCCCCTGTGTGTCTGTGTCCCTCTGTGCCACTCTACACCTGATTTCTAGTGGTAATTTCCCCTGTGTGTCTGTGTCCCTCTGTGCCACTCTACACCTGATTTCTAGTGGTAATTTCCCCTGTGTGTCTGTGTCCCTCTGTGCCACTCTACACCTGATTTCTAGTGGTAATTTCCCCTGTGTGTCTGTGTCCCTCTGTGCCACTCTACACCTGATTTCTAGTGGTAATTTCCCCTGTGTGTCTGTGTCCCTCTGTGCCACTCTACACCTGATTTCTAGTGTTTTTTTTTAAAAAACTAAAGTAATTTCCCCTGTGTGTCTGTGTCCCTCTGTGCCACTCTACACCTGATTTCTAGTGGTAATTTCCACCGTATTTCTGTGTCCCTCTGTGCCACTCTACACCTGGTTTCTAGTGGTAATTCCCCCTGTGTGTCTGTGTCCCTCTGTGCCACTCTACACCTGGTTTCTAGTGGTAATTCCCCCTGTGTGTCTGTGTCCCTCTGTGCTACTCTACACCTGATTTCTAGTGGTAATTTCCCCTGTGTGTCTGTGTCCCTCTGTGCCACTCTACACCTGGTTTCTAGTGGTAATTCCCCCTGTGTGTCTGTGTCGCAGGGAGGCGTCGGAGGCCTGCAGCCCCGTGGGTACGGGTGTGGAGGGTGGAGGGGGTGCGGAGGATGGAACCCTCAACTTGGTGCTGCTGGGACAGGAGGGGTTGGCCATTGCTCTCAACAGAGATATACGGGTCAGTATTTACAATATTATTTTACTTTTTGTTTTGTTTTTTGTTTTTAGATAAAATACACATCATATTGATTAGTTAACCCTTTCGCCGCCAGCCATTTTTCAGCCCCAAAATGCCATTAAACTTAACCCTTTCAACGCCAGCCATTTTTCAGCCAAAACGTTGCATTGAATTTAATTGGGTAGAGAAAAGATTTTTTCTGCAGTATTGGGGATTTCTCTGTGACATGCCTAAAACAGGGCCTATCCTTACCTCCCAAAATTAAGAACACAAGGTCATTGGTTAACAGACCCTCGTTTGATGCCTTTCAGTGACATGGGTGTTAAGTCATTGTGGTGCCAAGAGGCGACAGTGGCGATGAAAGGGTTAACTGGGTAGAGAAAACTAAAATCTGCAATATTACGTATTACAAATTCCTCTACGACATGTTTAACATTAGCCCTATCCTTACCTGCCAAAATTAAGAAAATAAGGTCTTTGGATAACAGGCCCTGATTTGATGCCTTTTAGTGACATGGGTGTTAAACCATTGTGGTGCTAAAATGCGACGTTGGCGGTGAAAGGGTTAAATTGGGGACAGTGTATTCCGTATAGACACAATCCTTGGCTTGAGTTCTTCTTTATGGAAGTTTATACTGTGGACACCCCCCATAAGACTCCCTCCCACTTGAGACCTACTTCTCTTGAGACATTGCCCTTCTTTGTAAGTACAGTGGAACCTCCATTATAAGACCTCCAAAAATCATCTAAAATGAGATCTTAAATGGGAGGGAGTTGTATAAGGGATGTAATTTTAATACTTACAAAGAAGGGCAATGTCTCAGAGAAGTACTGTATTTTTTTTTTACTATAAGGCGATACTTTTTTCCCAGACTGAGACCCCTGCGCCTTATATAAGTTATAATGTGACTACATGTACTAAAATAGTAAGAAAATATAATAACAAAGTCTGAATTTTGTGTAAAATTTGGGGTGTGCGCCTTTTAATCAGGTGCGCCTTATAGTCCGAAAAATACGGTAGGTTTTATGTGGAGGGAGTCTTATAACGGGGGTCTTGTACGGGAGGTTCCACTGTATTAAAATTGGCTCCCTTATACACCTCCCTCCCACTTAAGACCTAATTTGAGATGGTTTTTCGATGTCTTAAAAGGGAGGCTCCACTGTACGTCAAACAAGAGTCCATGTTACCATGTAGGGGTACTATTTCCTCAAGAATGTTTGGGATTATACTGTTTTATAAATCTTAGCTCATTCGCATCGCAGCGATTTTGAATTATAAAAAAAAATCACAAGTCACTCCAGCCATACACACAAACAAAACATGCATAAACAAAAGGAGAAATGAAAGAAGATTACAGGTTTTTACTTCAGGTTTAGACATAGTCACATAGGGAAGTGGTAGACCAGACTTTTTTTATATAGAGACTTTATATACAAAAACTCTACACCGATTGGTTTTCCCACAACAAATCACTACAAAAGCAAAGTCAGAGGCAAAATGATGGTCTAAGGGAGCGAAGCGAGTTTAGAAGTGACCAAGGTATGGTGTGCACACAGATTTACTTCCCTTGAAGCAAATGCATCAAATTGACAGCTATCTATTAATTCCGGACATATATGGCCGGAACGACTTGAATGAGTTAATCATGTTTCTCCATAAAGTATTTAGCAATCAGAATAATCTGATAAAAAAAAACCTTGTTGTTTTTCATGCTCTTATCATCTCCAAAGATAAATTAAAATTGACTATGTGTGTGTGTGTGTATACAGAGGTGTTGTCCTGATGATGAGTACAGTTGGGGAGGCACAGTGTACAGTCTGGACTATCGACCCATTGATGGGGACGTCAGTCGAGAACAAAACGCTCTGGCCACAGCAAACTTCAAACCACAAGGTGGGGCTCTGTGTATGTGTGTGTGTGTGCAAGTGTGCGTGCACATTTGTGTGCTCTCTCTGTTTGTCTGAGTGTTGAGTTTTAAAATTTTGGATTGAAATCATTACAGATTTTTTTCTTTCATTCTTTTAAACACTATTATGACATGATTGTATGGAAATGCTTAACAGATGTCATGACAGACAGACAGACATGTATGTGTTTCAGGTTGTCACCTTAAAGGGGTTTCATACGCTCTGTTCGGATGCTACAGATGTCATGACAGACAGACAGACATGTATGTGTTTCAGGTTGTCACCTTGTTCATACGCTCTGTTCGGATGCTACAGATGTCAGACAGACATGGATGTGTTTCAGGTTGTCACCTTAAAGGGTCTTCATACGCTCTATTCGGATGCTACAGATGTCATGACAGACAGACAGACATGGATGTGTTTCAGGTTGTCACCTTAAAGGGGCTTCATACGCTCTATTCGGATGCTACAGATGTCATGACAGACAGACAGACATGGATGTGTTTCAGGTTGTCACCTTAAAGGGGCTTCATACGCTCTATTCGGATGCTACAGATGTCATGATGTCAGACAGACAGACATGGATGTGTTTCAGGTTGTCACCTTAAAGGGGCTTCATACGCTCTATTCGGATGTTACAGATGTCATGACAGACAGACAGACATGGATGTGTTTCAGGTTGTCACCTTAAAGGGGCTTCATACGCTCTATTCGGATGCTACAGATGTCATGACAGACAGACAGACATGGATGTGTTTCAGGTTGTCACCTTAAAGGGGCTTCATACGCTCTATTCGGATGCTACAGATGTCATGACAGACAGACAGACATGGATGTGTTTCAGGTTGTCACCTTAAAGGGGCTTCATACGCTCTATTCGGATGCTACAGATGTCATGACAGACAGACAGACATGGATGTGTTTCAGGTTGTCACCTTAAAGGGGCTTCATACGCTCTATTCGGATGCTACAGATGTCATGACAGACAGACAGACATGGATGTGTTTCAGGTTGTCACCTTAAAGGGGCTTCATACGCTCTATTCGGATGCTACAGATGTCATGACAGACAGACAGACATGGATGTGTTTCAGGTTGTCACCTTAAAGGGGCTTCATACGCTCTATTCGGATGCTACAGATGTCATGACAGACAGACAGACATGGATGTGTTTCAGGTTGTCACCTTAAAGGGGTCTTCATACGCTCTATTCGGATGCTACAGATGTCATGACAGACAGACAGACATGGATGTGTTTCAGGTTGTCACCTTAAAGGGGTTTCATACGCTCTGTTCGGATGCTACAGATGTCATGACAGACAGACAGACATGGATGTGTTTCAGGTTGTCACCTTAAAGGGGCTTCATATGATGCTACAGATGTCATGACAGACAGACAGACATGGATGTGTTTCAGGTTGTCACCTTAAAGGGGCTTCATACGCTCTATTCGGATGCTACAGATGTCATGACAGACAGACAGACATGGATGTGTTTCAGGTTGTCACCTTAAAGGGGCTTCATACGCTCTATTCGGATGCTACAGATGTCATGACAGACAGACAGACATGGATGTGTTTCAGGTTGTCACCTTAAAGGGGCTTCATACGCTCTGTTCTCTATTACGGATGTCATGACAGACAAAACATGGATGTGTTTCAGGTTGTCACCTTAAAGGGGCTTCATACGCTCTGTTCTGATGCTACAGATGTCATGACAGACAGACAGACATGCATGTGTTTCAGGTTGTCACCTTAAACTTCATACGCTCTTTCGGATGCTACAGATGTCATGACAGACAGACAGACATGGATGTGTTTCAGGTTGTCACCTTTCTTCAATGCTCTATTCGGATGCTACAGATGTCAAATTCATACGCTCTGTTCGGAGCTACAGATGTCACACAGACAGACATGGATGTTATTTCCCTTAAAATATCGCAGATCTACCAGCCCGAATCAGCCTGCGATTGTGACTTGCCCACAACGTCATTTCCTCGAGAAACCGTACATTCTTGACGTCGCCCACAGATATTGGCTTGAATTAAGCAAAAACGTCTTTGGATGAAGTCATAGCTTTACAATTCTGGCGATCGAGAGGTTGTCACCTTAAAGGGTCTTCATAGCTCTATTCGGAACAGATTCTAGTGAGACATGGATGTGTTTCAGGTTGTCACTTAAAGTTCATACGCTCTATTCGGATGCTACAGATGTCATGACAGACAGACAGAATGTGTTTCAGGTTGTCACCTTAAAGGGGCTTCATACGCTCTGTTCGGATGCTACAGATGTCATGACAGACAGACAGACATGTATGTGTTTCATGTCACCTTAAAGGGGCTTCATACGCTCAATTACAGATGTCATATGTGTTTTTGAACGCTCTATTCGGATGAATGTGACACACAAAAGCTCTATGCTACAGATGTACAATAGGTTGTCACCTTAAAGGGGATAGAGTTTGCAGTCTGTGCTTATCAAAATATTCTAAATTTATGCTGTGGCAGATTTTTCAGATCAGCCTGCGATTTTTGCCCACAGCATCATTTCCTCGAGAAACCGAATAGAGCGTATGAAGTTCCTTTAAGTAACCTTTATGAAGTCATATGTGGATTCTGGCGATCGAGATTTCAAAAGAGACAGGGACCATTGGATGCAATGATGCTTATGCTTTTATTGAATTCTGTGTGATGATAGTTTATTATTGTTATGTTTTTGTTTCAGGGTGTCTGTGTGCATCTGAAAGAGCGAAGAAGTTCCTTTAAGAACACTTGTGTTGTGGGAGGGGGACAGGAGTGTAATAATATTTATGATCTTATTGTGCCTGTTTCAGGGTGTCTGTGTGTGTACAACAGCGAAGAAACATTGCAATACGTGGAGAAAAGCCTGGAACAGTGGCTGGTGTGGCAGAGGGACAGGGACCATTGGATACAATAATACTGATTTATTATTGTTAAATATTGGCTATTTTATCGCTGTGCCTGTTTCAGGGTGTCTGTGTGTGTACAACATTGAAGAAACGTTACAATACGTGAAGAAAAGCCTGGAACATTGGCTGGTGTGGCAGGGGGACAGGCTTGCTCATTGCCTATCATGTGTTCTCTATTACCATGCATGTTATTGCTGCGTATTGCTTATTCTGCATTGTTTATGTGTGTTTCAGGGTGTCTGTGTGTGTACAACAGCGAAGAAACATTACAATATGTGGAGAAAAGCCTGGAACAGTGGCTGGTGTGGCAGGGGGACAGGGACCAGTGGCTGGCTCACAGCATGCCCTTTGTTCTGATGCACGCCCCCCGCTACCCCCGACCCTCACACAAACAGTTCCTCATGCTCAGAGAAATGGGACAACAGTTAGCACAGAGGTGAGAGAGAGAGAGGCTTTATGACTTGTGGGGGGGCAGTGTGTGTGTGTGCGAGCATGTGTGTGTTCTGATGCATGCCCCTCGCTACCCCCGACCCTCGCACAAACAGTTCCTCATGCTCAGAGAAATGGGACAACAGTTAGCACAGAGGTGAGAGAGATAGAGGCTTTATGACTTGTGTGGGGGGAAGTGTGTGTGTGCGAGCATGTGTGTGTTCTGATGCATGCCCCTCGCTACCCCCGACCCTCGCACAAACAGTTCCTCATGCTCAGAGAAATGGGACAACAGTTAGCACAGAGGTGAGAGAGAGAGAGACTGGACACTGGACCCTTTTAATGTCATGAGAGAGAGAGAGAGAGAGAGAGAGAGAGACAGACATTATGACTTGTGTGGGGGCAAGTGTCTGTGTGTGTGCCTTTGTACTGATGCACGCTCCACACTACCCCCGACCCTCACACAAACAGTTCCTCATGCTCAGAGAAATGGGACAACAGTTAGCACAGAGGTGAGAGAGAGAGCGAGAGACTTTATGAACTTGTGTGGGGGCAAGTGTGTGTGTGTGCGCGCATGTGTGTGTGTATGTGCCTTTGTACTGATGCACGCTACCCCTGACCCTCGCACAAACAGTCCCACATGCTCAGAGAAATGGGACAACAACTAGCTCAGAGGTGACAGAGAGAGAGAGAGAGACTTTATGGACTTGTGTGGGGGCAAGTGTGTGTGTGCCTTTGTACTGATGCACACAAGAGACAGGAATATTGTGGTATAATACAAGCGTCTCGCTTGTTGTTGCTGATGCATTTGCTATCTGTTTCTGTTCATGTCCTGTGGACCTAATACAAATTGTTTAAACCCTAGAGACAGGTGTGTGAACAGAAGAGTATTGTTACCTCTGTACACATTGTCTGATTCATCCCTTTGTGTGCACGCGATCCATCCACAGACTGCACACCGACTTTGTGTCGGCCATGCTGGAGGATGACTGGGAGATCGTGGAGAAGGAGGAGGGGGTGGAGGAGGAGGAGGAGGAATGGGGGGACCAGCAGCTGTTTGGTAAAGGCCCCATCCACACCGCCCTTCAGTCGGTGATATCGCGACAGGCTGGAAGCCCCGCGTCTCATCATTGGGGCATGTCTTCTGCTCCTCAGCCTGACCTCAAGTGAGTGGTATCTGTATCTCATCATCATTGTTCATCATCATCATCATTTGTCATCATCATCATCATCATCATCTTCATCATCATCATCATCATGTCATCATCATTATCTCATCATCATCATCATCATCATCATCATCATCATCAGTTTATCATCAGGCTGGAAGCCCTGCGTCACACTTTTCATGTGTCTTCTGCTCCCCAGCCTGACCTCAAGTGAGTGGTATCATCATCGTCTTTGTCATCATCATCATCGTCGTCATCATCATCATCATCATCATCTTTTGTCATCATCATCATCAGTCATACAAGCTGGAAATCATTGCCCTGCAGTTGGTGATATCACATCAGGCTTTGGAAGCCCTGCGTCACACTTTTGGAGTGTGTCTTCTGCTCCCCAGCCTGACCTCAAGTGAGTGGTATCATCATCGTCTTTGTCATCATCATCATTGTCGTCATCATCATCATCATCTTCATCTTTGTCATCATCTTTTCATTATTATCATTGCCCTGCAGTAAAGATATCGATACAAGCTGGAAACTGCGTCGCACCCTTGGAGTGTGTCTTCTGCTCGACAGCCTGACCTCAAATGAGTGGTATCATCATCGTCTTTGTCATCATCATCATCGTCGTCATCATCATCATCATCTTCATCTTTGTCATCATCTTTTCATTATTATCATTGCCCTGCAGTAAAGATATCGATACAAGCTGGAAACTGCGTCGCACCCTTGGAGTGTGTCTTCTGCTCGACAGCCTGACCTCAAATGAGTGGTATCATCATCGTCTTTGTCATCATCATCATCGTCGTCATCATCATCATCATCTTCATCTTTGTCATCATCTTTTCATTATTATCATTGCCCTGCAGTAAAGATATCGATACAAGCTGGAAACTGCGTCGCACCCTTGGAGTGTGTCTTCTGCTCGACAGCCTGACCTCAAATGAGTGGTATCATCATCGTCTTTGTCATCATCATCATCGTCATCATCTTTTCATTATTATCGAAACTGCGTCATCATCATCATCATCATCTTCATCTTTGTCATCATCTTTTCATTATTATCATTGCCCTGCAGTAAAGATATCGATACAAGCTGGAAACTGCGTCGCACCCTTGGAGTGTGTCTTCTGCTCGACAGCCTGACCTCAAATGAGTGGTATCATCATCGTCTTTGTCATCATCATCATCGTCGTCATCATCATCATCATCTTCATCTTTGTCATCATCTTTTCATTATTATCATTGCCCTGCAGTAAAGATATCGATACAAGCTGGAAACTGCGTCGCACCCTTGGAGTGTGTCTTCTGCTCGACAGCCTGACCTCAAATGAGTGGTATCATCATCATCGTCATCATCATCTTTGTCATCATCATCATCATCATCATCTTCATCTTTGTCATCATCTTTTCATTATTATCATTGCCCTGCAGTAAAGATATCGATACAAGCTGGAAACTGCGTCACACCCTTGGAGTGTGTCTTCTGCTCGACAGCCTGACCTCAAATGAGTGGTATCATCATCATCGTCATCATCATCTTCGTCATCATCATCATCGTCATCATCATCATCATCATCTTCGTCATCATCATCATCGTTGCCCTGCAGTCAGTGATATCGACACAGGCTGGAAGCCCCGCGTTGCACCCTTGGGGCGTATCTTCTGCTCCTCAGCCTGACCTCAAGTTAATTATGGCTATTTTTATCATCTTTATCATCGTAGTTGTCATCATCATCATCATCATCATCCAGTGATGTTCTGAGGTGCAGGTCATAGAACATAGTCCTATATAAACTGAAAATGTCCTATTCTTTTCTCTCTTCAGTTCTTCAATTACTTGTAGTGGTGCCATAGCTGATGAGGTTTAACCGAGGCGTGGTTACCGCTACACCTATCTGTATTAATTTAAAAAATCGGGACTTTACTGGTTTCGTACTGCCTCCGGGCATTGCCTCCAGTATTGTTCCCACCATATTTGTATTTACAAATGTCCCATATGTGTCTGATTCAGACCAAGAGGACGTAAAACACCATTTTCGTAGTCGTTCTTTTCTCTCTTTTTTTGCTGTCCCATTTTCTGGGTCGTACAATGGCGTTGCTCCCACGCCGCTCATTCCGAATCCCAATTCGCAGCTACACCCCGGCTTGTTCAGGTCGCAGAATCCGAGACCAGCAGTCCAAGAGGAGCAACTCTATGTTAGGCTGTCAGGAGGCAACCGACCGAGGAGTCACTTGAAAATGTCCTTTTCTGTTCAGGACAAAATGTCATTGCAATTGAACATCAACAGACTTGTTGGTTTCTGCAAGATTCAGGACAGTTTGTCCTGTCACTTTTCTGTATTACAGGCATCAGAATTGTTAGAGGATCAGAGGATTAAGAATTTCTGACAGAGGCATGGGTGCATCTTCTTCCGTTTTTGGACGGAATCCGTTTTTTTAATATTGCCCAAAACGGAAATTCCGTTTTTGAAAAGAATTCGCAAAAAAAAAAAAAAAAAAAGCGTGTTGAATACCGAGATCGATTATCTGTTCTATGCCTTGGAATGCATCCATTGTCTTTTAATTTATGAATTATCGTCAGCATCTGGGGGGCGAAGCCCCCCAGACCCCCGACCAGGGCGTTGCCCCTGGACCCCACCAGGGGCCTAGCGGCCCCTGGACCCCACATTCAGTTTTTTAATTTTCAGTCAGATGCACCCATGCAGAGGATTGGCTTCTCTTGTCGGAGGTTTTGCCTTTTTTATTGAGTGTTATCCTTTGTGTTAAATAGCATTTTAAAGTGATTTTTCACTATATTAAGCCTTTTTGCTGATGTTGGGAACTCATTTCAGTGTTGTCCCTCTTCAGTCTAGGGCCTTGACGGCCCTTTTTACCGCGGTTTTCAGAGGATTGGACGTCGAGACTATTCTGATGCCTGATATTAGGTGCATCATTGATCATCATCATCATCGTCGCCATCATCATTAACATCATCATCATTATTGTCATCATCATTATTATTATCATGATCATTATTATCATCATCACCATCGTCATCATCATCATCATTAACATAATTATTGTCATAATCACCATTATCATTATCATAATTGTCATCATCATCATCATCATCACCATCATCGTCATCATCATCATCATTAACATCATCATTATTGTCATCATCACCATTATCATCCTCATCAACATCATCATTGCCATCATCATTAACATCATCATCATTATTGTCATCATCATCACCATTCATCATCATCATCATCATCATCATCATCATCATCATCATCATCATCATCATCATCATCAACATCATCACCATCATCATCATCACCATCATCATCATAGTCATCATCATCACCATCACCATCATAGTCTAATAATGGTTCCTATCACTATCACAGGATCTGTATGTGCCTGATGTGCGGGGGATCCGTTTGACCTGGATCACCATCCTCCTCCTCCTCTTCCTCATAGTCTAATAATTGTTACTATCACAGGATCTGTATGTGCCTGATGTGCGGGGATCCGTTTGACCTGGATCATCATCATCATCACCATCATCATCATCATTACTATCACAGGATCTGTATGTACCTGATGTGTGGGGATCCGTTTGACCTGGATCACCATCCTCACCCTCATCCTCATCATCATAGTCTAATAATTGTTACTATCACAGGATCTGTATGTGCCTGATGTGCGGGGATCCGTTTGACCTGGATCATCATCATCATCACCATCATCATAGTCTAATAATTGTTACTATCACAGGATCTGTATGTGCCTGATGTGTGGGGATCCGTTTGACCTGGATCACCATCCTCATCCTCATCATAGTCTAATAATTATTATCACTATCACAGGATCTGTATGTGCCTGATGTGTGGGGATCCGTTTGACCTGGATCACCATCCTCATCCTCATCATCATCATCATCATCACCATCATTATAGTCTAATAATAATTGTTACTATCACAGGATCTGTATGTGCCTGATGTGTGGGGATCCGTTTGACCTGGATCACCATCATCATCATCATCATAGTCTAATAATTATTATCACTATCACAGGATCCGTATGTGCCTGATGTGTGGGGATCCGTTTGACCTGGATCACCATCATCATCATCATCACCATCATCATAGTCTAATAATTATTATCACTATCACAGGATCTGTATGTGCCTGATGTGTGGGGATCCGTTTGACCTGGACCTGCCTCTGGGTCCACTGCTGTCGTCAGAAGGAGTCAAGGTGCCGTCCGACAACCCTTACGCAATGACTCTGCAGGTCAGTGCGGCTCAGACAACCCTTACGCAATGACTGCAGGTCAGTGCGGCTCAGACAACCCTTACGCAATGACTCTGCAGGTCAGTGCGGCTCAGACAACCCTTACGCAATGACTCTGCAGGTCAGTGCGGCTCAGACAACCCTTACGCAATGACTCTGCAGGTCAGTGCGGCTCAGACAACCCTTACGCAATGACTGCAGGTCAGTGCGGCTCAGACAACCCTTACGCAATGACTCTGCAGGTCAGTGCGGCTCAGACAACCCTTACACAATGACTCTGCAGGTCAGTGCGGCTCAGACAACCCTTACGCAATGACTCTGCAGGTCAGTGCGGCTCAGACAACCCTTACGCAATGACTCTGCAGGTCAGTGCGGCTCAGACAACCCTTACGCAATGACTGCAGGTCAGTGCGGCTCAGACAACTCTTACACAATGACTGCAGGTCAGTGCGGCTCAGACAACCCTTACGCAATGACTCTGCAGGTCAGTGCGGCTCAGACAACCCTTACGCAATGACTCTGCAGGTCAGTGCGGCTCAGACACACAAAGGTGACCCAGCACCAGTCTGTGTGTCTGCGTGTCTTGTGTGCATGCTTACATCTTTACTTAAGGGAAGTAGATCTGTGTGCGCACCATACCTTGGTCACTTCATAACTCGCTTCGCTCCCTTATGCCACAATTTTGCCTCTGACTTTGCTTTTGTAGTGGTTTGTTGTGGGGGAACCAATCGGTGTAGAGAGTTTTTCTATATAAAGTCTATATAAAAAAAGTCTGATCTACCACTTCCCTATGTCTAACTAAACCTGAAGTAAAAACCTGTAATTTCTTTCTTTTTTTCCTTTTGTTTATGTATGTTTTGTTTGTGTGTATGGCTGGAGCGATTTGTGAGTTGTTTTAATAATTCAAAATCGTTGCGATGCGAATGAGTTAAGTCTCTGGGCTAGTTTTTCACAACAGGCTTGCAAAGACAAAAATCTCCGTTTTTGTCAATTTTGATATGTGGGGATTTTTGTGTTCTTGCATATTATCTTTCATATTTATAAAGGATAATCATTGATATGGTCTCTAAATGGTCTTGCAAGTGTTTTATAATGACAGGTCAATGCATTTTCTGCAGCTAGGCTTTAGACTGTTTTCTCAAAATGGCCAACGCTCACCCTACTAACTTTAAATGCCCATAACCGTAGAACGAAAAAAGATACAAGAATGGTCCTTGTATCATTTGAAGCCTGAAGTTTTGAAATGTATAATGTTCTCAGAATGGTCAGTTTGACACTTAATGTCCCTTTTATAGTGCGAGTCACAAATAGGCATTTTGGTGGCACATAGGCGAACACAAGCCAGCATCTTTCGCATTCTTGATCTTTTTTTTTAACCCTTTCGCTGCCAGCCATTTTGTAGCCCCCTCCCAAATACCATTAATCTTAAGTGGGTAGAAAAAAATAATTATCTGAAATACTGAGAATTCCTCTGACATGTATAACATTAGGCCTATCCTTACCACCCAAAATTAAGAAAATAGGGTTCTCAGATAACATGCCCTGATTTGATGCCTTTTTAGTAACATGGGCGACGGTGGCGGTGAAAGGGTTAATGGTTTCAGTTTGGTGCATCATGATGAGGTAGCTTTTTTGTGTTGCAATTTCCTGATATCTTTTATCTTCTTAATAATGCTTCTGTGGGAGGTATTTCTCTTTTTTTTGGGGGGGGTCTGTCTTTGTGGAAAAACTGAAACAAACGTACAAAAAACACTGAAAAATTAAAAAAAACTGAGCAAAATCAAAAATGAATTTGATTGCTTGGGTGACTGTGAAGAATGTTACTTTTGATGAAGACTTGTTGGCAGAATGTTACTGAGTATGTCCGTCACATACTCAAATATGTTCACATGCACTTCTGCATGCATGCATGCATTTATCTACATGCTCATGCACAGTGCACGTGAACACACAATGTGTATGGGTAAGACTCAGTCCCCATTGATCCTTGGACTTGAGTTACCTGGTAGCACATATACATAAACACACAGACACATACACACACACACACACACAGACACACACACACACACACACACACACAATCACACACGCACGCACACAATCACACGTACACACAGAGTCACACACACACACGCACGCACACGCACACACACACACACACACACGCACACACACGCATGCACGCAATCACACGCGCATGCACGCAATCACACACACACACACACAATCACACACGCACGCACACGCACACGCACACGCTTGTTTATTATTTGATTTCTGTTTTGTTATGGATGGCTTGATGTAAAAAAGCATAATGTAATGCTTATTCGATGTCCATCTGAAAATAAAATTTTGACTTGACTTGACACGCACACACACACACACACACACACACACACACACACACACACACACACACACACACACACAATCACACACACACACAATCACACACACACACAATCACACACACGCACGCACATGCACACACACACACAATCACACACACACACTTTTAACACTCTGTTGTGATGTTCAGACCCACTATTTATCATACAGGTGTACCTGGAGGGGGGGAGACAGTTAGTGGAGGTGGAGGTGTCGTCCTATCACGGCAGGCCTGTCCCGCACCGTGTGGTCACGCATGGATACATCCTGGTCTACTCCGCACAGCGACACGCATCGCTCACCACGCTCAGGTACATGCTTCGTCTGTCTGCGTGTCAACCAATCAATCCATGTTGTTGTCACACCCTGGCTTAACCCTTTCACCGCCAAGAAATGTCCATTAAGCTTATCTGGGTAGAGAAAAAAATGTGTCTGTAATGTTGGGAATTCCTCAGTGACATATTTAACCCTCTTGCATTTATTCCGGCCCAAACCGCCCAGCCGGAAGTTGCCTCTGTGTATTCAAGCCGCCCAAAACCGCCCGTAGCTTGCCCCCACTCTGAGACCCCCTCTGATGGCATTTTTATCACGCACTAACTTCTGGCTTGTTCTACACACACTATGAAGGAGCTTCTCACTTGCAGTGATGCGATAGTAACTGTATGGCGCTCTGTTTTCCCGAAAATGCACGAAAGAATCTGAACACTAGAAGAAGTTTTGTATGTAACAAATGCGAATGCAAGAGGGTTAAAGTAAGGCCTATCCTTGCCTCTCAAAATTAAGAGAATAGGGTCGTTGGATAACAGACCAGTGAAAACTGAAAACCGGACACATACGTACCAGGTGGCCATATGGCCTGGGAACGTAGAAGAAGAAGAAGAATAACTATGCAATCTATTTGCAGGGCCTACGCCATGCTGCTGCCCTCGGTGCCCAAGCTGGTGCTGGCTGTGGCGGACAGTGGGGGGGCGGCCCAGCTGTTCTTCCACAACGACGCCAGCCAGGCCCTGATTCGCCACGGCAACCAGCTGGCCGACGAACTGGGCGCCGTCTTCATGACCACCACCGCCAACTTCAACCAGCAGAGTGAGTGATGCTGACACTGACTGACTGACATGACATGACAGGAGGGACAATGCTGCATTCAGCAGAGTGACAACGAAGATGACACTGACAGTGGTGCCATGATGAGAAGGACGATACAGTGGAACCTCCCTTATAAGAAAATCATTAAAAAATCATCCAAAATGATGTCTTATAAGGGAGGTAATTTTAATACTTACAAAGAAGGGCAATGTTTGAGAGAAGTAGGTCTTATGTGGGAGGGAGTCTTATTATGGGAGGTCTTATAAGGGAGGTTCCACTGTACATCATTTGACTGAGTGAGACCAGCGAAAGTAGGCATGTGGATTGGTTTTGGGGTTGTTGGTTTGGTTGTATTAGGTGTGTGTGTTGTTGACAGCAGCACTCCTGATAAAGTGACAAGGTAGCGCAGTTTGAACTGTTGACAGCGGTGGCCTACTTGCCGTTCCTGAGAGAGGTTCTGGAGCAGTCGTAAGTGACATGGTAGCGCAGTTTGAACTGTTGACAGCGGTGGCCTACTTGCCGTTCCTGAGGGAGGTTCTGGAGCAGTCGTAAGTGACAAGGTAGCGCAGTTTGAACTGTTTGGTGTGTGTGTTGTTGACAGCGGCGGCCTACTTTCTGTTCCTGATAAAGTGACAAGGTAGCACAGTTTGAACTGTTCGGTGTGTGTGTTGTTGACAGCGGCGGCCTACTTGCTGTTCCTGATAAGTGACAAGGTAGCGCAGTTTGAACTGTTTGGTGTGTGTGTTGTTGACAGCGGCGGCCTACTTTCTGTTCCTGATAAAGTGACAAGGTAGCACAGTTTGAACTGTTCGGTGTGTGTGTTGTTGACAGCGGCGGCCTACTTGCTGTTCCTGATAAAGTGACAAGGTAGCACAGTTTGAACTGTTTGGTGTGTGTGTTGTTGACAGCGGCGGCCTACTTTCTGTTCCTGATAAAGTGACAAGGTAGCACAGTTTGAACTGTTCGGTGTGTGTGTTGTTGACAGCGGCGGCCTACTTGCTGTTCCTGATAAAGTGACAAGGTAGCGCAGTTTGAACTGTTCGGTGTGTGTGTTGTTGACAGCGGCGGCCTACTTGCTGTTCCTGATAAAGTGACAAGGTAGCACAGTTTGAACTGTTCGGTGTGTGTGTTGTTGACAGCGGCGGCCTACTTGCTGTTCCTGATAAAGTGACAAGGTAGCACAGTTTGAACTGTTCGGTGTGTGTGTTGTTGACAGCGGCGGCCTACTTGCTGTTCCTGATAAGTGACAAGGTAGCACAGTTTGAATTGTTCGGTGTGTATGTTGTTGACAGCGGCGGCCTACTTTCTGTTCCTGATAAAGTGTAAAGGTAGCGCAGTTTGAACTGTTCGGTGTGTGTGTTGTTGACAGCGGCGGCCTACTTGCCGTTCCTGCGGGAGGTTCTGGAGCAGCGCGAGCAGTCAGAGGCGGCCTGCATGGTGCCGGTGGAGGGGCCCTGCCCCCCGGCGTATGAAGACGACCGCGTCACCTACATGGACCGCCGGCCCCCCGCCCCCCTCCCCCCCTACTTCCACACCTACCCCACGGCCAAGAGCAGCACCAGCAACAGGTGAGGGGCAGGGCACACGCATCAGAATTGTCAGAAGATCTCCCTGGGGGGATACCGGGGGGGTCTTTCATAAAAATAGTTCCCCCACCTTCTGGAAGTTCTGTGCTTGTAATTTCCTCTAATCTGCCACTCTCTTTGACTCTGCCTTTTCCCTTTGCTTTGCTTTCTATCATCTATCTTTCTGACTTATTGGCCCATTCTCCTGCCTTTTTGAAAAAAATATCTTCCAAATAATTTTTCTCCCTTGAGCTCCTCCGAAATTGGAATGTGTCGGCTGTACGCAGCGGGGAGACCAGTGAAAACTGAAAACCGGACACATACGTACCTTACCCATTATGGCCATATGGCCTGGGAACGCAGAAGAAGTCAGAAGATGTGCACAACAAAGCAAAACGACACTGTTTAGAATAGATTTTAAAAAGAGAACGTATTTCTATGCTATCGTTGGCTTTTTTAGAAATTCATCTATTTCTGAACATCAACTTCTTCTCTGAGATTAAGTTTTAGAGTTGATTAGGATTGTCCTAGAGATTGAGGAATGTATTTGTTTGGTATTTAAAAAAAATTATTGATCACTGTTATTTTATGTTCCTGATTTAAGTTTTGCGCACATTACACACGGGAACCTCACGCACTTATCCACAAATAAGAAAGTAAGAAAAATGACCGCATGTATTTCCGCATGCACTCGCCCCACCCGCTTATTTCTTACTTCCTTTTACTCATCTGGTCAGGGTAATGAGGGCAACTAGGCCTCGCGGCCTCTGAAGTGCCCTTTCAATATAGTTTTTGTAGTATTGAGCACAGGTTTTTGATGACACAGTCAGTCATGTTGGTATCTCAATTCTGTCAATTTAAAAATTAAAAAAAATGAAACGGACTGCAACGTCACTGGAACATACAGCAAACAAACAACTACACGACAAGTGCAAAGTGACGTTATTTTATTCACAAGAGACAAAACAAAACTACTGGATATTTCGGCGAATGCGCCTTTATCAACACAGACAAGCAATTAAACAGCAAACATCAAATATAGCAAAAGGAGCAAAAAGTAGGCAACAGAAGGAGCAAAAAATAAGAACACACTCATCAAGATCAAAATAAAAACAATACTTCCCCTCTACAGTCCAACGTGTAAATGATACAACAAAGTTGAAACCAAAGAGCAAGGCTGTGAACACAAATCAAGGGGGGGGGGGACTGTCAATTTAGGGTCTTTGTCCAGGAGGTTTTTAAACTGGTTAAGGTTTGGTGCAAGCTTGATTTGTGCAGATCTGTGGATAAGCGCATGATATTTCTGCCTGTAATGTACACAAAGACTTATTGTTAAGCTTAGTGCAGATGTTAGGCGGGCTTGGTTTTTTATGTTATATTTTTTCCAATCCTCTACGATTCCTTTAATCTCTTCCACCCACACTGACCAACACTCAAAACAATGGCATGTTCACTCCCAATTTGGAACTCTATGCCATAGCACATAGGAAAACGAAAGTAGCCAAGGGCCGCTACTCTCCTTTCCGGAAGTAGGCCAGTTATCCCCTTACTTCCGGTCATGCAGTCATTGACCTGTCGAAGTCACTTGCATTCATCTAAAAATACTTTTAACAATTGGTGCACCATAATACAAATGACATTTAAATTTTGAGATATTGGAGCGCATTGAAATATATCGCCATCCAGAAATCACGATATTGTAACTCAAAATTGGTCAAATTCGATGTGTTGGAGTTACACAGGGCTACCAATCGTCCTGCAAAACAAAGGGTCCCAGGGACTCCTTCACATACAGTATAGAGGGTCCTAGAGGCGGGATAGAGGGTCTCAGTGGCATTGCGAATGTTAAAAAGAATTTTTCTAGTGCATCTCTGGGACCCCTGCACATTCTTTTAGAGGGTCCTTGAGAATTTTAGTGCTTCATAGACCCCCAAATGGGGGTCCCTGGGAGCCCTGGTTACAGTTGATCAACCCAAGCTGCATCATCTAGCAAAGCTGTAAAAGAAAAACAAATTGCAAAGATAAATCACCGATGGTGAAGCTAAATGAACGCACACACACAATTTAACTGTGGCCCAGCACCACGAAAGGAACATAAAGTCGCTGGGCTAGTTTCTCACAACAGGCTTGCAAAGTCAAACATCTCTTCTTTTTTTAAAATAAATTTTGAGTCAGGTTTTTTTGTGTGTTCTTTAACCTCTCCTCTTTCATATTTATAAAGGACAGTCTTTGTTATGGTCTCTAAATATTCCAAAAAGTGCTTTAAAATGAGCAGGTTGATGCATCTTTCTTCAGCCAGGCTTCATTTTAGACTGATTTCTCAAAATGACCGTCAGTCACCGTACTAAATTTAAATGCTCGTAACTCGGGAATGGAAAAAGAGACAAGAATTTTCATTTTGATGCTTAATGTCCCCTTCGGGGTGATGGGTCACAATGTGACCTGATATGTTGAGTTTTTCGTTCTTCATATGAAGTGACGTCTTTCGACGTAACGTCTGCATGTTTTGCCCACGATGATACGTAGTGATTCCCCCCCCCCCCCCCCCTCAAATCTGTGTGTTTTCAGTCAGAGCACAGACTCTGAGCCAGTGTACGACCAGCCCAACCTGTACCAGAGCCGCTACTCTGACAGCGACCAGGAGGGGGGGTCATCCGCCTCTCCCCCCGCCTCCGACGAAATCTACAGCGAGGTTAACCCCCCTGACGGCCCCCCGCCGCCCCCTCCACACGCCCCTCACCATGGAGACATGGGCACGCCCGAACACCTGGTGCGACCCAGTTACGTGCGCACGCGACGCGATGTGTATAAAGGTGAGTGTTGGGGTGGAGGGTGATCTTCTCCTTCTTCCATCGCTCAGCCAGTTTCCTGTCAGTTATGAGCGCAGATGCGCATGGATGCTACTGCTTTCAGAACGCAGGATTTTGTATTTGCCTGGAGCCAGTGTCGCCGGATTATGAGAATTTGAAAAGCAAAAAATGTCGTATTTATAAACGTTTTGTCGGTTTCCTGCATGTATAGAATATAGAAGAAATGAATACAGATTTAACAGATTCACATGCCTTTACCAGGAACTTTATATTTTTAGGATTGTTTAACTCAAGTTGTTAACTGGGCGGCCCCTGGACCCCTGACTTGCAGGATTTTTGACATTTCTCAGGAGCATCCATGGATGCGTCATGCTGCCGTTATGCGCCTAACTAAGAAATAGTTTAGGCCCAGCAAGTCCGACTTCGGCTGGAGGAAATGTTTTTGAAAGTGTTTCGTGAAAAAAAGGCAGGAGAATGGACCGGGTAAAGGCAGAAAGATAGTAGATGACAGTAAGCAAAGGGAAAAGGCAGAGTCAAAGAGTGACAGGAAGTTACAAGCACAGAACTTCCAGTGATAATAGGGTTTAACACCCTCTTCGGCCTTTCGGCCATATGGGGCACAGAACTTCCAGAAGGTGGTGGAACTATTTATATAAAAGCCCCCCCCCCCCCCCGTATCCCTACGGGGGATAGTGGGTGATAAGGGTATGGTGGTGGGGGGGAAGATGTGGTTTGTGGGGATGGATGGGTGGATTTGTTTGTGTATCTGTGCGTGTTTTGTATATGTTTGTCTCAAATAAGCGAAGCACAGCTGTTTCGTTGCACACAAAGTTGAGCTGTTTACTTAGAAGACTGAATCTAGAAATCTCAGATACAAACTACACCAAGCTTTACTTCGTAAAAAAAAATTTGGGCTGTGTATTCTTCGTAGTATTTTTTAATATATTTCTTACGTTAACCCCTTCACTGCCAGAGGAAAACATAGAAATTATTGATTTTTTTAATTATAAAGTTTAAAACAAATCTGTTAGACTCAATCTGAGAAAATGGTCTAGAGATATACCTTTCCGGCTTATCTAAGCCAAAAACCATCATCCCAGGCTTATGACATCATAAGTTATGACATCATTAAGTATGAAACCATCTCGTAGCCAGGCAGGGAAGGGGTTAATGGTGAAAAAACATTTTTGTTGTTGAACAGTACCATGCTACTTAATTAGTATAAAATATTAGTAAAAAAATAATTAGTATAAAATATATTAAATAATACACTTATTAACGCAAACATAAATAAAATTGCTCATGAGTGAAAATCTATCAATGCCCCCTGAATACAACTAATTTTCTTACATACTACAACATATTCTTGACTGTTAGTTATGAACAGTTACTTATGGTAAACTAAAGTTGGCTTGAAAAAACTTCTGAAAATATAGATGAACTGAAAGTTCCCCTGTGGGGATACCGGGGGGTCTTTTGTATAAATAGTCCCCCCACCTTCTGGAAGTTCTGTTCTTGTAACTTCCTCTAATCTGTCGCTCTCTTTGATTCTGCCTTTTCCCTTTGCTTGCTGTCATCTGCTATCTTTCTGCCTTACCGGTCCATTCTCCTGCCTTTTTTCATGAAACACTTTCAAAAAGATTTCCTGCAGCCAAAGTCGGACTTGCTGGGCCTATTTCTTAGGCGCATAGCAGCAGCATGATGCATCTGCACTCATAATTGACAGAAAACTGAGCAATCGAAGAAGAAGCAGCAGTGGAAGTTGTTTTTTTACCATTTGTATTGCCTAGTATGTACAGCTAACCATGGGGTAGACAAGCGTTACTGTCTCGTACATTATGTGTCGGTGGTTTTTATGTGTACATTATAGTTATAAAATGGACCTGAATGCTGGAAAAAGGATGATAATAAAAGCCGAAATATTGCAAATAACTTGAAGAGAGTTCTTTTACGCTGATAGATTTTAGTTTAGCGCTCTCTAACCGAGAGTGGAAATCTGTTTAACGTCCTTCGGTCTGAAACAGACACATATGGGACATTAGTAGATATAAAGATGGTGGGAACTATCCTGGAGGCAATGCCCGGAGGCAGTGCCACTCCAGGAAAGTCCCGAATTTCTAACGATACAGATGTATAGAGTGAGAGTAAACACTAGAGTACGCTATAGCGTACATGCCTCGCACATCCGTTCAACACTAGGCAGGTTTGCATCATTACAGCAAAGACGAGAAAATGTAACCCAGTGTGTTGCGTTATCTCATTGTGTGAAAGCGTGGGAGAAAAAAGTTTGGTGGTGTGCAGCAAAGATGAGGAAATGTAACCCACTGTAGTAGCCCAGTGTTTTGCGTTCTCATTGTGTGAAAGCGTGGGCGCTGAATGAGCTGCGGAGGCGAGGGGGAGCCAGCCCCTATGGGTTGATGCAGTCCACCAACTCCAGTGCTGAAGAGGGTGAAGGAACCTGCATCTGCATCGCCTGATTGATTGATTGATTGATCGATTGATTGATTGCATGGCGCCCTCAACAACTAAATTACATCCCCCCTCCTTACCCAATGGATGCTCCTGTTTTTAGGATTTTTTTGTCCAGGATGTCCTGAAGTTCAGGATTTTTTATTGCTTGGAACCGGCGTCGCCGGGTTATGAGAATTTGAGAAGATGCATTTTGCTGGTTATAGAGTTCATGAAGTTTAACCAGAAGTGAAAGTGCAACGAGAGCCTGTCAATTACATTGGAAACTGTTGTTTCCCTTCAGCTTCCAGGGGGTATTGTCCCCTGGAACTCCCAGGAGGGGCGTTGTCCCTGCACTCCGCCGGGGCTGGACCCCTGCCTTGCAGGATTTTTGAAATGTCCCAGGAGCACCCATGTTGCCCCTCCTCACTTGCCGCCAGTCAACAGTCCTTCCTCATTTTGCATTCCTCCCCTTGTGTTTGTAAAAACCCATGATGATACATTAAAAGTTCCCCCACCCCTTTCCCCTGCATCCCACCCCATCCCATTTTTTAACAAGCATGGATGCTCCTGCTTTCAGGATGTCCTGAAATGCAGGATTTATTTTATTGCCTGGAGCCGGCGTCACCGGATTATGAGAATTTGAGAAGCAACGAATTTCCTATTTATAAACGTTTTGTCGGTTTCTCGCATGTGTGGAATATAAAAGAAAGGAATACGAATAAATATTTACATGCCTTTACCAGGAACTTTTCACATTTGCTGGTTATACTATAGAGGTCATGAAGTTTAACCAGAAGTGAAAGTGCAACGAGAGCCTGTCAGTTACATTGGAAACTTTTGTTTCCTTTCAGCTTCCGGGGGGCAACCCCCAGGAGGGGTGCTGTCCCTGCACTCGGCAGGGGCCTGGGCGGCCCCTGGACCCCTGCCTTGCAGGATTTTTTTAATTTCCCAGGAGCACCCATGTAACAAATCTTTCTCATCTCTAGCAGGAACAAGTTTAGCAAAAATACAGCGGGAAACCCGAAATCTTGTTCGTTCATAAAGTGTCTGAAGCTTGAAATGTAAATTCTAGTAAAGGGGCCTGAACTGTTGCTTTTTGTCTCTCAAATTTTGAATGATTTCGGACAGAAATTTTATTTGATTTTCTCCAAAGTATGGAGTATTGAAAAGAGAGATCTTTTGTTTGCTTTTTCAAGGGTGTTGAAATTTGACCTGTGTATTTTGCATGTAGTGAATGCAAATGCACATATGGAACCTTTGTTTTCCGCAATTCATAGCATCTTTTAAAAAAATTGTTTAACCCTTTCACCGCCAACATCGCATTTTAGCACCACAGTGATTTAACACCTATCAAATTGGGGTATATTGTCCAAAGACCCTATTGTCTTAGTTTTGGGAAGTAAGGATAGACCTTATTTTATATATGTCACAGAAGAATTCCCAATACTGCAGATGGATTTTGTTCTCTACCCAGGTAAATTTAATGGAAATGTATGGTTGAAATATGGTTGGCGGTGAAAGGGTTGAAGTAAAATTTAGTTCAACAGGCATGATAGTCAATTGAAGCAAGCTGAATCTCTTGTTGTTGGTGTTATATTTCTTTTTGAATGGGCAGCTTATGACAATAATTTGACCGCCAGAGGGCACTCAAACCGTTAGGGGCTTATCACACGATTTTCTTAGTTGGGCGTAGTGAGAGAGAGAGAGAGGGGGAGATGAGTCCCACACCCCCTCTCTCTCTCACTATGCCCAACTAAGAATAACGCGTTATAAGCCCCTAACGGTGTGACTGCCCTCTGGCGGTCAAATTATCGTCCTAAGTTGCCCATTCTAGTCATAATATGAACATAGTCATGAATGGAATATGTTTATGGAAAATAATGTATGCAGTGTTGTTCACAATGTACTAACAAGCAACACAACTGTTATTGTTTTTATGTGAACATTTGATGTACGCTGGGTTTTTGTTTGTGGCTCAAGCCACAAACCTATAACTCACTTTGTCGGTCGGTCGGTCTGTCAGTCGGTCTGTCGGTCCAAAATTGTCGCACATTTTGACAAAATTGTCGCACTTCAAATCGAGGCTACACTTCTGGCCGCTCTTTAAAATGATGTATTTTAAAAGCGTACAAAATAATAAACATATGTAATACAGACACTACAACAGACACGACGAGTATGCGGTGCTTCTTTCGATGAGTATAAGTAGGATAAATAGTTTTAAATGTTTTCCAAAAGATATAAAAAGTTACGAAATGGTGCAGAGATAACATTCTGGTTTACAGATTAAAATTATTGAAAAGCCAGGGGAGGTAACTCATGATTGGAGTGGTAAAAATAGACCGCGTGCCACAAACTATTGCGATTTCGCGCTTGTTTCTTAACAAGTATGATTTTTCTGTGGCAATGTTGACGGTCATCTGTTGTTAGATGACTTGTTATAGGGATTAATTTGTTAAAACACTACTGTGTGACTGTGTGTGTTGATTTGTTAGATGTATTGATTTGTTAATACTCTGTGTTGGTGTGTTAATTACATTAGAGTTATCTTTTGTAACTGTTTTCAATTGTTGCATTAATTTTGTATTTGCTTGATTTGCTTCAAGTCCTCCATGCCCCAAAAGGGGTCAAAGGATTAAACAATCTTTGAATCTTTGTGTGTTTCTATTTTGTTTAACATGGATAGTTAAAGAAAATACTAATTCTATGTTGTTGTTTTGTTTGGTTGTTGTTTCAAATGGATTGCTAGAAACTAGAATAGAACGTTGGTGTGTTTTGAAAAAAAAAAAAAATCACATTGGTGTTGTAGATGTGACTGGATGGAATTAACAAAAAATTCATAGACTGTTTGAGTGCGTTGCCGACACTCGCACATGTGTGTGTTTGTGTGTGTGTATGTGTGTCTGTATTAGTATTGTGTCGTTTGACACTGAAACCAGGCTAATTTATGCACTCTAAAGATTATGAAGTGCGGTCTTTTTCCCTGATATATATTACCTCTCGCTATGAAGTCTTCATTTGTCAAGAAGTGTGTGTGTGTGTGCGCGCACGCGCGCGTGTGTTGTGTGTGTGTTACTGTCTAGGTCCACAAGCAGTTTGAAAAATATGAAGTAAAAATGTCTTGATCTATGTCTTTTTTTGTTTCTTTTTTTTTTTTTTTAAAGAGGCTAGTGTACGTGCTTAGCAATCATATTTTATCATTGACAGAGGCTTGAAAGAGTGAAATCGGACTGCAAAGCTTTCCTTTAATAAAATGTTTTCGTAAAACCAGTCAACTTTTACCACAAAAATGAAAACAACACTCACAGGGGAAAAGTTTGTCCAATTCCACACCTTCTTTCGCTCTTCATGATTTAATTTTTGTTGTTAAATGTTGTTTGTATTTGTATCGGTGACAGCATCCAAAATTTCCTTTTATGTTTTTGAAAACGACAATAAATGTGATTGATTGATTGATTGATTGATTGATTGAAGATTTCAATGGGAAAATTTGATGGGGTTGTTGTCTAAGCTACAACTTTGCGTCCCAATTCTGTCTTGGCGCTGACAGAGGCGTGTGGTGTGGAGGCCGGCAGTGACATGTACTGGGTGAAAGGGAAAGACAACCTGGTCTACGACACCTCCAACAACCACTTGTCGTCTCCCTTGCGACACCATCGACACCATGTGAGTCTGAACCCCACCTCCCCTCCGCCAGTCTCTTTGGGTTTTTTACCATATTTTACGGACTACAAGGCGCACCTGATTATAAGGCGCACCCCCCAAATTTTGCACAAAATTCAGATTTTGTTATTAGTTTTTTTTACTATATTATCGGTCATATTATAAAGCGCAGGGGTCTCAGTCTAGGGAAAAAGTATCGCCTTATAGTCCGTAAAATACGGTAATGTCTGCCGCTGGTTTTCGTGTGGTTTTCAATGTGTTTTGTTGTCTCTTGTGCTCCGAGCAAGCCTGTTTACCCTCTGCCAGGTTTGGGTTGGAATTATTGCTTTTGTTTAACCCTTTCGCCGCCAGCCATTTTGTAGCCCCAAGATACCATTAAACTTAACTGGGAAGAGAACAAAAATTATCTCTGAATTCCTCTGTCACATGCATAACATTAGGCTTATTTTTACGTCCGAAAATTAAGTCTTTGGATAACAGGCCCTGATTTGATGCCTTTTGGTGACATGGGTGTCATACCGTTGTGGTGCATACCAAATGCGACATCGGCGGTGAAAGGGTTAACCGAAAATTATGGAAGGTGTGCTCCAAAATTTCAGTTGAAAACTTCCAGTTGGGGAAAATAAAAATTTAACTTGAATTAGGGAGCAAAAGATTGTTAATGCGACTCGAGGGCAATTATTTTTTTTCTGATGGATAAAATCAGAAATTTCATGTAAAAGTTTAGGAGTATCTTTTCTTTTGGAAAAGTTACACAGATACTTGTTGAGTTAGGGACATCGTTTTCTACCGCACGTTCAACCTCCTTCTCCCTTTTTTAAAATAAAAAAGTTATACCAATTGTAGCTACGTGAATCTGCTCAAAGGTGATGATGAAACACTCTTTTCAAGATCCATGAACATTGTCAGGAATTAGGAGTTTGTCTTTATCAACAACAAAAAGAGAAAAGAAAAATTTTCCACAAAAAAAGAAAAGGTTTTGGAGCAGAACATAGGCATTGTAAGTAAATTCAGTTGAAAACTTCCAATCTATTCATTAAAATCCATCATTTGGGAAAATACAAATTTAGCTTGAATTAGGGAGCAAAAGATTGTTGTTAATGTGACTCGAGGGCAATTTGTTTTCTGATGGATAAAAGTCCTGTGAAAGTTTAGGAATATTTTTTTCTTTCCAAAAAGAAAAAAAAAAGATTTTGGAACAGAACATAGTCATTGTAAGTAAATTCAGTTGAAAACTTCGAGTAATGTGAGGCAGTTTTTAAATAGTTGCTTAGTTGCACGAGTGGTCACAAAATCATAACTTGTGAATCACATTCATTCCAAGTTTTTTTTCAGTTAGGTCAGGTCAAGTAAGACAACTAGGCCTCGCAGCCTCTCAAGCGTCTTTTCTCTTCTTTTTTTCTTTTTTATTGTTGTTGTTTTACAAAACCCAATTCAGTTGGCACAGCTGTGACGGTTTTTGTAGACTATCATTCATACTGGTATTTTAATTTACTAAGATTTGGGTCTTTGTCCAGGAGGTTTTTAAATTTGTTAGTATCAGGTGCAAGTTTTGTCTGAGCAGGAAGTGCGTTCCAATAGTTAGTCACTCTGTTACTGAAAAAGTGTCTCCTGATGTTAGTTCTACTATACTGTGTTAGTATTTTTAATTCATGATTTCTAGTCTTTGAAAAATTTGAGATCTGGAACAAGCTTTTGTTAGTATTGTCAGGACCATTAAGAATGTTATAAACATTGATTAGGTCACCACAAAGTCTTCTGTATTTCAAGGATGGTAAATCAAGTTTGCGTAGCCTTTCACTATAATCAAGATTTTAAAGAAATGTTATTAATTTAGTAGCCCTCCTCTGTACACGTTCAATTGAAACTGATTGCCGTTTTAGATATGGATTCCAAATTTAGTTCCTATACTCCAGATGTTGTCTAGCCAAACTTTTATATAGGTTAATAAACACATTATTATTTAGTCCTGTAAAAGTTCTATTTGTGGAGTAAAAAAAAAAAAAAGACTCTGGAAAGGTGTAAGACATCACCTATTGAGGGTAAAGAGGTGTGTGTTGTGGCGTTGTTGTCACTATTACTGAATGTTGTCTGTTGTGACTTCAGTACACTGCTTGCAATGTGCCATTTTTGTGTGTGTTTTTTCTTTGTCCGTATTGGTGTGTTTCTTTCTGCACATGTTCTGGTTTGTGCTGCGAGTATATATTTAATTAAATGGTGATTTTTGTTGTGGTTTTTGTTTGTTGTCATTTTTCTTTAATTTCTTTCTTTTTGGTCTTTTTCTTCCATTGATTTGAAGTTTGAAACTCGTTTCCTTTACCCCTTACTCCCCCCTCCCTCCCTCCCTCTCTCTCTCTCTCTCTCTCTCTCTCTCTCTCTCTCTCTCTCTCTCTCTGTGTCTGTCTCTCTCTCTCTCTCTCTCTCTCTCTCTCTCTCTCTCTCTCTCTCTCTCTCTCTCTCTGTGTCTCTCTCTCTCTCTCTCTCTCTCTCTCTCTCTCTCTCTGTCTCTCTCTCTCTCTCTCTCTCTCTCTGTGTGTCTGTCTCTCTCTCTCTCTCTCTCTCTCTCTCTCTCTCTCTCTCTCTCTCTCTCTCTCTCTCTCTCTCTCTCTCTGTCTCTCTCTCTCTCTCTCTCTCTCTCTCTCTCTCTCTCTCTCTCTCTCTCTCTCTCTCTCTCTCTCTCTCTCTCTCTCTCTCTCTCTCTCTCTCTCTCTCTCTCTCTCTCTCTCTCTCTCTCTCTCTCTCTCACACACACACACACACATGAACCTATTGTCCAGAAAGGAAACACAAGGAAGGGTTAGAAATGGAGGGAAGCCGTCGTTGAGTGTTAATTTCGGTTGCAACAAGAAATTCCCTGTTATCCACCAGCTTGCGTGTAAAGACACTCTATGGAGAGCTGGACAACAGGAGGTCCAGAGAAGAAGCCTGCTTCAGTCAAATGTTTCATAGCTCCCTCCTTACAGTCCAAGGGAGCAGCCACACCCAGGTCGTAACTCCTGGATATGTCTCTGCTGTCAGCCCACTTTTCTTGAAGAAGGTCTCTGATGAATCAGAAGCCACGACTTCTGTAGCATTAGTGCAGCAGGTGGTGCTCTTACCACTGGGCTGTGGTGGACGTGATAATTCTTGGATTCTTATCATTTTAAGAAATCTTGAAGTTCACTTTTGTTCCTCCTCGACCACATTCAGCTGGACCTGTTTCTCTGGGCTCTAGTCCTCATTTTTTTCTGATAAGCAAAATCTGCTTAACGTCCTCCGGTCTGAAACACACACATATGGGACATTAGTAGATAGAAAAATGGTGGGAACGATCCTGGAGGCAATGCACGGAGGCAGTGCAACACCAGGAAAGTCCCGAATTAGTACAATACAGATGTATCTATTCTTATAATTTTTCTGATAAATCTGGAGAACTGTTTTTATAAGGTCATAGGCAGACCCATCCACAAATTCCCTCACTCCAGCCTCTACAGCAAGGTAGTACTTTGACATGGAATCCAGATTTCTTTAAGCTACTTTACAAGACTAGCATAGTTGTAGCCATCCAATAGCCTTCACTCTTGTGATTCATTGGTATTTGTGGACCCCCACATGGAAACCACCCTTTTCCCCCTTTTATTTCTGTTTCTGTCTGGATACGTCGCAGACGCCACTTCTGACGATAAATCGCGACGGAACTTGGAGGGAGCATGAACCTAATAGAAAACATAGAAGGAGAAAGACCTACTGCTTACCCTGGGTTCAGACCATTAACCCCCCCCAGTTATTAATTGTTCTGGGTTAATGTGGATTTCTTTTTTTCAATGGTAAGAGAGGTGTTTGGCCCCTCAATGCACAAATGGAAACTTCCCCGCTCTTTTTGTTTATGGTTGTTTTGTTTTGCTGTGTGTTTTGTTTTGCTGTGTGTTGTGCATTTGTGAGACTGGTGTGCTGTGTGTCTGGGCAGCTTTGCAGTGTTCTAGATCAGAACTCCTGGTTCTGTGTGAGTAGTCGGCTAGCAAGGCTTTCTGCTTCCCTAGGTTCTCCCAAAGTGCGTTTCTGTGTTCAGGGGGTGATTAGGCCAACAGGGTTCAGGCATGGTAGACCTCCGCGAATCGCGGAAAATCCGCGAAACAGTTTGAGACAAAATTATTAAAAAATGCATTGAAATGGCATGAAAAAGTGAACATTTCACTCTCATTTATTGAATTGTATTGAATTTTCTTCAGCCCCCTGGACCCCCGGCCATTTTCCTTGAAAACCACTTTGCCCCCACTACCATGCCTGAGGGTTTTAACCCTTTCACCGCCAATGTCGCATTTTTGCGCCATAATGATTTATGCCCATTTCATAGAAAGCCTTAAAATCTGGGTCTGTTATCCAATGATCTTGTGTTCTTGATTGTAAGAGGTAAGGTAGGCCTTGTTTTAAACATGTCACAGAGGAATCCCCAATATTCCTGACGAAATCTTTTCTCTGATCCATGTAAGTTTAATCAACAATTTTGGCTAAAAAAAGTGGCTGGCGGCGAAAAGGTTAAATGTACTTCTGTAGTGTGAAAATGGTGGTGGAATTAGCGGAATTTGTGTGATGCTTTCAGGGCTCCCAATCGTCCCGCAAAACAAGGGGTCCCAGGGACTCCTTTATTTGCAGTATAGAGGGTCCTAGAGGCGGGATAAAGGGTCCCAGTGGCATTGTGAATGCTAATAAGAATTTTTCTAGTGCATCCCTGGGACCCCCTACACATTCTTTTAGAGGGTCCTTGAGAATTTTTGTGCTTCATAGACCCCCAAATGGGGGTCCCTGGGAGCCCTGGCTTTACGCAAACGCTTTTCTTTCTTTGCTCTTTATTGAGCGGAACTGCATCTTTTAGTTCACACATCAGTCTGGTTGCTGTGACTTTAACCCTTTCACCGCCAGCCATCTTAGAGACAACATTTTCTATTAGACTTACTTGGCTACAGAAAAGATTTCGTCTGCAATATTGTGGGATTTCTCTGTGACACATTTAGAATAGGATCAATCCTTACTGTCCAAATTTAGGAACACAATATCATTGAAGAATAGACCCTGATTTCAAGAGTTTTTACGACATGGGTGATAAATGATTATGGTGCAAAAATGCGACATTGGCAGTGAAAGGGTTAAGAATCTTTTGTGACAGATTTTTTGAATCAGTGGGTTTGAATTGCATCAAAATGCTCAGAACCCCAAAATTTTTTAATGATGCTTATGCATTGTATTTTCCGATTCTTTTTTTTGTTAAGTTATTGAAGGTACACAATCCTTGAAAGGGGGGGGGGGGGGGGGTATATTGTTTTTCATTTTGGTAGTTAATTTTTTTGATTTTTATAAAATCAGACGTCAGATTCTTGCTTGTGTCTTTTTTGTAGTACACCCAGATGAAATAACTTTTTGGTTTCAACACTACTCAAGATATATCGTCGTCGATCGCTCAGACAGTTTCCTGTCAATTATGAGCGCAGATGCCGTCATGCTGCCGCTATGCGCCCAACTGAGAAATAGTTAGGCCCAGCTTGTCCGTCTTCGGCTGGAGAAAAGCTTTGTAAGAATTTCTTGAAAAAAAGGCAGGAGAATGGACCAGTCAGGCAGAAAGATAGTAGATGACAGTAAGCAAAAGGGAAAGGCAGAGTCAAAGAGAGTGATAGATTAGAGGAAGTTACAAGCACAGAACTGCCAGAAGGTGGGGGAACTATTTGTACAAAAGACACACACCGGTGTCCCCACGGGGGACGAGATATATCTTGGCTCAAGTTTTATATTTTCCCCAACCTTCTTAAAGTTAGAAAAGAAATTATCGGCAGACAACCTTTACTTCCTCGAGTACTGTCGCTTTGAAAATCATTATTTATGCTTATGCTAGGTGGAAAGAAAGGAGGTGCTCAATCACAACATTGCCCACAACAGACTGTTCAGCCTCTCTGAACAACTTGCTTCAGAATACAGTGGAACCTCCCTCATAAGACCTTAAAAAATAATCCAAAATGAGGTCTTATAAGGGAGGGGTCTTATAAGGGAGGGGTCTTATAAGGGAGGGGTCTTATAAGGGAGGGGTCTTATAAGGGAGGGGTCTTATAAGGGAGGGGTCTTATAAGGGAGGGGTCTTATAAAGGAGGGGTCTAATAGGGAGGTAACTTTAATACTTGCAAAGAAGGGCAATGTCTCAGAGAAGTAGGTCTTATATGGAAGGTAATTTTAATACTTACAAAGAAGGGCAATGTCTCAGAGAAGTAGGTCTTATGTGGGAGGGAGTCTTACAATGGGAAGTCGTATAAGGGAGGTTCCACTGTACTTACAAAGAAGGGCAATGTCTCAGAGAAGTAGGTCTTATATGGGAGGGAGTCTTACAATGGGAGGTCGTATAAGGGAGGTTCCACTGTACTTACAAAGAAGGGCAATGTCTTAGAGAAGTAGGTCTTATATGGGAGGGAGTCTTACAATGGGAGGTCGTATAAGGGATGTTCCATTGTACTTACAAAGAAGGGCAATGTCTCGGAGAAGTAGGTCTTATATGGGAGGGAGTCTTATAATGGGAGGTCTTATAAGGGAGGTTCCACTGTACTTACAAAGAAGGGCAATGTCTTAGAGAAGTAGGTCTTATATGGGAGGGAGTCTTACAATGGGAGGTCGTATAAGGGAGGTTCCACTGTACTTACAAAGAAGGGCAATGTCTGAGAGAAGTAGGTCTTATGTGGGAGGGAGTCTTACAATGGGAGGTCGTATAAGCGAGGTTCCACTGTAGTAAGGCAGTATACCGTAAAATGCGGACTATAAGCTGCTACTTTTTTTCCTCAACTTCGGCCCATGCGGCTTATAGACTCATGCGGCTTATCTGTGGATTTTTTCCCATTCTACATTTATCAGTATGATGAAATCTGTTTTGGGCCACATTCTTCAGCCTATTTTGAGCTTCTTTAGACTCAAAACTGGTTTTGGTAATCAATAGATTCAAATCTCATGTTTAAAGTGTCTGAGGACATTAAATACTCATGTTCTGATAGGAGAATATCTATATTTGTGTTGGTTGGTGCACATTTTCTTTGCGGCTTATAAACTGATGCAGCTTATATCTGAATAAATACCTAATATTTTGTTAATTTAGGGGATGCGGCTTATATACAGGTGCGTCTTATAGTCTTGTTTTTTACGGTAGTTTAACACTGTAAATCTGCCCATGTATATTTATTTGTGTGAGAGTGTGTTTTTTTGTGCATGTTGATGTGTGCATGTTGGTTGGTGTGTGTGTGTGTGTGTGTGTGTGTGTGTGCACAGGACGGGCCGGGCGGGCCGGGCCGCAGTCACGTCACGGCCCCTCTGGCCTTGCCAGAACACATAGAAATCGCTGACTACTCTCTAGTCAAGGTAAGAAGACCTCTACTTCCTCCCCCACCCCGCCAACCGCCCCCCACCCCTTGTCCCATCCATACCCTGCACCCTCCCCCTTCCCTTCTCCCCTCTTCATATCCAGCCCCCATTCCCTCCTACCCGTGGGAATGTTTTGTCAATTTTTTTTTATGAGATTTTAAAAAAACCGATGTTTCAGTTACTGTTCTTGGATATTGTTGTTGTTGTTTTTATCTCTGACGCATGCCATTTATGGTGTAACCTTGTATATTATGCTTTTATACTATTATATATTTCATCTCTTCCCAGAGTATTTAGTCCCTCTGTCCATTTATTGTTGCTTTGTTTTTAAAATTGATGAGATTTTACAGATGCATACTTGGTGTGTGTGTGTGCACGCACGTGAGTGCATGCGTGTGCCTATGTGCATGGTTTGTGTGTGCGTGCGTGTGCATTCATGGGTGCAAGTGAGTTCTGTGAGGTGCCTGCAGATGATTCAACAAGAAATACACATCAATGTTGCTCCGATTAAGGTTTAATAAACAAACAAACAATAATACGGCAACAGGCTTTATTCTCTTTTTTTCTAAGCACACTTCATTCTTACATAATATTAACACAAAAGCAGTAGAGTAAGGCCCCTTTAAAAGAAATTAAATCAGTTTCTCAGGAATTTTACTCAGCCAGGCACGAACGAAATTTTAAATTTTACGTCCTCTTGGCCTAAACTGGGTCAGCCGGACACATGCACATGTGTGCACTCTGGTATGCATTATAAAAAAAGAAAAAGGCCTATTCCCAACATTATCATAGAAACAATTTCCCGCAATATATGTATACTGCATATTTTACAGCATTGTAGTTGAGTTTTGTATGTTACGTGATAAATTAAATATACCGTACATTTTTGGACTATACCTATAAGGTGCACTTTATAAGTCACATCCCCTAAATTGTGACCCAGCACCACGAAAGGGACATTAAGTCGCTGTGCTAGTTTCTCACAACAGGCTTGCAAAGTCACAAATATAATTTTTGTCTATTTTGAGTTATGGGTATTTTTGTGTTCTCTTAAGTGCTCATAACTTGGGAACAGAAAAAGATAAAAGAATGGTTTTTGCATCATTAGAAAGAGAATTGTGTGAAGTTTTCAAACGTATAGTTTTCTCAGAATGGTCCTTGTACCATTAGAAAGAGAATTGTCTGCAGTTATCAAATGTATAGTTTTCTCAGAATGGTCCTTGTACCATTAGAAAGAGAATTGTCTGCAGTTATCAAATGTATAGTTTTCTCAGAATGGTCCTTGTACCATTAGAAAGAGAATTGTCTGCAGTTATCAAATGTATAGTTTTCTCAGAATGGTCCTTGTACCATTAGAAAGAGAATTGTCTGCAGTTATCAAATGTATAGTTTTCTCAGAATGGTCCTTGTACCATTGGAAAGAGAATTGTCTGCAGTTATCAAATGTATAATTTTCTCAGAATGGTCCTTGTACCATGAGAAAGAGAATTGTCTGCAGTTATCAAATGTATAATTTTCTCAGAATGGTCCTTGTACCATTGAGAAAGAGAATTGTCTGCAGTTATCAAATGTATAATTTTCTCAGAATGGTCCTTGTACCATTAGAAAGAGAATTGTCTGCAGTTATCAAATGTATAGTTTTCTCAGAATGGTCAATCTGACACTTAACCCTTTCACCGCCAGCCATATTTCAGCCAAACATTTCCATTAAATTTACCTGGGTAGAGAACACAATCCATCTGCAGTATTGGGGATTCTTCTGTGACAGATATAAAATAAGGTCTATCCTTACTTCCCAAAACTAAGACAATAGGGTCTTTGGATAATAGACCCCAATTTGATGCCTTTTAGTGACATAGGTGTTAAATCATTGTGGTGCTAAAATGCGACTTTGGCGGTGAAAGAGTTAATGTCCCTTTCGTGGTGCTGGGTCACAATTTTACACCAATATTCAGATTTTGTTATTATATTTTTCCCCATTTTAGTAGTCACATTATAAGGCGCAGGGGTCTCGCTCTGTGGAAAAAAGTGTCACCCTATAGTCTGAACAAATACGGTAATTGTCAATTTTGTTGGGAGCAGTTCACTTCTGATTGGAAAGAAAAAGTTTGACAGGAAATCAGTTTATGACATTTCAGCAAAAATGGAAAAGTTTTACAAAATTGCAATAAAAACACTTTAAAATGCAGATGGTCAAGGTTTTTTAAAATAATTTTAAATGTAAAGGTTTCAACTGCAGTTAATCTTAATTTGGGAAAATAAACTATGCTGGACTGGAAATGAGAATATCGTCGGTAAAATTCAAAAACCGTGTATTTCAATTTTGGTAGTTTTGAGAAAAATGAAAATTACTGTGTTAAAAATTACCCGCGTTGACCACGATTGATTAACTATGATGAATATGTTGTTCAAGACATTGCGAGTTTAGTCCTGGATTTTAATAAAATTACTTGATTGGTTTTTTTTTAGACTAGAAATGAACGCAGATACGATGTTTTTGTCCTTAACTAGATCTGAATTTGGGACTTACGAGTTTGTCTTCTATTTTCACAACCTCATTTACCCCAGATAGAAAGTCGTTAGAGATACGAGCTTTTGGTGGAAGGTGGCGGGAAAAATTAGAAAGCTGACTATGTATCTAACTCAACCCCCCCCCCCCAAAAAAAAATCGAGATACGAGGTTTTTGAATTTCACCGACGATATGACGTTTGCCGTCCGTTCTCTACAGGTTGTGTGTACATTTTCATGCCTTAACCCTTTCACTCCCAGGAGCGAGCGGGGTGGTATAACAGGGATTTTCCCTCTCACTTTGCACTAGGCCTTACGGTCTGAACGTGGAGTCTTTCGGATGAGACGATAAACCGAGGTCCCATGTGCCCATGCACTTAGCACACGTTAAACCCAGTGGCAATGGAGAAAAGTTGTCATTTGTTCAAAATTTACACACCCCCACCCCATTTCCTTCCTCATCAGTCACACAAAAATTGCCTGCCCCCCCAAAAACACACCAAAAAACTTGGGTGGCGCGCCTCTGGCTGCGACGCACTCTCCAGGTGGGGGAGCAACCGGAATTTTACAGAGACGCCTATATGACTATAAAGTACCTAATACCTACTCAGAAATAAATTTTTGTTCGTTCGTTCAGTAGCCCAGATCTTAAAAGACTGAGTTACTTCCCTTCCTTTTAGTTGACATGATTTGAAAAGGGTCGGAACCTGATTCTCAGGAAATTTTGGGTCGATTTTGGTGAGTTTTGTTGTTGTGCATTTTGTAAAGCAAAAAGTGGCCAAGCATATCAATCTGGCTGCCAGAAGGTAAATCCAAGAAAACTACATGCAATTTGTTTAATTTTCTGACAATAGAAATGATGAAAAGTGTGTTGGGAATAAAGTTTATGAAGTTGTTCAACCTAGTCATGATACAAGTGGTTCAGACTTGAATTTTCATTTTTTTTTTTTTTTTTTTTTTTTAATGTCTTTTTTTTCTCTCTTAAAATCTTGGTTTTCTCTCTTAAAATCTTGGTTATCTCCTCCTGATAATGAGTTATCTCAGGCAGTCAACATTGAAAATTATAATAATTGTGTTCCCCATTCATTTTCCTTCAATAAAACATATATCATTATAGTCGTTTAATTTTTAGTGATTTTTTAAAAAGTTAGGTAGCTCGTTTGCTAAAAGTACAAATAGTTCCGGGAGTGAAAGGGTTAAGAGGAACAGACTATGAATTCTTTGATTAACCAAAATTCCGTTCGAGGCTTACCAGTTTGTTCTGTGTTGTTTATGTGTAACATATTCAAGGCTAGAAGGCTATTGCCACTCTTGGATAGATGTTGATTTGTTTGTATGTCGTCCTCTCCACTGTTGATGTGTACTGTGTGGGTGGAGGCGAACTTGGAACATTCTTTTTTTGAGAATGATGCTTTGTTTGTCTCACTTTGGTTCTGACCCATGCACTGCTAGATGATTGGTATTGCAATCAACTTTGGTGGAGGGGAGTTAATTAGAAAGAGAGTATTCACCCTTTGTTCAATTTAGACTATGAATCCATGTCTGTTTTCCAGGACGCAGGATCGTAATCAACTTTGGTGGAGGGGAGTTAATTAGAAAGAGAGTATTCACCCTTTGTTCAATTTAGACTATGAATCCATGTCTGTTTTCCAGGACGCAGGATCGTAATCAACTTTGGTGGAGGGGAGTTAATTAGAAAGAGAGTATTCACCCTTTGTTCAATTTAGACTATGAATCCATGTCTGTTTTCCAGGACGCAGGATCGTAATCAACTTTGGTGGAGGGGAGTTAATTAGAAAGAGAGTGTTCACCCTTTGTTCAGTTTAGACTATGAATCCATGTCTTTTGCAGGACGCAGGATTATTGGCATCGTAATCAACTTTGGTGGAGGGGAGTTAATTAGAAAGAGAGTATTCACCCTTTGTTCAGTTTAGACTGTGAATCCATGTTTGTTTTCCAGGACGCAGGATGATTGGTATCGTAATCAACTTTGGTGGAGGGGAGTTAATTAGAAAGAGAGTATTCACCCTTTGTTCAGTTTAGACTAATGAATCCGTTTCTGTTTGTTTCCCAGGACGCAGGATGATTGGTATTGTAATCAACTTTGGTGGAGGGGAGTTAATTAGAAAGAGAGTATTCACCCTTTGTTCAGTTTAGACTATAAATCCATGTCTGTTTGTTTCCCAGGACGCAGTGTCCTGTGAGGAAATAGAGAATGACTATGCTCTGGTGGAGGATGCCTTGCCCGCTGGTCAGCTCCACCGGATTCGATCGTCCAAGTCACCCCACCACCACCACCACCATGGTATGGCGACATCATCAGCATCATTATCTTCATTATTATAGTGGGATAGGCAACTGCACGGCTTAAACTGCTTCCTTTTCAGGAAGGAAATCCTTTATTTATTTATTTTTGCTGTCCCATCTTCTGGGACGTGCAGTGGCGTTGCTCCCACGCCGCTCATTCCGAATCTCAATTCGCCTCTACACCCCGGCTTGTTCAGGTCGCAGAATCTGGGACCAGCAGTCCAAGGGGAGCGAATCTATGTTAGGTCGTCAGGAGGCAACCAACCGAGGAGACACTGCACTGCTGCTGAGTCACTTCGGTGGAGTTCGGTGGAGCCTGCTCAGGACACCACCTGCTAAGCCCCCTACTGACGACACTATTCTCTTAGTCGTGGAGCCAGCGTGAGTGAGGTCCTCTTCCGAGGGTGCCACCACGACCGTCCACCGACAGCTCCCCAGAACACACTGATCCCCATGACTTTGACCCCAAGGCATAGACTGGATTGGAAACCGAAACTGAGGTCACCATGAGAGCAGGGCTGGCAAAGCCACAGAATTTGAGACAATTTTTTCTTTTTGATGATCGATGGAAATGAGGCGGATGACAACGATGGTGATGATGCTATGGAGTTCCGATTCGGTCTGAGACTGCCAGACAGGGCTGTATTCTACACTTCCTTTCATAATGATATCCCGGCGTTAACCAGGCCCGAGAACTGCAGACACCTGCAGTGTTGGTCTTGAAATTAGAGCAACACACTCAGAATCGCATCCGTTAAGCGGATGAAGCTCGACTGTGATTTTAGTCTTCCCATTGAACCCATAGCCACTCACTCTGGGTAGGAGTCGGTCCAGGACCGAAAAAACCCTCGCCTCTGATGGGATTCGAACCCAAGACCTCCCAACCAGTAGTTCACGACGCTAACCCACCACGGCAGCTAAAATCCTTTCTTTTGAAAAATCGGTACAGACTGAATTTTCTTTTTTTTAATATATTTTCAACAACAAAATAATAAAAATTGGAAAAAACATCTTTGCTGTAAGTGAAAACCTGATTGCCGTTGTATAAGAGCCCCGATTATGCATCAAAATTGCTTTAAATTGATTGAAAGTGCTCAGCTTTGTGGGGGTGTTTCCCCGTTTCCTTTTTTTGACAATTGTCAGGTTTAACCCTTGCAATTGTGCTACTTTAAGCATGACTAGACATAGTAATTGTAAGCATAAGACAGCATTTTTTAATTTTATTGTAAGCATAAGACAGCATTTTTTAATTTTATTGTAAGCATAAGACAGCAATTTTTAATTTTATTTCGGGGGCTCCCAATTTTCCTCGATTTCAGCTACATTTTAAAATGAAGTTCAGGGTGAAATGTTATTTTCCGGCATCGAAAGGGTGGGAGAAAGATCTAGGAGATTAGCTGAGCTGTGAGATCTCAGCAACTCGTGTCTCAACTTTGAACTGGTCTTGTGTAACTTGCTTGGACATCTAATTTCAGCGTTAGAAAGCAATAGTTAACCCCTTGACTGCCATATAACCATGCAACTTTTCCTGGTATACGAGGATTTCCTGTTTTTGAATTTTACCAGAAAAGGAATTTCCTTTTTTTCTGTTTGTTTTTTTGTCAAGCAAGGTGTTTGTGTGTTTACTGTATATTTCAAACATTTTAAAATAAGCATTTGTATAAAGTGTGGAAAAGGCAAACTAAAATACCTTCATAAATCATTTTTTTCTTTGTCTGCAGGGGGACATTACCCCTAGAGCCCGGTCTTTCAGGTTTTTTCATTTTGTGTAGTTGCACCCATGTATAACGTATTACGTACTGACTTGATGATGTCATCAGATCAAGAGGAATAACTCTGATATGCTGGTTTTTGCTCTAACACAGTCAAGAGAGTTATATCCCCAGACTGTTTTGCCAGATTGGCTCTATCGGTTGTCTTTTTCATGGCATGATTTGTACAATGGTTTTTGTTCTTTAATTTTGTTTGGCAGTCAAGGGGTTAAAATAGATTGATTAGGGATGCCAACACTGTAAGTTTCAGGATTTGTTTTCCACTTTTCCTAATTGATTTAAGATATTTTTACTTTTTGTTATTGGGAACCCTGAAACTAATTTTGAATGGTCACTCCCCCGTCGGGAAACCGGGGGGGTCTTTTGTATAAATAGTTCCCCAAAATTCTGGATGTTCTGTGCTTGTAGCTTCCTCTAATCTGTTACTCTCTTTGACTCTGCCTTTTCCCTTTGCTTTCTGTTATCTATTATCTTTCTGCCCTTACCGGTCCATTCTCCTGCCTTTTTTCACGAAACACTTTCAAAAAGATTTCCTCCAGCCGAAGTCGGACTTGCTGGGCCTAACTGTTTCTTAGGCGCATAACGGCAGCATGACGCATCTGCGCTCATAATTGACAGGAAAATGTCTGAGCGATCAAAGAAGAAGAAGAAGAATGGTCACTGACTCCAAACTTTGAACACTTCTTACTTTTTTGCAGAAGGCTCAGATTCGGAAGACTCCGAGTTCAGTTCTCTGGAGCGGGAGAAGAACGGCTCAGGGGGGAGGGGTGGTGGTGGTAGTCGCAGAGCTCCGCGCTCCACGCACAATCGCTCCTCCACCTCGGGGAGCGCCTGGCACTCCAAGAAACACAAACACCGGAGCTCCTCCGCCTCGGGACTCCTGCCTTCAGCATCCAGGAGACATCGACACAAACACAGCTCGGGTGAGATTCGTGATGGTGTTCTGTGTTGGTGTGTGTGTGTGTGTGTGCCTTCAGCATCCAGGAGACATCGACACAAGCACAGCTCGGGTGAGATTCGTGATGGTGTTCTGTGTTGGTTTTTGTGTGTGTGTGCCTTCAGCATCCAGGAGACATCGACACAAAGCACAGCTCGGGTGAGATTCGTGATGGTGTTCTGTGTTGGTGTGTGTGTGTGCCTTCAGCATCCAGGAGACATCGACACAAACACAGCTCGGGTGAGATTCGTGATGGTGTTCTGTGTTGGTGTGTGTGTGTGCCTTCAGCATCCAGGAGACATCGACACAAGCACAGCTCGGGTGAGATTCGTGATGGTGTTCTGTGTTGGTGTGTGTGTGTGTGTGTGTGTGCCTTCAGCATCCAGAAGACATTGACACAAACACAGCTCGGGTGAGATTCGTGATGGTGTTGTGTTTTGGTTTTTGTGTGTGTTTGTGTTCAGCATCCAGAAGACATTGACACAAACACAGCTCAGGTGAGATTCGTGATGGTGTTCTGTGTTGGTTTTTGTGTGTGTGTGTTCAGCATCCAGAAGACATTGACACAAACACAGCTCAGGTGAGATTCGTGATGGTGTTGTGTTTTGGTTTTTGTGTGTGTTTGTGTTCAGCATCCAGAAGACATTGACACAAACACAGCTCAGGTGAGATTCGTGATGGTGTTGTGTGCATGCGTGTGCATCTTCCTTTGTGATCGGTCATATGGGGTGTGTGATAGCAGGTGTGTGAAATTCTAATTTCAGATAGCCAATATTTTGAGTTAAGAAGACTTTTCAATGTAAGGGTTATTATACTGGGACCCAAAAATTATTGTGAGTTATCCTGTGTTTTTGAGTTGCCCATTTTTGAGTTATCAGTTCTCCACTGTATTTTCTTACTATTTTATTGGTCATGTTATAAGGCGCAGGGGTCTCGGTCAAGGAGAAAAGTATTGACTTGTAGTCTGTAAAATAGGGTAGCTGAAGTAATTTAGTCGAAGCGGTAGCAACACTATCTGCGTCACCAATGCAATCGCTAACCCTGCTGTGTCCAATGTCAGGGGGTCAAGTGTCGGGGTCAGAGGGCAGCGAGGGGTCAGGGGACGAGGTGCAGGCGGGTTGCCAGGAGCGACAGCGTCAGCCAGTGAGACGCGGCAAGTTCAAGGCGGGGGGGAAGCAGAGTAACGCGCCCCTGAGTCCGCCCTTGTCTGACGGGGACCTGTTGACTTCGCCGCCTGGTTAGAGATGTTTTTTGCCCCCCACCCCCACACCCCCCCCCCCCCCCCCCCCCCCCCCCTGGTCTTTGAAAGGACTAAATGGAAGTCTGAGAGAGAGTGAAAGTGTGTGTGTATCTGCATGGGTGCTACTCTTTAATTTGTACACTGATTTCAGTATTTTTAATTTTCCATGAAACTGAACTTCATTTTTTTTAAAATTCATACCCCCCCTCCCCCAATTTTTTAATTTTTACCACAAGCGATTTGGGGCATTTTGAACTTGATTGGTCTATCTTGGAAGTTTACAAAGGCAATGTAATAATTTTGCAAGGCTTATCAGACTCAAACTGTCTCTGTCTATCATTTTAACTGTCTGCCTCGTTATCTCTCTCTCTTAACTTGCCCCTCTGAATCGTCCGATGGGGCTATGCCCCTGTACCCTGCCAGGGCCATGAGTCCCTGGACCCCTGCCTTTCAGAGGGTTTTTTTCATTTGGGGGAGTTGCACCCATGTATCTGTGTGTGTGTTTGCATGTGTGTGTGTGCTTACATGCTAACGTGTGTGCTTCTGTGTGTGTATATGTATGTCCGTGTGCGTGTTCGTTCAGTCCTTGATTTAATGTCTGTCCACAATGCAGTGATGCTAGAATTAGACAAAAATAAAATCGTGTACAATTACATATCGTCGGTGAAATTCAAAAACCTTGTATCTCAATTTTTGGGGGGTTGAGTTTGATACAGAGTCAGCTCTCTAATTTTTCCTTCCACCAAAAGCTCGTATCTCTAACAACTTTCTATCTGGGGTAAATGAGGTTGTGTAAATTGAAGAAAAATTCGTAAGTCCCAAATTCATATCTTCGTTCTTTTCAAGTGTAAATTTATTTTTTTTAAAGTAATTTTAGCAAAATGCAGGACTAAACTCGCAATGTCTTGAACAACATATTCATCATAGTTAATCAATTGTGGTCAACACGGTTCATTTTTAAAACATTTTTTTTCATTTTTCTCAAAACTACCAACATTGAGATACAAGGTTTTTGAATTTCACCGACGATATATTTATTATTTTCATGCGTATGCCTGTGCTTGTGGACCAGTTATCACTACAAACTTCAAATTTACATAATTTATTTATTTGATTTCAAAAAAGCCATAAAACACCAATGCTTTCTGTTTTATTTATTTATTTGGTTACTTATTCGTTTATTTATGCAACTATTTATTTATTTATTTATTTAGCTGCCTATTGACTGATTGCTTCTTTAATAATCTTTGTCTCATGCATTGATCAACCGACTTTGTGATTGCGTGTTCGTTTTTTGTGTGTTTTTATTTTGTGTGTTGTTGTTTCTTATGTGTGTGTATGTATGTGTGTGTGTGTGTGTTGCTGTTGTTGTTGGTTTCTTATGCTTGCTTGTATTACACCCCTTTGTAACCCCATCCCCATGACATGGGCATCATGGCCTGGTGCATTAAACCATCCAAATCCAAATCCGAAAGAAAAAAAATTTCAAATTAAAAATTCAGGTTACAAGTTCAAGGTACAAGATTACAAAAGTAACTCTAATTATTGCACTGCTGTTTTTACCCGCTTACGAGCATAACAAAATATTGATATAAAGACGACACTGAAAAGATTTGTATCTGTCCGATGGCTTTTCTCTGTGCAAGTTCAGTTTTATACAGACAACATTACAAAAGACTTTATCTGTGTTGTGTTTAATGTTTGTTGTTTTTTGATTCTTCAGGTGTGGATCTGGAAGAAGTACCCCTGTTGGAATCCCACATTTCCAGACACTTCCAGACGCTGCCTGGAAGGGTGAGTCCATGTTTGTGTTCAGAAGGGGTGTCAGGCATCAGAATTGTCAGAGGGTTTGCAAGTTTCAGAGGATTAAGAATTTCTGACAGAAGATTGGCTTCTAAGTTCTACTGGTCTTTTTAGTGAACATAATACTTTCTGTCAAACAGCATTATAAACTGATTTCCATGGATGCTCCTGCTTCAGGATGTCCTGAAGTTCAGGATTTGTTTTATTGCTTGGAGCCAGCGTTGCTGGATTATGAGAATTTGAGAAGATACATTTTGCTGGTTATAGTCCCCCTGGGGGTCTTCCATGCAAATAGTACCCCCACCTTCTGGAAGTTCTGTGCTTGTAACTTCCTCTAATCTGTCTCTCTCTTTGACTCTGCCTTTTTCCTTGCTTTGTGCCATCTATTATCTTTCTGACTTTTTGGCCCATTCTCCTGTCTTTAAAAAAAAAAAAAATCTTCCATATAGTTTTCTTCTTTGAGCTCCTCCAAAATCGGAACGTGTCGGCTGGATGCAGCGAGGAGACCAGTGAAAACTGGAAAACGGACACATACGTACCCATTGTGGCCTTATGGCCCGGGAACGCAGAAGAAGAAGCTGGTTATGGAGGTCATGAAGTTTAACTAGAAGTGAAAGTGCAACGAGAGCCTGTCAATTACACTGGAAACTGTTGTTTCCCTTCAGCTTGGGCCAGGGCGGCCCCTGGACCCCTGCCTTGCAGGATTTTTGAAATTTCCCAGGAGCACCCATGAATTTATCACTGCATTAAGCCTTTTCAGTCAATGTTGGGAAGTGATTTCAATCTTGTCCCTCTACAGTCTGGGGCTTTGTTTGTGCCGCGGTTTTCAGAGGATTGGACTTCAGACTCTTCTGATGCCTGGGTGTGTCGTGCATCCTATAATTCTGGGACATTTGGGGGGTGGGAGAGGATGGGGCGAGAGACTATTCTGATGCCTGGGTGTGTTGTGCATCCTATAATTCTGGGACATTTGGGGGGTGGGAGAGGATGGGGCGAGAGACTATTCTGATGCCTGGGTGTGTCGTGCATCCTATAATTCTGGGACATTTGGGGGGTGGGAGAGGATGGGGCGAGAGACTATTCTGATGCCTGGGTGTGTCGTGCATCCTATAATTCTGGGACATTTGGGGGGTGGGAGAGGGTGCGGCGAGAGACTAGAAAGGTGAGGAGAAGGGGCTGTTTCTTTTTTCTTTTTTTTCTTCTTCTGCGTTCCCAGGCCATATGGCCGTAATGGGTGAAGTACGTAAGTGTCTGGTTTTCAGTTTTCACTGGTCTCCCCCCCGCTGCATTCAGCCGACATTCCGATTGTGGATGAGCTCAAAACGGAACATTATTTGGAATGTTTTTCTGGGGGGGGGGGGGGGGGGGGAAAGGCAAGATAATGGGCCAGATAGTTGATGACAGAAAGCAAAGGAAAATGGCAAAGAGAGTGACAGACTAGAAAAAAGTTACAAGCACAGAACTTCCAGAATGTGGGGGAACTATTTTTACGAAAGACCCCCCCCGGTATCCCCACGGGGGGAGACTCCTGGAGGATGGGGTCTTCCAGCTTCCCGAATGGAGGCACGAGGCATCCACCCATTGCCCCAGGGGCTGTTTCAATGTTAAACACCATATTTTACGGACTATAAGGCGATACTTTCTTCCCAGACTGAGCCCCCTGCGCCTCATAATGTGACTAATAATATAGTAATCAACTATAACATCAGAATGTAGTGTAAAATTTGGGGGGTGCGCCATCACACAGCTTTAATACATCCCTTTTCATATCCCTAAGAACAAAAACAAACATTTTACACAACAGTAAATGGCGTTTCCAGGCCATATGGCCATAACGGGTAAGGTATGTATGTGGCCAGTTTTCACTGGTCTCCCTGCTTCGTACAGCCGACACATTCTGATTTCAGGGGAGCTCAAAGGAGAAATATTATTTGGAAGATATTTTTTGAAAAAGGCAGGAGAATGGGCCAATAAGTCAGAAAGATAGTAGATGACAGAAGGCAAAGGGAAAAGGCAGAGTCAAAGAGAGTGGCAGATTAGAGTAAGTTACAAGCACAGAACGTCCAGAAGTTGGGGGACCTATTTTTACGAAAGACCCCCCCCCCCCCCCCCCCCCCCCCCCCCCCCCCCCCCCCCGGTATCCCAACGGGGATGTTTGATAATTTAATTGTATCATCTTCTGTGCAATCTAAAGGCCTTGAACTCCCATCTCCCAAGCTGTTCATTGTGAGGCCCTCCCCTATTATATGCTATGATTGTTGTGATTATCGTTACTGTTTTTCAGTATGGGGCGGCCCCTGGCAGTCTAGAAGAGGGGGTGTACGACCTGAACGACAGCGGTCACTGGAGTCACCGTATCCCAGGGTTCAAGACGCTCAGAGACCCCGAGAAGACCAGGAAGAAGGAGGAACGGAGACGACTGAAGGAAGAGGTGAGAGAACGCACGTACATGTGAACAAACGCGCTCACACACAAAAACAAAAATAACACTTAGATTGTTGGTCTTGATCTTGATGATGTTCATCGGCAGAATCCAATTTAGGATATAAACGCCAACGTAGGGAAAAACTGGGGAGAGCACCTAAACCTATTGATCCCTAACTAAAAAACCAAAACCAAAGTGGGGGGGGGGGGGGGGGGGGGGGCGGGGTTGGGGGGGGGGGGGGGGGGGGGGGGGGGGGGGGGGGGGGGGGTATGATCGGCAGGCTACAACGTTCCACTTTTCAGTGGGTATACTTTTATTTATTAACTCAGGAGAAGCGAAGCAAGGAGACGCAGAAGAGGAAGTAGAAGAAGGACGGCCAGACGTTCTCCCCCCAGCAGAGCGGCTGTCACCTGGAGGACTTTTGACTATATGCAACGTGATGTTTATTTTCAGTTGTACTTTAAAGGGAATTCAAATGCTTTGTTCGGATGCAAAAACGCTCTGAAAAACGCCACAGCCTGGTTTTAGAATATCGATAAGCACAGACTGCGAACTGTAACGCTATTATTACCTACCTTTTGTGTCACATTCTTCACAATAAATTGAGCACTCGCACATTTATTTCCCCCAAAATCGCAGGTCTGCCAGCTGGAATCAGCCAGCCATTGTGCCTCACCCACGACATCATTGCTTCGATAACATGAGGTTGACGTTATCCACAGAAAGATTTTGTTGGCTTCAAACAAGCGAAGTTATCGTGAGGAACTCTGTGGATGATGTCATAGTTTGGGAGAACGTTGTTTCACAATGAGCAGACGACGCTGAAGTGAACTCGACGGTGCATTTATGCAAACTATGCCTTATCAGCTTGATCATGTTCAGTTTGATGTATTTTTGTGAATTCCAATAAACAGTTTATGATCCAGTTCGATTTTGCATCATTCTGCACGCTTTTTACCTTTTTTGAAATTCTCCTTTAACCCCTTCACTGCCGAGCCCGTTTCCGGTTCCGGGGCAACTGTTTGCCAAGCTGTTTTAGGTTGGGGAGTCTATCGCCAAAAATTCTGAATAAAAGTGCACATAACCTATGCTTTTCTTAAATGGAATTGAATATACTATCATTTGAGAACACTCTCACATGCATTGAAACATACTGCGAAAAGCGTATGGATAGAAAAAGGGGAACTCTTAGAATAACCCTATGACGGATATTATCGTGACGGGGCAGTTCATAGGTTACCGTAAGTTGACGGAAATATCCGTGATGGGGCAGTGAAGAGGTTAATTTATTTATTACCCCCAGGAGAAGCGGAGCAAGGAGACGCAGAAGAGGAAGTACAAGAAGAAGGACGGCAAGACGTTCTCCGCCCAGCAGAGCGGCTGTTACCTGGAGGACTTTCCCCCCTCCCCCTACAACCCCCTGCTGCCTCTCTTTGTGGAAAAGTGCATCACCTTCATTGAGACCGAAGGTAGCTCGCTCTCTCTCTCTCTCTCTCTCTCTCTCTCTCTCTCTCTCTCTCTCTCTCTCTCTCTCTCTCTCTCTCTCTCTCTCTCTTTCCCTGGCTTAGGCATCGCCTAAAATCTTTATCCTTGTTAAATAAAGTTTTTCAGTGTTCTCTCTCTCTCTCTCTCTCTCTCTCTCTCTCTCTCTCTCTCTCTCTCTCTCTCTCTCTCTCTCTCTCTTTCCCTGGCTTAGGCATCGCCTAAAATCTTTATCCTTGTTAAATAAAGCTGTTCAGTGTTCTCTCTCTCTCTCTCTCTTTCCCTGGCTTAGGCATCGCCTAAAATCTTTATTCTTGTTAAATAAAGTTTTTCAGTGTTCTCTCTCTCTCTCTCTCTCTCTCTCTCTCTCTCTCTCTCTCTCTCTCTCTCTCTTTCCCTGGCTTAGGCATCGCCTAAAATCTTTATCCTTGTTAAATAAAGCTGTTCAGTGTTCTCTCTCTCTCTTTCCCTGGCTTAGGCATCGCCTAAAATCTTTATTCTTGTTAAATAAAGTTTTTCAGTGTTCTCTCTCTCTCTCTCTCTCTCTCTCTCTCTCTCTCTCTCTCTCTCTCTCTCTCTCTCTTTCCCTGGCTTAGGCATCGCCTAAAATCTTTATCCTTGTTAAATAAAGTTTTTCAGTGTTCAGTGTTCTCTCTCTCTCTCTCTCTCTCTCTCTCTCTCTCTCTCTCTCTCTCTCTCTCTCTCTCTCTCTCTCTCTCTCTCTCTCTGTGGTGTGTTTGTGCGCGAGTGTCTGTAAGTCTCATTGTGTGATATATGTTGTTGTTATTCCCTGGCTTAAAGACTCCGGGGATCATCCCAACAGCCGAAGAGATTGAACACTATGGTACAAATGCACCAACTAGGGATGAGAACGTTACGTGTGTGACCGTTTTTTATTACCCCGCCACGTGGGCAGCCACACTCCGACTTCGGAGGATTGATGTATGTTCATTCGTTTGTCTATTATGTGCACTTTGGTTTTTTAGGACAAAATACGCATGGTGTAGTGTGGAACAGAGGTAACGCGTTCGCCTTGTATGCAATAAATCCGAGTTCGAACCTGGGTACAGGGGATTTTTCCTCTCACTCTGCGTTAGGCCTTACAGTCTGAACGTGGAGTCTTAAACAATAAACCGAGGTCCTGTGTGCCCATGCACTTAGCACACGTTAAGCCCAGTGGCAACGGAAAAGTTGTTATTTGGTCAAAATTTAACCCTTTCACCGCCCATGTCGCATTTATGCACCACAATGGTTTTAACACCCATGTCACTAAAAGGCATAAAATCAGGGCCTGCTATTTGAAGACCCTAATTTCTCACTTTTGGGAGATAAGAATACTCCGACAGATACATGTCACAGAGGAATTCCCAATAGTGCAGATACAGTTGTTTTTGTCTACCCAGTTAAGGTTAATGGTATTATTTGGCTGAAAAATAGCTGGCGGCGAAAGGGTTAATGCTCCAGCCCCCCTTTTCCTTGTTGATCAGTCACACAACATTGCTTGTTAATGACAATGCCTGTTGATTTGATTTGATTTGATTTCCTTTCTGTGTTGGTTTCCAGGGATGTGCACTGAAGGGATTTATCGCATTCCTGGGAACCGCGCTCAAGGGGAACTGTTTTTGTCCAAGTTCCATGAAGGTCAGTCGCCGAGTGTCAGTGGGGGATCGCTTTTTTAATGTTGCTGTTTTGTGTGTGTGTTGGTTTTTAATGTTATATGCTGTTGTTTTGGCATTGGTGTCTTAATGTCTTTAACTCACTTGCATCGCAACGATTTTGAATTATTCAAAGACATTCACAAATCACTCCAGCCATACACACAAACAAAACATACATAAACAAAAAGAGAAATGAAAGAAGATTATGGGTTTTTTTCTTCAGGTTTAGACATAGGGAAGTGGTAGATCAGACTTTTTTATATATAGTAGTAGTAATTTTGGAATTTTACGTCCTCTCGACCTGGGAAGGCACATATGGGACATTTGTGAGTTGTAGAAATAATATATAAGACAATACAAAACGAAAGTAGACAAATACAAGGACAGAGACATAATATAAAACACAAAGGGGAGGGAATTCTAAAAGCGCAAGTTCAGATTAAATAATGGGGGGGATCCTGGTAAAATTTATAGAATATAGTTGTTAATGTGTTTGAACACTTGATATAACTATGAGTGTATAAAATTGATAAATTAAAATTTTCGTAGTCTGGCCTAGACACAACCCTCCTTGTTGTATTAAAATTCCGGGGCTACTTGGTTAAAAATTATAAACTTTATTTTTATTGATAAAAACCTATAAAGGCCTTATTTAACTTTTTTATATATAGACTTATACTAGACTTTATATAGAAAAACCTCTACATCGATTGGTTTCCCCACAACAAACCACTACAAAAGCGAAGTTAGAGGCAACATTGTGGTCTGTGGTCTGAAAGTTTCTTCAGTGATAATGATGATATGACATTCTGTCCGCAGATCCCAACGTGGACATCCTATCGTTAGACATCCCCATCAATGCCATTGGCACCGTGCTGAAAAGCTTCTTCAACGACCTGTCTGAACCCCTGGTGCCCAGGGCATTACACGATGAGCTCATGGAAGCAGCAGGTAATGATGATGATAATAACAATATGAAGTTTCTTCAACGACCTGTCTGAACCCCTGGTGCCCAGGGCATTACACGATGAGCTCATGGAAGCAGCAGGTAATGATGATAATAACAATATGAAGAGTTTCTTCAACGACCTGTCTGAACCCCTGGTGCCCAGGGCATTACACGATGAGCTCATGGAAGCAGCAGGTAATGATGATGATAATAACAATATGAAAAGCTTCTTCAACGACCTGTCTGAACCCCTGGTGCCCAGGGCATTACACGATGAGCTCATGGAAGCAGCAGGTAATGATGATGATAATAACAATATGAAGAGTTTCTTCAACGACCTGTGAACCACTGGTGCCCAGGGCATTACACGATGAGCTCATGGAAGCAGCAGGTAATGATGATGATAATAACAATATGAAGAGTTTCTTCAACGACCTGTGAACCACTGGTGCCCAGGGCATTACACGATGAGCTCATGGAAGCAGCAGGTAATGATGATGATAATAACAATATGAAAAGCTTCTTCAACGACCTGTCTGAACCCCTGGTGCCCAGGGCATTACACGATGAGCTCATGGAAGCAGCAGGTAATGATGATGATAATAACAATATGAAAAGCTTCTTCAACGACCTGTCTGAACCCCTGGTGCCCAGGGCATTACACGATGAGCTCATGGAAGCAGCAGGTAATGATGATGATAATAACAATATGAAGAGTTTCTTCAACGACCTGTCTGAACCCCTGGTGCCCAGGGTGATTAACATGATGAGCTCGTGACCTGCAACTTTTCCTGGCATTACAATGAGCTCATGGAAGCAGCAGGTAATGATGATGATAATAACAATATGAAAAGCTTCTTGAACGACCTGTCTGAACCACTGGTGCCCAGGGCATTACACGATGAGCTCATGGAAGCAGCAGGTAATGATGATGATAATAACAATATGAAGAGTTTCTTCAATTTTACCATGGAAAAGGAATTTCCTTTTTCAACGACCTTGAACCACTTTTGCCCAAACAATGAGCTCATGGAAGCATCTTTGTGTGTCTACTGTATTTTTCAAACACTTTAAAACAAGCATTTGTATAAAGTGTGGAAAAAGCAAACTAAAATACCTTCATAAATCATTTTTTTCTTCAGCTGCAGGGGGACATTACCCCCCAGACCCTGGCCCTTCAGGTTTTGTGTAGTTGCATGCATGTAATAGCTCATGGAAGCAGCAAGTAACGATTTAGATCATATAGTTATTCTCGTCCTCCTCATTGTCATTGCAGTCGTCGTCGTCGTCATCATCATTGCCTTTGTCATCATTATTATTATCATTGTCATCATCATGATCATTTTCATCATCATCAACATATTTGAAGCATGTCTGCAACAATCTCTGAACCTTTGGTGTTCCCGAAACTGAATTAGGAATTAATAATAGAGACTTCATATAATTATGATGATGATGGTAATAATATCAGTAATTATAATGATGATGATACACAATTCTGGATCTGAAGTTTTTAGTTAATGTCATTTGCGTGTGTGTGTGTGTGTGTAATTATTTCTTTTACAAGCACGGGACACGGGACTAGCCTTATGGAACTTCTTGTGTGACTTTGCTACTGTAAAAACTGGACTATAAGACGCACCTGTATATAAGCCGCATCCCTTAAATTGACAAAATATTAAGTATATATTCACATATAAGCTGCACCAGTTTTTAAGCCGCAGAGAAACTTATATATGCACAAAGCAACACAAATATAGAAATTTTCCTACCAGAACATGAGTCTTCAATGTTCTCAGACACTTTATGTGATATTTGAATCTATTGACTACCTAAACCAGTTTTGAGTCTAAAGAAGCTCAAAATAGGCTATGGAATGTGGCCAGAAACAGATTTAATCATTCTGATAAATGTAGAATGGTAAAAAAAGATCCACAGATAGGCCGCATCAGTCTATAAGCCGCATGGGCCAAAGTGGAGGAAAAAAGTAGCGGCTTATAGTCCGCATTTTACGGTAGTCTGTTTTGTGTGCTTTGAGTCGATGCATTATGAAGTGTATCTCTATTCATGGTGTGTTCTTCCCCCCCCCAGGCATGCCCAACAAAAGCAGTCGTCTGCTGATGCTGCGCGGAGTCATCAAGAAGCTGCCAGAGCAGAACCTTGAAGTGCTCAAGTACCTCATCTCCCACCTCTACAGGTACGTACAAACTTTGAAGTGCTCGAGTACCTCATCTCCCACCTCTACAGGTACGTATGAACTTTGAAGTGCTCAAGTACCTCATCTCCCACCTCTACAGGTACGTATGAACTTTGAAGCGCTCAAGTACCTCATCTCCCACCTCTACAGGTACGTATGAACTTTGAAGTGCTCAAGTACCTCATCTCCCACCTCTACAGGTACGTATCGAACTTTGAAGTGCTCAAGTACCTCATCTCCCACCTCTACAGGTACGTATGAACTTTGAAGTGCTCAAGTACCTCATCTCCCACCTTTACAGGTACGTATGAACTTTGAAGCTCTCAAGTACCTCATCTCCCACCTCTACAGGTACGTATGAACTTTGAAGCGCTCAAGTACCTCATCTCCCACCTCTGCAGGTGTGTATGAACTTTGAAGTGCTCAAGTACCTCATCTCCCACCTCTGCAGGTGTGTATGAACTTTGAAGTGCTCAAGTACCTCATTTCCCACCTCTGCAGGTATGTATGAACTTCGAAGTGCTCACAGGTACGTATGAACTTTGAAGTGCTTGAGTACCTCATCTCCCACTTCTACAGATACGTATGAACTTTAGAGTGCTCAAGTACCTCTACAGGTATGTATGAACTTTGAAGTGCTCAAGTACCTCATCTCCCACCTCTACAGGTACATATGAACTTTGAAGTGCTGAATTTAATAACTGATAGGTTTTTTTAAAGTAAGCATGAAAATCCGTTTAACGTCCTCCGGTCTATGGGACATCAGTAGATATAAAGATGGTGGGAACGATCCTGGAGGCAATGCCCGAAGGCAGTGCAACTCCAGGAAAGTCCCAATTTTTTTATTTTAAAGTAAGCTGGTTTGTTGGTGGTTTGTTATTTTGAGAATCCTCAAAACGTTTTCAGGCCAGAAGGCCTTTGTTCCGCTAAAACAACACAGTGGAAACCTGTGAAGTCAAAATTGAAAGGACTGAGTTTTTTTAGATTGAAAAAAGTTTTGTTTCTATAAGAAGGAATAAATCGTGACCAAAATAAAATTGTGAATAACTAATTTTTGGTGGTAAGCTAGATTCCACTGTGATGATGATGATGATGGAGAAGATAATGATTAACCCTTTCACCGCCAATGTTGCATTTTAGCAGCACAATGATTTAACGCCCATGTCACTAAAAGGCATCAAACCAGGGCATGTTATTCAAAGACCCTGTTTTCTTAATTTTGGGAGGTAAGGATAGGCCTTACTTTATGAATCTCACCGAGGAATCCCCCATATTGCAGATGATATTTTTTTCTCTACGCAGGTAAGTTTAATGGAAATATTTTGCTGAAAAATGGCTGGCGGCGAAAGGGTTAATATTGTTATTCTTCTTCTTCTTCTTCTGTGTTCCCAGACCATATGGCCATAATGGATAAGGCACATATGTGTCCGTTTTTTAGTTTTCACTGGTCTCCCCGCTGCGTACAGCCGACATTCCGATTTCGGAGGAGCTCCAGAATAAAATTATTTGGAAGATTTCTTTGAATAAAGGCAGGAGAATGGGCCAATAAGTCAGAAAGATAGTAGATGACAGAAAGCAAAGGGAAAAGGCAGAGTCAAAGAAAGTGGCAGATTATAGGAAGTTACAAGCACAGAACTTCCAGAAGGTGGGGGAACTATTGTTATTATTATTTTACTATTTGTCCAGGGTGTCTGAGCACCAGGAGGAGAACAGCATGGACGAGCGTAACTTGTCGCGGTGCTGGTGGCCCACCATCATGCGCATGGAGTTCGCCTCCTACGAGGACATGCTGCAGTTCTCCCCCCTGCCCGAGGAAATCGTCCTCACCCTCATCACGCAGTGCACCTTCTTCTTCTTCGGCGGAAACGAAGTTTGAGACACGGAGTTTACGTTACAGAAGTTACTGCAGTAATGGTGGAAACGAAGTTTGAGACACGGATTTTACGTTACAGAAGTGGATTTTACGTTACAGAAGTTACTGCAGTAATGGTGGAAACGAAGTTTGAGACACGGATTTTACGTCACAGAAGTTACTGCAGTAATGGTGGAAACGAAGTTTGAGACACAGATTTTACGTCACAGAAGTTACTACAGTAATGGTGGAAACGAAGAGACACGGATTTTACGTCACAGAAGTTACTACAGTAATGGTGGAAACGAAGTTTGAGACACGGATTTTACGTCACAGAAGTTACTACAGTAATGGTGGAAACGACTACAGTAATGGTGGAAACGAAGAGACACGGATTTTACGTCACAGAAGTTACTACAGTAATGGTGGAAACGAAGTTTGAGACACGGATTTTACGTTACAGAAGTTACTACAGTAATGGTGGAAGCGAAGTTTGAGACACGGATTTTACGTCACAGAAGTTACTGCAGTAATGGTGGAAACGAAGAGACACGGATTTTACGTTACAGAAGTTACTACAGTAATGGTGGAAGCGAAGTTTGAGACACGGATTTTACGTTACAGAAGTTACTACAGTAATGGTGGAAATGAAGTTGTGACATGGATTTTACGTTACAGAAGTTACTACAGTAATGGTGGAAACGAAGTTTGAGACACGGATTTTACGTTACAGAAGTTACTACAGTAATGGTGGAAACGAAGTTTGAGACATGGATTTTACGTTACAGAAGTTACTACAGTAATGGCGGAAACGAAGTTTGAGACACGGATTTTACGTTACAGAAGTTACTGCGTTAATGGTGAGAAGAAGCGAGGCTTCTTCTTCGGCGGAAACGAAGTTTGAGACACAGATTTTGTCACACACAAAAAAACACCTGCATTTGTTACAGTAGGTATAAACCAAGTTTTTGCAACAAGGATTCCTCTTGAACGATTAGTTTACCAAGGAAGCTCAGCAGCAACAGCCATCATCACTTCTTGATTGAAGTTTTTTTAAGTTCAAGAGGACAAGGCTTTTTACTTCATCTCGGTGGAAACAAAGTGTGAACGACTTCTGTTTTACAGAGAAATGTCACCAGCAACGGCGTTCAGTCCTTAGGTGAAGTTTAAGCATGCTAGCAACAACCATCTATGTTTTCTTCATGGCAACATTGTCTGCAGCTCGACATATACATGTGTGTGCATTTTAACTTCGTGCCAGAAAAGAAGCTTGCACAACTTTTTTTTTTCCAAGAAAACTTAAACAAAGCAGCATTCATCTTTTTGAGTGTTTTGGGCGAAGTTTTTGCTCAGTAGCTGTATGATTTGTTAGCAGATTTTAACCTTCATCAAACCTGCTTCTTTGACATGGAACTTTCTGCCAAGAAATCTCAACATTTTGGGTCAAGAAAACTCAACAAGAAACTCAACATTAATGATGCTTGGAGTGAATTCAAAGTTCACGTCATGGCAACAATGCCTCTCCTTCATAGAAAATGTTCATTACTTTTCTTGGAGTTTTTCCACATCTTTGATCATTGGAAAAGTTAGCGTGTCGCCTTTTTTAATCAGCAAGGTGTTTTGCTATCGCCTTGTTGTGTGTCTATAGCCTGTGTCGATGATTTAATGGCCAGGAAAGTAGGAACTGCATCAGGATGACTAATTTTGTGCCGCCTGATATTGTGGCAGTGACTTTGCGTTTTGGTGTAAGCCACCATGAATGTTACTAATCCGACAGGTGCAAATTGAAATCACAACCTGTCAAGTTTGGCTGCAAGTCGCAAGCCACCAAATCTGGATACTCCTCTTTTGGTATGTAGTGCCAGTACCGGCCAGTCTTCATTCTACTAAAACCAGCGTGAATGTCGGAGTGTGGTTGTGTGCGTGAAAAATCATGATTTCTTTTTGGAGGGTACCGTCATTGTAAGGGCAAAGAAATAAGGGGATCCTACAAATCATTGGAATCTTACAAATCATTAGAAAAGAAAGGAATAGATGAAAAACAAAAAAGGGAGAGGAGATTCTGACCTGTTGAAGGAGTCGTAGTTGAAGCTTTCCAGCGTAGGGTCTTCGTCGGCAGTTGAGAGGAGAATGGCAGATTGACCAGGAAGGGATAAAATCAGGTGGGGAGGGGACTGTGGTGAATTGGAAGGTGAACACAAATCAATATAGAGAAAAAGAGAATAGTCTTTTTAGGTTTGTCTGTGCAACTGATACACTGGTTTGAAATTCGTAATTGACTGCGTTATCTGTAATTTCAGATTCTTTTTTCTTTCCTTTTTTTCTGCATGGGTGCAACTTTTCCTGGTATACCAGGATTTCCTGTTTGTGAATTTTACCAGAAAGGAAGTTCCTTTTTTTTTAATTTGTCAAACAAGATCTTTGGGGTTTATGCTGTATTTTTCAAACGCTTTAAAAAAAGAATTTGTATAAATTGTGGAAAAAGCAAACTAAAATACCTTCATAAATCAATGTTTTCTTCAGCTGCAGGGGGACATTACCCCTGGACCCCGGCCTTTCAGGGTTTTTTATTTTGTGTAGTTGCACCCATGTCAATGTAAATTAGGGGTATATTTTTACGCTATTTTCTTGCTGGGGACTGGGATTTTTGTGTGAAGGATGAAACTGGAAAGTAGCGGAAAAGAGATGAAGATGCAGTTGAGAAAGTGACTAAAAAAACCAAAGGCATTGACTAGTCAGTTTGCTACTGCGTTAAAGACCCACCACGCCTATGTTTATTTTCCCTCTCTTCCTCGGATTATTTATTAAAGACCCCCCATGTCATGTGTCACATTCCCTCTTAATTATGCTTGGAAGATTTTTTAAGATTTCCTACCAGCTTTAAGAGGGAAAACACGTGAAAACGATGATTTTGACACAAGATGTGGTGGGTCTTTAAGATTTCTTGCCAGAGAGAGGGAAAACATGTGAAAACGCTGATTTTGACACATCAGTGTGGTGGGTCTTTAACAAGTTCATGCTTTGAGAGAATCAGTAAGCCACATAGTCCTGATGCTGGTTTGAGGTCAAGTTGAAATGTTGACCATGGTCACTTTGTTCAGATTTTCTGTTGCAGTGTTAGATTAGTACTATGGGAGAAATTCTATTGCAAAGTCATATTTTTTTTTTTTTAAATGTCAGTTTGTCTTTTCAAAGAATGTTAAAGACCCACCACGTCACGTGTCAAAATCATGGTTTTCACGTGTTTTCCCTCTTATAGCTGGTAAGAAATCTTCCAAGCATAAGAGGGAATGTGACGTGGGGGGTCTATAAGGTTTTAAAGTGGGCGTTCCGGTGCTTTCATTGTATGAATGTTAAGGTTTATGCGAAATTCCATTACAAACTAATTTTTTATTATTTTTTTTCAGTTTGTTTTTTCAAGGAAAGTTATGGCTTATGCGAGAAATTCCATTACAAAATCATTTCTCTTTTTGAGTTTGTCTCTTTAAGGAATGTTGACGCTTTTTGTGTGTTAAATGTTAGTTCTTTAGTGTTTTTCTCTGTGCTAAATGTCAATTCTTTAGTGTTTTTTCTCTGTGCTAAATGTCAATTCTTTAGTGTTTTTCTCTGTGCTAAATGTCAATTCTTTAGTGTTTTTTCTCTGTGTTGAATGTCAATTCTGTTTCTACGATCATTCCAAGCTATCGAAATCTGAGTCTATGGTTTAGGAGAGGGCAGTGATCACTTGTCACTGGTTTGACATCTGTGTTTTTCTGGCCTTCACTTAGAATTACTTTTCTGTATTCCTTCTTTCTCACTTGGTCTAATCAGAGCAGCTATGTTTGTGTTGAATTTAGTTTGGGTTTAAAAACCTGTGAATGGGGATGAGAAAATGAGGTACGGATCACACAATGTGATTGAGGACAAAGATTAAAAGAAATGTAACCATGCTTGAAATATTTTTGATGAGGGCAGATTTAGCTAGCTTACTTTTTTCTTACTTAAAAGCCATAGCATCACATTTTGGATTAGTACCCACTCGGTTATGATCAATTTTCTTCAAAATAACTTTGCAGGAATTTCAAAATGCAACTAACTGTCGAAGTAATGGAAGTATGGCAGTTAGTGAGTGAAAGGGATGTTAGAATGATTGTTTAGTGAGTGAAAGGGATGTTAGAATGATTGTTTAGTGAGCTAAAGGAATGTTAGAATGGTTGTTTAGTGAGTTCGAGGAATGTTAGAATGAATGTTTAGTGAGCTAAAGGAATGTTATAATGATTGTTTAGTGAGCTAAGGGAATGTTAGAATGATTGTTTAGAGAGCAAAAGGAGAGTCAGAATTTAGTTAGTGAAAGGAGTGATATTATATTTTGAGCGAGCTAAAGGAATGGGACACTGATCCTTCAGTGATGGTGAGCTTTTAGCGCCGTGCCTGGCAGGTAGACACAGAACGAAGCCATCTCACTTCAACACTCGTTCTGTGTTGCGTAGAAATCCATATAACTTGACAAACAGCAGAATAAGATTTTTCTTTGTAGATGCACAAATAGTTAGTCTTGCAGTGATAAAGTACTTATTTGTTTGGAGTTGACCCTAGAAATCCTAACCAGCAGATCAGTATAACAGGAACCTTGTCTCTGTGTGTGTGGCGCAGCTGTGCAGCATTTGTGGAAGAGTTACTGCTCTGTGTGTGTGTGTATGTATGTGTGACACTTGAAAACTTTATTACGCAAGGATTGAGATTTTAGGCCAGGCCTATTCTTGCAATCTGTCCTTGTGTGAGAGACTCAGAGAGAGAGACAAACTGACTGTTAGAAAGAGAAAATATGAGTATGTGTGTTTGCTCGCGACTGTGAGAGTGAGCGCACGTGTGTATGGGTGGGTACATGCTAACGAGCATCGAAAGAAAATGAGCAAGTCCTTCATTGAAATACTGTTTGAGTGAATGTAAAGCTTCGTATGTAAACATTGAAATCTGGATGTGTGTCCTTTTGCAAGAACGAATGCGTTGATTATAAAATAACATCCAATGTAACCAGGAACGAAAGTGTTAATATGAAATTGTAACTCTGACGTCATGTTATGCATGTTCTGTTTATTAAAAAAAAACACCCCGAAGTGCACACGTTACTGTAAGCTATCACAAGAAGCATTACGTAATGCTGTAAATTGTGCATGCGTATTGTAATGTTGTCCAACGTTGCTAGTCACAGAGTGCCCCAACGATTCGGTAAATTGTACATTGAACATCATCTCGGCTTTTTGTAATTTGATTGCTACTTCCCATGTCCAGACCAGTTTGCCTGATGACATCCAGTGTCTGTGTGCGTTTTGTTACCTTATTTTATTGTTTTCACCGCACATATGCCGTTTTGACTTGTCGAATGATTGGGTTGAGTAATATACTGGCAACAGAGTTGAAAACCTTACCTCTGACAGAGGAGGGTTGGTTTTGTATACATGTGTGTGTGTGCTGGTTTGTTTTTGTCCAACCAAGTTTGCTAACGAAAAGACAGGAATACATATTTTTTTGTGTGGAACTGGAAGGGTAGGCAGAAACACAGGAGATAACAATCCCAATACCTCTGCAAAGTGATAATCAAACTTCAGGAGCCCCCCCCCCCCCCCCTCCCCCCTTCTTTCTTTCTCAATGTTTCCTACGGTATACCGGAAAATACTGAGTAAAACAAATACCCAACCAAATTACTCTCTTCATATCCTGTCAATATCATTGTAAGCAACAAACGCTTTTCTCTTATCTAATATATTTATCAAATCCTATCTCATCCCGTGCTGCGCATCTTCGTCTTTGAACCCCTGTATATGTCAATAATTGCCGATAAACGGCAGGTGGACATTACTGGAAGAAGAAGAAGAAAAGCATGAAAGCGTCGGCTAATGGTCAGACACTTTGCTTTCATAGAAAATGTGAAGTTCCAACACATGATTTTCATTCTGATGGTTCACATTAGAATTTGGAGGTTTGCTCTGTTCAAGTGCTTTCCAACAAATGGATTGTTTCAGATATTGCCTTTGTTAGCAGCAAACTGCTTGTGTGTACAGACCCTTAAGGGGGCACCCTGACGGGTGAGTTTTTGTAAGAAACACGTCCAGATCACCAGGAAAACACCCTTTACAGAGATTGCAACACTTTCTCTGGTTTCCTAGAAGTCAAATCGGCGATTCCTCCTTGGCGGAGGTGCTGGAAGTCAAATTCTTTCACCCAAACTGGCCAAAGAGAAGGCGTGTGCCGTCTCTTTTCTAATGGCCGTCTGCGTTTAGACCAAATCGTTTGCACAAAATTTTCGCAGTACAAGCCTTCTTTAAAAACATTTGTTATACACTTTATTTAAAGGAGTTTCACTCACAACAAAGGAAATAGCTCCTTTTTTTTTTTTAATGCACTACACAAACAGAAAACGCTTCAACCACAATGAGTGACCTCCACCCACCCCATCCAAAATGGCTTCTCTCTCCGGCACCTCCGCCAAGGAGGAATCGACGTTTTGACGGGTTTAATTTATAGGAAACCAGAGCAAAGCGAGTGTTCTGATCCTTGAAAAGGCTGTCTTTCTGGTGATCTCGACGTGTTTCTTGCAAAAACTCACCCCTCAGGGTCCACCGTTAACACTTCTGCATGAGTGATGCCTTCTTGAATGGTTCAGGTCAGACAGGAGAGGTAGGATCTTAACACAATGCTAGAAAAGGTACCGTAGTTTTCAGACTATAAGGCAGTACTTTTTCCCCCCAGATCGAGACCCCTGCACCTTACAATATGATTGATAAAATATAATAAAATCCGAGTTTTGTGTAAACTTTGGAGGGTGCGCCTTGCAATAAGGTGAAAATAGGGTACGGCCTGCTGCCTTTGGTCCTTTTAGCGATAGTACCGCACGGCATGATGTATCCTAAAAAAAATGCAGTCCTGTAGTCCTGTTGATATCATGTAGTTTGTTCCGGCTATTCACTATGTGCATGTGATGCAAGTGAAATTGACCCATGGCCCCTCATTTGGGGGTCTATGATGTATAAGTATGAAGAACTAAAATTCTATAAGACCCTCTAAAAGAATGTGCAGGGGGTCCCAGGGATGCACTAGGAAAATTCTTTTTAGCATTCACAATGTCACTGGGACCCTCTATCCTGCCTCTAGGACCCTCTATACTGTAAGTGGAGTCCCTGGGACCCCTTGTTTTGAGGGATGATTGGGAGCCCTGTGGCCAATATTAAAATGATGCAGCTGTGCCCAATGTCTTTACCAGTGGCAGTTCTCCCTACACGCCGTAAAGAATTGTTGGTTGTTGTCACTCCATGGGTGAAGAAGGAACGTGTGGGTGGCTCCATGAATGGAGCGAAGTCCCCTGAAGTCTGAGTATGGCCGCCCATGTGGCGGGGCCCTTTAAAAGCAGCCATACACATAATCCTCCCACCCAAGGCCATGCGAAATGTTCACATGGCACTGGGTGTGCCCCCAGTGTTTAACTTTAAGCTGGGGAACGAAGACAAAACATCATGTAGTTTGTTGAAGCAGCAGTGACTTTGTAGAAATATATTAACGCACTGATTTTTTGCTATACAGCTTTGTACGAACTACACCCTTTGAGATTCTTTCTCCCTTCATTGTTGGCATCTCGTCCCGTGCCATGGGTTACTTTAATTTTTAATTTAAATCGTCATCTTCCAGTCAGCCAAGGCATGGCGGTTTTATTTATTTTGGTTTGGCTGTGCGGTGAGCAGCAAGCTTGTGACTGAATAGTTGTGGGGCATTAGTTATTTCAAAGCGATTGCTTGCAAAGAGGGAGAGACAGGGGCAGAGTGAGAGAGGCTGACGTTTCTCCTAAATCAGAATGTGTCAGCTGTATGCAGCGGGGAGACCAGTGAAAACTGAAAACCGGGCACATACCTGTTATGGCCTGGGAATGCAGAAGAAGAGAGATTGAGAGAGAGAGAGTTTTTGTACAGCACACATCTAATGTCATTTAACTATTTTCTTGTTTAAAAAACGACTTTTCAGTAGAATGGCTTGAGGACTGGAAGCATGAAAGCGTGTGTGATTTTGTCATTATTTTGACCATCTTGTACAGTTTTTCGTTTTGACCATGCGTTTATTTGAAAACATGTTTGTTCTTGTTATGCTATTGGAGCTGTTTGCTCGCTCGCCATGCGATATTTTGCTGCCTGGAGACCACAATGAAGTTTGGAGAGGTGCGATTTGTGTGGACCATTTTGTGTGGACTTGTTTTGAGTTAATTCATTAATGTGTGTGTAGGTACAGGGCGCCTGTGTATGTGTAGGTGTAGGTAAGGGGTGCGTGTGTGTGTGTGTGTAAGGAAAGGTTGGGTTTTGTGTACAAGTGTATATCTTGGTTGAGTGCTCTTGGTGCTGCATACTACTAGTGCCATGATCGACTAAATAACTCAACTGAAGCCTGTAATTATTAAAAGGAGAGGGCTTTGATATACCTATTGGCGGAATGGGGCGGAGGGTATGGTGCAGATATTTTAATTCCTTTAAGGGTTTTTTTATGGACTCTGAGTAAGAACCACAAACAAAACATGAACAAACCAGAGACGGGAAGTATATTCTCTGAAATCCTTTAAGTTCGGGTGTTTTTCCTGGGGGTTTTCGGGTTGGGGATGGGCTGTATTGTGGATAATGCATCGGTTTATTTGTTCAGAGTTTGGGGTGGGGAATGATAAAGGATCAGTGTATTACTTTATCTCTTTAAAGACCACCACGTCACGTGTCACATTCCCTCTTATGCTAGGAAGATTTCTTACGGTACCTTACTAGCTATGAGGGAAAACACGTGAAAACCGTGATTTTGACACGTGACGTGGTGGGCCTTTAAGCAGGGCTTAAAGATGTAGTTTATTATGAATGTGTTGTGCTGTTTCTTTAAATGACAACTTCAAAGACAGCTATAGTGGATGAAGGGACTAATTTAGCACTATTTTGAATGGGGGGGGGACCGGGTTCTTAAGTTTGTTAACAGCGTACAGCAGTATGGTAAGGTAAGGCGTGTTACAGAAAACATGCTAATATTGAGAGGAAAGGTTAAAAGTCTTCATTATGTTGCAGGATATTTTATATTTTTGATCAGGCGTAAACTAACAGCAACTAGAAATAGTAGAATAAGGTGAAATATATTACCTCATTTAATTACTTTTCCATGGGATTACCAATTTTAGGTGTGTTTTGTGCTCATTACTTTTTCGTTCTTGTGCATTTGATTGACTTATTTAATAAACATTATCTACATACCCCCCCCCCCCCCCCTTTCCTTTATTTATTGAACACAGCTTCTAGTCAAAACATGGTTTGTACCAAGTCTGGAAAGCTATGGCTGAAAGAGGAAGGTGAAAATACAGAAGTTTGACCAACATGTGGAAAAAAGGTGGGCAGGAATTTGGACACTGGAATAGTTTAGTTGAAAAAATGGCGATAATAAGAGAGTGAGAAGGTGATTGTGCTAAGTGCTAGAGAGAGAGAGAGGCTTGTTATTTGGATCAGCGAATCATTTTTGAAGTTTCATATTACTAACCATTTTGCGTCGTTTAACTATTAATATTCTATTGAAACACTTGTTTTTTAATTCGTCTTAGTCTGTGCATGAAAATGTTTCTTGTAAAATAACCCGTTTCTTGTTGCATTTTCAGCAGAACCTGTCACCAAGGTCTGTTCTTGTGTATGAACAGCACGTGTACACATAGAAATGTTGCGCTGTTATTAGTTGTTTGTTAAAGTTAAACGGAAAAAACTTCCAAAACTTGTTTCTTATTTTTCTGCTTTCTAATAAGACTTTCATTTGTGCTTCATGCGTTTGGAATGGATAAATGAAAAGGGGGTGGGGGTGGGAGGGGGAGTGAATGAGTGTGTGAGGTGTGGCAGAAAAAGCAGAAGAAAAAAAAGACCACAAAAAATTGCTTTTTGCTGCATGCTGTCCAGCCGGTCATCCAAGGCACTGTGTGTGCTGAACCTCTGTGGTCAGAAAAATAAAATCACTTGGACAGACTAGTTGCTGTGGTGTGTGTGTGTGCAAGAGATAGAATTCTGAAGTCTGTGTGTGTGTATGTAAGCATGCGTACTAGAGATAGAATTCTCAGTCGGATCACGTGGACAGACAAGTTGCTGTGGTGTGTGCAGACCTGTTTACTCTACTCTTTTCGAGTAGCATTCTACTCAATTTGGACCTCTACTACTATTAAAAATTGAAAATAATGCTCTAAGTCTTGATTACTACTCATTTTCAGTGAACATTGTTTGATGGTTTAATGAATAAAACTACACATTTTGCACCAAAACTACTCATTTTAGCAATCCAGACTACTCAAGACTTGTGTAGGGGGTAAACAGGTCTGTGTGTGTGCGAGAGATAGAATTGTGAAGTTTGTGTGTGTATGTGTAAGCATGCGTACTAGAGATAGAATTCTCAGTGAGAATGGTTTGATTGTACAGTGGGACCTCCCTGTTAAGACCTCCCTGTTAAGACTCCCTCTCAATGTGACCCAAAATTTTTACCGATTCCCCCCCCCCCCCCCCCCCATCATATCTGGTCTACTGAGTGTCCACCTCCCCCTTAGACCCCTCCCTATAAAGACCTTTTTGGCTGATTTTTTTTCAAGGTTACATAGGGTGGTTCCACTGTACTCTGTAAAGACTTCTTGCCTGTTACAGTGTTGATTCTAGACTTTTAGAAAAGGGGGTCCAAGGACCCCTAAAGATGAAAAAAGGGTACTAGTGACTCTTCATGGTCAAAAAATGGGGTCTCAGAAGAACAGATTTTATTAGATATCTTCCCATGCATAATTTAATATGACTCAACAAATCAAGCACCTCATGCCGTCGTCTCGATTTTCTAACCACGGACATTTTGTAAGCCTCGATTTTCTAACCACGGCCATTTTGTAAGCCAGCTTTTCTTAAACGTTCTTGTTTTGATGCGAGTATCACCACTGGCACTGGTTTTCTTTTGAACCTCCTCATGATCATCGCCACCTGCGTCACTTGGCAGCTCAGTCACAGAAACATTGCCGTCGGCAATCTCAAGTTCGTCGTCATTTGGAATTGCATTGGATGTTGGTCCCGAATCTTCCGTTACTGCAGCCGTATCTTCATTCACAATAGATGTTTGGCCAGATTCTTCCGAGTCGGACACTTTAGGTGTTTTGGACGACTTGAAGGCAAAATCAGTGTTGACGTTCACTTCATGATTGCCACTCTACTCCATCTTCACACTCGGACGCGCTAGCTACGCTCAGAAGACTCAACTCGTGATTGGTTAAACTAAAGCATTGACGTCCAATGGCGCGAAAGAGAATTACTCATTTCCGGCTTACTGGCTATACGCAAAGTAGCAGTGCAATTTTGTAATGTCGCATTGGTGGTTTAAAAACGCGTCCAAAGTTTTTTTCTAGCGTCACAGGGGACGCACTGGCTTTTTATTTAGGCGTCATCACCGTAAATTTTGCGCGATTTCGGCCAGGACGCGCTCTAGAATCAACACTGCTGTTACAATGGGTGAGATAACAGACGCTCAACGATGTGATTACCTATTACACACACGCACACGTGGAATCTCCCTTATAAGACCACATTTTGGATGATTTTTGAAGGTCTTATAAGACCTCATTTTGGATGATTTTTGAAGGTCTTATAAGACCTCATTTTGGATAATTTTTGAAGGTCTTATAAGGGAGGTTCCACTGTAATTGCAAATCCTGGCAGTGCAAGAATTCAGAGTGTGAGAGATAAGATTGGGGAAAAAACGATTGTCTCCATGACACATTTCTAAGAAATTCATATAAGAACTTGAATTTCAAAACAACGCTAAGACTAATGGACAAACAAGAATGGTTTTAATTCATGTAGAAGTCGGTTTATCCTTCAAAATTAAGGACTTTCTCACGGATCGTTCTCAACACATCAACTAATTTTCCTCATGTCTTTACATTCACCAAAGAAATTTCGCTTTTTACATATTCAGACCTGCCAACCCCCTAACCGACCAAAGAGGAATATTTGAAGCAAAAAAGCGGAATTTTCAGGAGGAAAGAGGAACAGGAGGAAAGAGGAATTTTGACGCAACAACTTGCCTTTCGCAAAGAAACACAATTTTTGGTCGATTCTACTTCTTTTTTCACCGTCACAAGACTTGACTCTCCCCCAACTTCAACATCTTGCAAGACTGCTTGGCGCGAACAAGGAACTATGGCAGGAAGTTGCAGTTTGGCTTTGAAAATTCATTTGAATATACGCACAGCAGCTGTGCCGCTTTGCATACAAGACGTTCGGTTTACTTTAAGGGCTTATTTTGGGGTGTTTTTAAGATCTTTGAAAGCGGAATTTTACGGAATAAAGCGGAAAGGCGGAAGAATTATCGTCTGGGCGGAAGAAATTCCGCCAAATGCGGAAAGGTTGGCAGGTCTGCATATTAGCTAACAAGCGAACATTTTGCGTTTTGCACGCACACAACTGCACACACATACACACATTCTTAAAAAAACAGTACTGCCAAGATATTAGGGTTATTAACGCCCCTGACGGCAAGAGTTAAGCCCTTGTTGATCAGTATCCAAAAGGGCATTCACTCTTGCAAACGGCAGCCATTAAGTGGCCTACAGACGCTTTACCAAAAGCACGTGCAAACCATGGCACACAAACTCTGCTACACAAGTCAGTTCACTTATTGCAATACCTGGACTTAACTTTCTTTTCTTTTTGAAACCTTGTTGGAACATTTCAGACAGATTCAATGAACTATTCACAATCCTTTTTGAATCTTTCTTTCTTCTTCTTCTGCGTTCCCAGGCTATTTGAGACATTTTTCTTTTCTTTTTTAATGATCGATACATCTATCATCTTGTTTTCGCCGCCAGCCATTTTTCAGCAAAAAAAATCCCATTGAACTTAACTGGGTAGAGAGAACAAAATCATCTGCAATAGTGGGGATTCCTCTGTGACATACATAAAGTAAGGCCTGTCCTTACCTCCCAACAAAATCATCTGCAATAGTGGGGATTCCTCTGTGACATACATAAAGTAAGGCCTGTCCTTACCTCCCAAAATTATGAAAATAGGCTCTTTGGATAACAGACCCTGGTTTGAGGCCTTTTCGTGACAATGGCATTAAATCATTGTGGTGCTAAAATGCGACATTGGCGGTGAAAGGGTTAATCTGCCACCAATGTTGGCAGAAACGTTTAATTTTATGGGACCGTTCCTGATGACAAGATGGCCAATCCTGAAGCCTGTCCATCATCTTTTCCAGTTCAGGATCACTCCTGAGCTGCCTCCACCCTGGGCTGGGACAGAGCGGGACAAGGGGGGTGAGCTGAGGTGGGAGAGGATGTCAGTGGGGAGGGTGGGGGTGATGCTCACTTGGCAGCGGTTCTGATGGGGTTAATGGGGGAGTGATGTCCACTTGGCAGCGGTTCTGATGGGATTAATAGGGGAGTGGTGTTCACTTGGCAGAAGTTCTGATGGAGTTAATGGGGGAGATGTCCACTTGGAAGAAGTTCCGATGGAGTTAATGGGGTACTGTTCACTTGGCAGCGGTTCTGATGGGGTTAATGGGGGGTGATGTTCACTTGGCGGTGGTTCTGATGGGGTTAATGGGGGAGTGATGTTCACTTGGCAGCGGTTCTGATGGGGTTAATGGCCTGGTGCAGTTTGACCACCACCGAGTGTAACAACTGCTGGAGACTGTCATCAGCACACTCCACCTCCTGAAACACACACCATTTAGTCCTGTAATGACAACGAATTACAATATTTTTCAGACTATGTATAAGGCGATACATTTTTCCCACACCTGAGACCCCAGACTGATAATATAGTAAGAAATTAGAGTAGCAATCTGAATTTTTTGCTAAATTTGGGTGGTGCGCCTTATAATCAGGTGCACCTTACAGTCTGAAAAATATAGGTATGTCAGTGACAATAATATACAATATTGTAATAATCATAATAATAATGGGATTTATATAGCGCTCTTTCTCACATGAGCTCAGTGCGCTTTACATTGATAACAAGAACATTAAACTTTAATTTAATTTAAAGGCAAACAAATAATGAATCATTAGAAAGTAAAATAAATATGATGATTGCACGCAACACTCTCTTTCACACACACACACACACACAAGCACAAATAATTACTGTAATGAGAATTCATTACTGTCATAAAAATAAATTGCAATGACAATAAATCATATTATGTGAAAAATAAGACAAAGCTGAGAGATTTGGAACTAAAGGGGGGGGGGGGGGGGGGGGGGTGATGAGAGAAGAAAGGAAGGGCGTAAGATTTTGGTTGTGGGTAGTGGAAAGGGAAGAGAAAAATCATAACCAGCCTGTGCATTTTTGTCAATATCTTCTGTTTGTTTATAATAAATTCGATGGTACTAAAATATAACACACACACACACACAGACAGACACACACCAATGTTTCCAGGTTGATAGAGGCCTGTTTGCTGTCCACTGTCACAGACAGTCGGTCTCTCTGGAACAGTCTATCGGTGCACTCGGGGCCAAACATCTCCTGCAGGGTCTCCAGCAGACACTCCTGAAAGTGCGCCCGATCCACGTTCACCACCGTCCCTATATCTGAAACACACACATATGCCAGGGCGTAAAAATAGTGAAAATTTGACAGAACAAAAAGAAGGGAGGGGGGGGGGGGGGAACAGCATAAGAAAAGACTGGCATAGCACAGAAGTACAACATGGCATGCTTTAATGAATTTGCTTAATTTTAGTTAAATCTCTTTATAATAATAACATATCCCCCCCCCCCCACACACACACATCCACATCAGACAGAGAAACGCACAGCCCCTGTTCCCATTCCAATGTAGTTCTGTTCTTATAAACTGGGACAACAAAAATGAGGGGAAAATGTGACAAGGGTTAAACCTGATGATTTTCAAAAAAAGGAAATGTGGCAGGGGTCCAGGGCTGCCTAGGCCCCGGCGGGGTATAGGGGCAGAGCCCCATTTGCGGTGACAGGGGGGGGGATTCACCTCTTGAAACTCTTGGTCAAGAAGAAAACATGCTAGCTACAGGGTTTACACTTGGCAGGACACAGACCAGCAAGCACTTCCGTTTCCGTTTCGATGTGTGTAGAGACATGAAATTGAAAGAAGAAAAGCACAAACACTACACACACACACAAACATACAGTCATACACACACACACAGAGTCAAACACACAGTCACACACGCACACACACACACACACACACCTAGAGTCACACATACACACAGAGTCAAACACACAGTCACACACACACACACACACACACACACCTACACACACACACACACACACACACAGTCACACACACACACACACACACACACCTAGAGTCACACATACACACACACACAGAGTCAAACACACAGTCACACACACGCGCACACACACAGTCACACACACGCACACACACACACACACCTAGAGTCACACACACACAAACACACAGAGGCACACACACACACATACAGAGTCACACACAGTGAGTAATACACAGAGTCACACACACACAGAGAGACACACATACATAGGCCATGGGCCCACCAAGTTGTCAGTACCATCTGGGTGGCAAAGGATGAGTGGTGGCAATTAATTTGTCCCACCCCAGTAATGAAGAAAATAGGTGGTAAGCATTTCAGATGAGAAGCTTATTGTCTTTTTTTTTAGGGTACCCTATTTTGGCATGAATCGCTATATTGAAAGTACTGGAACCAGCCATTATCATACCATTTTATCTTTTATTTCTGAAAAAGTGTAACAAAATGCATGACATATTAATTCTATTAGTGCATTGAATCAGTAAATAAACTCTAATTGTAACTGTATATTTATTTTAATGCCTGGTTATCTCTTTCATGTGACGCTGCATGTAGAAAATGAACGATGGCAGGTGAAGGCAGCTCTGGGACACGACCATTGAAACGACCACGTTTTGGCTGCATCATCCACTGCAGTAATGATGAAACAGACACGCACACACATACAGTCATGCACACACACACAGAGTCATACACGCAGAGTCACACACACAGTGAGTCACACACACACACACACAGAGTCACACACTCACACACACACACACACACAGCCAAACAGGCAGCTGTTCTCTTACTTTTCTGCGGCATGGGGTCTCTCTCCGCCCTGAGGATGACGGTGATCACAGAGTCAGCGTACATGTCCGTCACTGGATTGGACACCCACTGGAATTTGTTTAAAAGTGCTATTAAATGCAAATACAGTGGAACCTCCCTTATAAGACCTCCCACCCACATAAGACCTACTTCCCTGAGACATTGCCCTTCTTTGTAAGTATTAAAATTACCTCTCTTATAAGACCCCTCCCTTATAAATATAAGACCTCATTTTGGATGATTTTTGAAGGTCTTATAAGGGAGGTTCCACTGTAACACAAATAGACACCATATCACCAACAGGATAAAACGGTAGTTCCCAGAAAGGGCCGTTGCTTCCAAAGCGGTAGTAAACAGTATCATGTGGTTTCCCATTCTGTGTTGACCACATGGGTGCTCCTGGGAAATTTCAAAAATCCTGCAAGGGGGTGGCCCCCGGCGGAGTGCAGGGGCAGCACACACACACATACATACATTTACTGCTCTTTTTTCACCCCTCTAGACTAGTACAAGTGCTACATTCCTTTGAATATAGCAAATGCTTATATAGGCCCTTTTTTGTGTGTGTGGTGTGGTGTGGTGTGTGTTTGTGTGTGTGTGAGTGTGTAAGAACATCATTGCTTCTCAAATTCTCATAATCCGGCTCGAGGCAATTTAAAAATCCTGCAATTCAGGACATCCTGCAAGAAGCATCCATGCACGTGTGGAGGGCTTTGAAATTTTGCTGTGTTTTTTTCTCTCCATAGAACAGCGAAGTCCCAATAGTATTAGGATCATAGCTCCAATCTTTTCAGAGATAGAATTAAAAAAAAGGTGCAAAAACTGATGAAAGAATGTGAAAACTAGGAAAAGTTTAGCTTCAAAGAATCTGAATGTAAGAGGGTTAACACGCACATTAATATAAACATCGATCACCGAGTTAGAGCAGGGAACATGTCCTTCCCTGGATTGGACAACAAACCCATGGCCCCGGCAGAGTACAGGGGCAGAGCCCCGTCGGACGACTGCCCCGTCGGACGACTGAGGGAGGCAAGTTAAGAGAGACAGATAACGAGATAGACAGTTAAAATGATAAGACAAGGACAGTTTGAGTCTGATAAGCCTTGTAAAATTACTACATTGCCTATTTGTAAACTTCCAAGATAGAACCACCAAGTTCAAAACGCCCCAAATCGCTTTTCGTGAATTGTTTTTTGGATGAATTAAGAAAGACTGATGTTCAGTTTCTGGTAAAAATAAAAATACTGAAATCAGTGTAAAAATTAAAGAGTAGCACCCATGCAAGAGTACCGCAAAAACTGGACTATAAGACGCACCTGTATATAAGCCGCATCCCTTAAATTGACAAAATTGTAGGTATTTATTCACATATAAGCCGCACCAGTTTATAAGCCGCAGAGAAAATTATATATGCATAAAGCAATACAAATATAGAAATTCTCCTATCAGAACATGAGTATTTAATGTTCTCAGACACTTGAAACATGAGATTTGAATCTATTGATTACCAAAACCAGTTCTGAGTCTAAAGAAGCTCAAAATAGGCTAAAGAATGTGGCCAGAAACAGATTTAATCAAACTGAATGGACAAAAATCCACAAATAAGCTGCATCAGTCTATGAGCTGCATGGGCCAAAGTTAAGGAAAAAAGTATGTGGGTATGTGCCTCTATAAATAAAGTTTGTTCATTTATTCGTTCTTTCTTTCTTTGTTCGTTCGTTCTTCCTTCCTTCGTTCTTTCTTTCTCTCTCACCTCCACCAGCACCAGGTTGTCCTGCACGGTCAGCAGAATGGAGGAGAAGACGGTGAGCACCACGTGCCCCCCCACGTTGCCCTGAGCAACGTCCCCTGCCAGCTGACTCAGGTAGTACGTCAGCAGCTCCACGCTCCCCGAGTACGCTATGCTCAGCCGCTGAGTCACTGTGCTCATGGCTAGGTCCGTGTAGCCTGTAATGTAAGAGTGATATATAGATAGAGAGAGTACGTCAGCAGCTCTACGATCCCAGAGTACGCTATGCTCAGCCGCTGAGTCACTGTGCTCATGGCTAGGTCCGTGTAGCCTGTAATGTAGAAGTGATATATAGATAGAGTACGTCAGCAGCTCTACGATCCCAGAGTACGCTATGCTGAGCCGCTGAGTCACTGTGCTCATGGCTAGGTCCGTGTAGCCTGTAATGTAGAAGTGATATATAAATAGAGTACGTCAGCAGCTCCACGCTCCCAGAGTACGCTATGCTCAGCCACTGAGTCACTGTGATCATCGCTAGGTCCGTGTAGCCTGTAATGTAGGAGATAAATCGTCACTGTCCGACGCTAACCGTGTATTTACACAATCAGTGATTTTACAGGAGCATCAAAAAACATATTGTCGCCTGCTACAAAGTCAATCCCCATTTAATATACGCTTGACCCTTCTTCTTTACCGATGAGTAAACATGTGACACAATAAAAGTTGCATTAACACCCAAAATTTTCGTGATAATTCAGTTACACGGTCAGTCACAAAGTTAGTGCATTGTTCTCACAATGGGAGATACGACAGCTGCCGGCAGTTACACGATTAGCGTGACCAGTTACACGCTTATCGCGTCAAAACCAGCAACAACCCGCCACATACACGATTATTCCCGTGGTATCATGTGACAAATTTGAGCATTTTCATTGGTCGCAGACACAAGATATTTATAGAAGACCTGCGTGAGGTCACTAGAAGGAGTTTCAGTAAAAAATCTATTTTTGTCAAAGTTTGTAGATACACGGTTAGCGTCGGACAGCGGCGAAATAGAGTACGTCAGCAGCTCCACGCTCCCAGAGTACGCTATGCTCAGCCGCTGAGTCACTGTGCTCATCACTAGGTCCATGTAGCCTGTAATGTAGGAGATAAATAGAGTACGTCAGCAGCTCCACGCTCCCAGAGTACGCTATGCTCAGCCGCTGAGACACTGTGCTCATCGCTAGGTCCATGTAGCCTGTAGTGTATTATTATTATTAGGTATTAGGTTCTTTATAGTCACAGAGGCATCTGTGAAATTCGGGTTGCTCCCACCTGGAGAGTGCATCGCAGCCAGAGGCGCACCACGCAACAAACTTGCGATCAAAAACAATCTGAAACCATCCGGGCAGGCACAGCTAGTCATTCATGCATGTTGCGCGAGCGATCGGTAGACTTGGCACGAGCTTAACTCAGAAACGCGCGTACATGCTTTCTATTGCCGAGAGCGGCGACAGTGTAGAAGTGAAATATAGATAGATAGAGTACGTCATCAGCTCCACGCTCCCCGAGTAGGCTATGCTGAGTCGCTGAGTCACTGTGCTTATCGCTAGGTCCGTGTAGCCTGTAGTGTATTATTATTAGGTATTAAGTACTTTATAGTCACAAAGGCGTCTTTGTGAAATTCAGGTTGCTCCCACCTGGAGAGCGCATCGCAGCCAGAGGCGCGCCACCCAACAAACTTGCAATCAAAAACAATCTGAAACCAACCGGAGAGAGGGAGAGACAGACTGACGGAGAACAGACACTCACTGTGCAGATCTTTGGGAGACAGACAGAGGGAGAGACAGACAGACAGAGGGAGAAACAGACAAAGGGAGACAGACAGAGGGAGAACAGACAGAGGGAGAGACAGACAGAGGGAGAGACAGACAGAGGGAGAGACAGACAGAGGGAGAGACAGACAGAGGGAGAACACACACTCACTGTGCAGATCTTTGGGAGTCAACAGGTGGAAGTTGAAGTTACGCTTCACCAGAATGCCCGACACTGCATGCCCCTGCTCTGGGGGGGTAGAGGCCAGCTCCCCAACCACCTGTCATAATAATAATAATAATACATAGTATTTATATAGCTCCTTTCTTTATAATTAAACTCAAGGCGCTCACATTCACTGATTCACACGCAATTGGGCTAACATACACATTCATTCGATCATCATCTAATTAATGTGAAAAGTTTGAGAAAGAAAGCTCTTTGAAACAAGTGAGTTTTCATTTGGGTTTTGAAAGCGGGAAGTGCTGAATTGTGACGGAGGTGAACAGGCAAGGAGTTCCAGACAGTGGGTGCGCAAAAACTAAAACTGCGTTGTCCAAAAAGACTTTAAATTCACTTTAGGAACTTTCAACAGTTTGGCATGGGAAGATCGGAGTGAGCGAGGAGTGTAAGTTTGGAGAGCACTTGAGAGGTAGGATGGTAGGGTCTGGTCTGTTCATCAGGATCATCATCGATATCATCATCATCATCATCGTCATCACCAGAATGCCCGACACTGCATGCCCCTGCTCTGGGAGTGGAGACCACGCGATCATAATCATAATGCTTTTACCATCATTGTTGTCATTCCAATGATCATCACCACTCTCGTCATTGCTATTTTACAATCACAGAGGCGTCTGTGAAATTCGGGTTGCTCCCACGTGGAGAGCGCATTGCAGCCAGAGGCGCACCACCCTTTTTTTTTAAATTTGCATGCGATGTTTGTGTGTGACTGATGAGGAAGGAAAGGGGGGTAATTTTGACCAAATGACAACTTTTTCGTTGCCACTGGGTTTAATGTGTGCTAAGTGCATGGGCACACGAGACCTCAGTTTATCAACTCATCCCAAAGAATCCACGTTCAGATCATAAGGTCTAGTGCAGAGTGAGAGGAAAAATCCCCTGTACCCAGGTTCGAACTCGGGTTTATTGCATACAAGGCGAACGTGTTAGCTCTGTGCCACTCTACACTAACAATGCATGTGTGGGTTTTCCCCTTTCACTGATAACTGAGACAGGAAGAGACAATAGTCACAGAACAAAAGTAAGGAATAACAAGACAGCAAGACATTTGTTTTCACTGAAGTCACTCGCCTTGGCTTAAGGCTGTGTCAGACCAATTGACATAGGCTAGAACACCAAGGCTACATCAGAATGTTGCTATGCTATGCGTAGTCACGCGGGGATTGTCTTAAAGCCATGACAAGCTCCTAGCAGAACATCAGCAGTCTTAAAGCCATGACAAGCTCCTAGCAGAACATCAGCAGTCTCCCAAATCCCCCAAAGTTGGAGTGTGGCTGCCCACGTGGCGGGGTAATCAAAAACGGTCACACACGTAATGTTCTCATCCGTAGCTGACGCACTTGTACCATAGTGTTCAAGTGCTTCTGCTATTGGGATTAGAGCACCTTCATTGAGATAATCCCCAACTTAAGTCATTTTTTTTCTTCTCTCAAATGTACTCTATTTTTGTCTGATTTAACCCTTTTGCCGCCAATGTCGCATTTCTGCACCACAATGGTTTAACACCCATGTCATTAAAAGGCATCAGATCAGGGCATGTTATCCGAAGACCCTATTCTCTTAATTTTGGGAGGTCAGGATAGGCCTAATGTTATACATGTCACAGAGGAATTCCCAACATTGCAAATAAATAAAATTTGTCCTCTACCCAGTTAATTTTAATTTAATGGTAATTTGTGGCTGAAAAATGGCTGGCGGCGAAAGGGTCAAAAGAGAATCTGAGCTTTAGGAAACCTGGCAATGCCAGATGCATTATGGTCTTGATCGAGGGATAGAGAGACCAAATGTTCAACCACCTCTCATGCTTAGCAATATACTTCTCGTAATTAACTCCCTTTTTACCAAAGTTATTTATGGCACCAAAGTTATTTATGGCACCTATTCGCCTAGCAAAGATCATCAAGGATGAACTTGGGTCTGTATTGTTGTGGCAACTACTTTCACTTTGCTAGGTGAATAGGTGCCATAAATAACTTTGATAAAAGGGAGTTAATTACGAGAAGTTCCTTCCCCTTATTCATTTCACTATATCCTCTCTCTTAGCCTCACTATTTCATATTTAGTAATATACCTTTGCCATTTTCTCCCCTCTGAAGTGCAGTTCTACAGTGGTGGTGTTTCGCGGGTTGTGAACCTCCATCTTGTATTCCGGGTCGTCCTCGTACTCTCTGATCAGGGCCGCTTTGAGACGAGCCATTTCATTGGCTTCCCCGTGGACCAGAACCTGCCAGGGGACCAATCAGAAGAAAGATGAGATCATACCCGACTTCCACAAAAGACAAGAAAAGTTCAAGACCAGCATCAACACAAATATTATTTTGAAAAGAAATCTGAATACAGTTGAACCTCCCTTACAAGACCCCCCCCCCCCCCATTATAAGACTCCCTCCCTTTAAAGACCTACTTCTCTGAGACATTGCCCTTCTTTGTAAGTATTAAAATTACCTCCATTTTTGGATGATATATTTCAAGGTCTTAAAGACCCCGCACGTCACGTGTCACATTCCCTCTTATGCTTGGAAGATTTCTTAAGATTCCTTACTAGCTATAAGAGGGAAAACACGTGAAATCCGTGATTTTGACACGTGACGTGGTGGGTCTTAAAAGGGAGGTTCCACAATACAAGCTTTAATACCAACTCCAAAACAAATGCACGCACACGTAGTAACAGACAGACAGACATACACATTACACACACAAAATGCCTCCATCACATATGATGATGTTAGATGAACTACAGCCATTGGTGGCAAAATATGTTAGTATTTGCTTTAACCCTTTCGCTGCCAGCCATTTTTCAGCCAAACATTTCTGTCAAACTTGCCCGGGTAAAGAAAAGTTGGCGTCTGCAGTACTGCCAATCCCCCTTTGAGACACACGTGTCAAATAGGGTTTATCCTTATCTCCCCAAATTAGCAGCTTAACCCTTTCACCATCAATGTCGCATTTTAGCACCATAATGATTTAACACCCATGTCATAAAAAGGCCTCAAACCAGGGTCTATTATCCAAAGAGCCTATTTTCATAATTTTGGGAGGTAAGGATAGGCCTTACTTTATACATGTCACAGAAGAATCCCCACTATTGCAGACCATTTGTATAAGTTTAATGGATTTTTTTTGCTGAAAAATGGCTGGCGGCGAAAGAATCATAATTTCATGTCTATTACTATTAGTAACATGGGTACAAAGTCAGTGTGGTGCAGAAATGCGACACCGGCTGTGAAAGGGTTAACAAAAAGCATGTATAGTACTTTGCGTTATTTGTAATCTTAACCTGTGCCTTATAAGCCTTTTGTTCAGGTTTCATGGCAATAAACCAATGTTCATGTTCACACACACATCACACACACACATCACCGTACCACATGAGGGGGTTTCAGTATGCGTAGGAATTCGCTGGTCTGCTGATAGTCAGCGTGGGCGGAGAAGGAAATGTAGTCCACCGAACACTTCAGCGGCAGCTTCTGTCCGCTCAGTGTCTGGATTTCACTGGGCTCGGACAGTACGTGCTGTGTAGATCAACAGAGAGAATTACCATATTGTATGGACTACAGACCTGTTTACCCTTATAATGGACAACCTGGAATTTGCCACAAAAACCCCCGGAATTTGAGGAAAAAAACAGAAGTCACATCGCAATGTCGCTTATGCCGCCATGCGAAATTTTGAAGTCCACGTTGCAGTACTTGCAGTGTGCATGCTTGTCTCCCAAACGCGAACTTGCTATTCCTGGCACTTTCAAATACTTTTGAGAAAACGTCTGCTTCACTTTTGGCCGTTTCACCCTATCACTGCTGTCGTTTGTATAAGATTTCTGGCACTTGCCGCTTGCGGTTGACATGCCTGACGACATGTTTGGCGCAAAACTACAACCCTTGCGTCTTTTTATACAAATGGAAACAAATAATAGACAGTTTTTCGAAATCCCGGGATTTTCAGCGTTCACCCGGAATTTATTATTTTACCCAGAATATTTGCAAATTCCCGGGATAATTCCGGCAAAACCAGGAGGGTAAACAGGTCTGGGACTATAAGGTGACACTTTCATAGAACAGAGAGAATTACCATATTGCACGGGCTATAAAGTGACACTTTCATAGAACAGAGAGAATTACCATATTGCACGGGCTATAAGGTGACACTTTCATAGAACAGAGAATTACCATATTGCACGGGCTATAAGGTGACACTTTCATAGAACAGAGAGAATTACCATATTGCACTGGCTATAAGGTGACACTTTCATAGAACAGAGAGAATTACCATATTGCACGGGCTATAAGGTGACACTTTCATAGAACAGAGAGAATTACCATATTGCACGGGCTATAAGGTGACACTTTCATAGAACAGAGAGAATTACCATATTGCACGGGCTATAAGGTGACACTTTCATAGAACAGAGAATTACCATATTGCACTGGCTATAAGGTGACACTTTCATAGAACAGAGAATTACCATATTGCACGGGCTATAAAGTGACACTTTCATAGAACAGAGAATTACCATATTGCACTGGCTATAAAGTGACACTTTCATAGAACAGAGAATTACCATATTGCACGGGCTATAAAGTGACACTTTCATAGAACAGAGAATTACCATATTGCACTGGCTATAAAGTGACACTTTCATAGAACAGAGAATTACCATATTGCACTGGCTATAAAGTGACACTTTCATAGAACAGAGAATTACCATATTGCACGGGCTATAAAGTGACACTTTCATAGAACAGAGAATTACCATATTGCACGGACTATAAAGTGACACTTTCATAGAACAGAGAATTACCATATTGCACGGACTATAAAGTGACACTTTCATAGAACAGAGAGAATTACCATATTGCACTGGCTATAAGGTGACACTTTCATAGAACAGAGAGAATTACCATATTGCACGGACTATAAAGTGACACTTTCATAGAACAGAGAGAATTACCATATTGCACGGCTATAAAGTGACACTTTCATAGAACAGAGAATTACCATATTGCACGGCTATAAAGTGACACTTTCATAGAACAGAGAATTACCATATTGCACTGGCTATAAGGTGACACTTTCATAGAACAGAGAATTTACCATATTGCACGGACTATAAAGTGACACTTTCATAGAACAGAGAGAATTACCATATTGCACGGACTATAAAGTGACACTTTCATAGAACAGAGAGAATTACCATATTGCACGGACTATAAAGTGACACTTTCATAGAACAGAGAGAATTACCATATTGCACGGACTATAAAGTGACACTTTCATAGAACAGAGAATTACCATATTGCACGGACTATAAAGTGACACTTTCATAGAACAGAGAATTACCATATTGCACGGACTATAAAGTGACACTTTCATAGAACAGAGAATTACCATATTGCACTGGCTATAAGGTGACACTTTCATAGAACAGAGAGATTTACCATATTGCACGGACTATAAAGTGACACTTTCATAGAACAGAGAATTACCATATTGCACTGGCATCATAAGGTGACACTTTCATAGAACAGAGAGAATTACCATATTGCACGGACTAGCCGGTGACACTTTCATAGAACAGAGAATTACCATATTGCACTGGCTATAAGGTGACACTTTCATAGAACAGAGAGATTTACCATATTGCACGGACTATAAAGTGACACTTTCATAGAACAGAGAGAATTACCATATTGCACGGACTATAAAGTGACACTTTCATAGAACAGAGAATTACCATATTGCACTGGCTATAAGGTGACACTTTCATAGAACAGAGAGAATTACCATATTGCACTGACTATAAAGTGACACTTTCATAGAACAGAGAGAATTACCATATTGCACGGACTATGCGGTGACACTTTCATAGAACAGAGAATTACCATATTGCACGGGCTATAAAGTGACACTTTCATAGAACAGAGAATTACCATATTGCACTGGCTATAAAGTGACACTTTCATAGAACAGAGAATTACCATATTGCACTGACTATAAGGTGACACTTTCATAGAACAGAGAGAATTACCATATTGCACGGACTATAAAGTGACACTTTCATAGAACAGAGAATTACCATATTGCACTGGCTATAAGGTGACACTTTCATAGAACAGAGAGAATTACCATATTGCACGGCTATCAGTGACACTTTCATAGAACAGAGAGAATTACCATATTGCACTGGCTATAAAGTGACACTTTCATAGAACAGAGAGAATTACCATATTGCATGACTATAAAGTGACACTTTCATAGAACAGAGAGAATTACCATATTGCACGGGCTATAAAGTGACACTTTCATAGAACAGAGAGAATTACCATATTGCAGACTATAAAGTGACACTTTCATAGAACAGAGAGAATTACCATATTGCACGGACTATAAGGTGACACTTTCATAGAACAGAGAGATTTACCCAGCGAGAAGTATCCAGCAATGATGCAGACATTCCTGCGGTCAGTGCACCAGGCCTCAAACATCTCCCCCTTCCCCCACCCTCAAACCCTTTCTACTGAAATTGAACAAAGGGTGAATACTCTCTTTCTAATTGCTCCATGTCCACCAAAGTTGATTACGATACCAATCACCTAGCAGTGCGTGGGTCAGAACCAAAGTGAGACAAACAAAGCATCATTCTCAAAAAAGAATGTGCCAAGTTCGCCTTTATGACCCTCCACCCACACAGTACACATCAACAATGGTGGAGAGGACGACATACAAACAAATCAACATCTATCCAAGAGTGGCATAGCCTTCTAACCTTGAATATGTTACACATAAACAACACACAACAAACTGGTAAACACTCGAAAGGAAGTTTGGTTAATCAAAGAATGAAATAGTGAGGCCTCACTATTTCATCCTTCACACTGACCTTGGCCAGCGTTCCCTCCACGCAGTAGCCGGCGATGATACAGCCGTTCCTGCGGTCAGTGCACCAGGCATCAAACATCTCCCCCTTCCACCACTCATACTGACCTTGGCCAGTGTTTCCTCCACGCAGTAGCCGGCGATGATACAGCCGTTCCTGTGGTCAGTGCACCAGGCCTCAAACATCTCCCCCTTCACCACTCCCCTTCCCCTCCCCTCAAACCCTTCATACTGACCTTGGCCAGTGTTTCCTCCACGCAGTAGCCGGCGATGATGCAGCCGTTCCTTCGGTCAGTGCACCAGGCCTCAAACATCTCCCCCTTCACCACTCCCCTTCCCCTCCCCTCAAACCCTTCATACTGACCTTGGCCAGTGTTTCCTCCACGCAGTAGCCGGCGATGATGCAGCCGTTCCCCGGTCAGTGCACCAGGCCTCGAACATCTCCCCCTTCTCCCACCCCCTTCCCCTCCACCCCACCTTCAAAAACTTTTTCGTGGGTGCATGCTTATGCCTGAACTTTCTATCACAACCCTTGATATAATGGTCATCATAAGAGCATTGGCATGTATAGAACTATTAGAAGAGACTTATCTTCAGGCAGACCACTGCCTGAACCTGCATAAAAGTGCCTGAATTCAGGCTTCAGGCACAGCCACAAGCGGCCCTGCCCTTCATACTGACCTTGGCCAGCGTTCCCTCCACGCAGTAGCCGGCGATGATGCAGCCGTTCCTGCGGTCAGTGCACCAGGCCTCGAACAGGTCCCTGGACAGACCAGACTGCATCATGCCCGGGCTGGCCAGCACCACGGAGGGACCGATGTCCTCAAACTGCTCCATGTTCTGCCAGCAAACAAACAATCAATCATGTGCCCAGGTTCTGAAACAATTCCCAGGGTGGGTGGGGTGTGTACAAATAGTTCCCCATCTTCTGGAAGTTCTGCGCTTGCAACTTCCTCTAATCGATCAATCACTCTCTTTGATTCTACCTTTTCCCTTTGGCATGTTCTGCAAGCAAACAAACAATGAATCATGTGCCCATGTTTTAAAACAATTCCCAGGGTGGGTAGGGGGTGTACAAATAGTTCCCCATCTTCTGGAAGTTCTGTGCTTCTAACTTCCTCTTATCAATCACTCTTTGATTCTGCCTTTTCCCTTTTCTTACTATTGCCTACTATCTTTCTGCCTTACCAATCCATTTTCATGCCTTTTTTTTCAAGAAGTTCTTACAAAGATTTTCTCCCATTTCCGGACATGCTGGGCCTAACCATTTTTTAGTTAGGCGCATAACGGCAGCATGACGCATCTTCACCATATTTCCCCCATATTTTGACAGGAAACTGTCAGAGTGATCGATGAAGAATGAAAAAAAATGTACGCTTTGGCATTGTTTTATGCTGATGACGCAAACAATGCTAAAGTTCTACTTAAATTACTCCTCTATTCTTCTTCTTTACCGATCACTCAGACACCTGTCAATTATAATAATCATAATAATGAGGAATATTTATATTAATTATGAGCGCAGATGCGTCATGCTGCCATCATACGCCTAACTAAGAAATAGTTAGGCCCAGCATGTCCATCTTCGGCTACACAAAAATCTTTTTAGGAATTTCTTGAGAGAAAAAAAAGGCAGAAGAATGGACCGGTTACACAGAAAGATAGCAGATGACAGTAAACAAAGGGAAAAGGCAAAGTCAAAGAGAGTGACAGATTAGAGGAAGTTACAAGCACAGAACTTCCAGAAAGATGGAGGAACTATTTGTACGGAACTCCCCCCCCCCCCCCCCCCCCCCCCCCCGGTATCCCCAAGGGGAGAATATCAGCTTTTCTAATCCTGGTTTCAGGAGCCTGCTCTGGATCTTCTTTCACCCATGGCACTATATCATGATGAACATTTTTGTAGTGACTCTGTGCAGCGGTTCACGAGATACAGCCCCGGACAAACAAACAAAAACCCACACACAAACAATCACAACAGCCCATCCAGGGTTCATAGCCAAACAGCATCCTTTTTCCCCGCTTCACAAACTTTCAAAGCCCAACTTTAGGGTTTTCAAAACCCACCCTTCACAACTTTAACACAGATACTACTGCTGCAAAAAGGATAGATAAACATAAAACAAGTACTCCTTCACCCATCGATGGTGTGATAAAAGGTTTTTCGGCAAGCCGCACAATATGCTGAGCGCTTGTTGGTTGCATCCTTTCGCAGCCATACTTTATATGCAGAATTTTCGAGCCAAAGCTCACTGAAGACACATTTTCCCGGCATTTTGCACGCGGTATGTGCAAAGACCCGGATGTCTTTAAAGGGAAGCAACTCGCGTCAATTCCGGTTAAAAATCGAAACGATCGTATGCATCAAAATATTCATTTTATTTCATAATTATAAAAAAATTCTTGGCACGATGATTCAAAATTATGGTCTCTGTGCGATTTGGGGGGCAGATTGATGAAGATTTGACAGTAGCTCAAAATTCACAAACTTTTAAAGACACTACTCTTGGTTTTTCATTTTTCACAAACTTTCATGGGCCTTGAAAATGAAGTCTATTTTCCCCAAACCTTCCCAACTGCTACGAACCCTGCCATCGCTCTGCATGCAGGCACACTGAGGGCTGACACTGAGCCTGACACTACAGTGGAACCTCCCTTATAAGACCTCCCATCATTAGACTCCCTCCCATATATGTCCCATATGTGCCTTCCCAGGTCCAGAGGACGTAAAACACCAAAATACTTCTCCCTCCCATATAAGACCTGCTTCTTTGTAAGTATTAAAATTACCTCCCTTATAATACCCCTCCCTTATAAGACCTCATTTTGGATTATTTTTGAAGGTCTTATAAGGGAGGTTCCACTGTACTTAGCAACGAATAATGATAATTAATTTTTTTCTTCTTCTTCTTCTTCTTCTGCGCTCCTAGGCCAAAAGGCCATAATCGATAAGGTACGTATGTGTCCGTTTTCAGTTTTCACTGGTCTCCCCGCTGCGCACAGCCGACACATTCTGATTTCGGAGGAGCTCAAAGGAGAAAAATTATTTGGAAGATTTTTTTTTTTAAAGGACAGGAGAATGGGCCAATAAGTCAGAAAGATAGTAGATGACAGAAAGCAAAAGGAAAAGGCAGAGTCAAAAGAGTGACAGACTAGAAGTTACAAGCACAGAACTTCCAGAAGGTGGTGGAACTATTTGTACAAAAGAGGGGGGGGGGCGGTCAACTCTTCTAACACCATGTATTTTTTTAACGTTTTTTTAGGGAGAGACTTGTGGAGGGGGCGGGGTCGTCCAGCTCCCCGTATGGAGGCACGAGGCATCCACCCACTGCCCCAGCTAATCAATTCAATGCATGACTCAACTAGATTGTGCTGACCTTGAGGTTGATGACGTGCTTGAAGACGAAGGGGTTGCTGTGGGCGATCTGCCGGCGGATGGTTTCGTTCATGGCGTTGACGTACGTCTGGTACACAGACATGCACTTCTTGGCCAGCTGCGAGGCGTAGTAGATGGGAATGTCGTGCAGCTCGGGGTGATTGCTCCAGTATTCGTCTGGAATCATAATCATCATTATCTTCATGTTGTCATCATCATCATCATCATCGTTATCGTCGACATGTATTTCTTGGCCAGCTGAGAGGCGTAGTAGATGGGAATGTTGTGCAGCTCGGGGTGATTGCTCCAGTATTCATCTGTAAAATATCATCATCGTCATCATCATTACTGATGTCATTATCGACATTTTCGTCATTATTGTCGTCGTCATCAGTTGCTGTTGGTGTCATTGTCATCATTATCGTCAATGTCATCTTCATTATTACATTTATTACCAAAATCAAACCAAATTGATCTAAACCTCGAAACACAAGCACAAACTTTAATCAAAACTACCCAAACGCCTTTGAGAAAATACACTTTCTGACTTTGGTGTGTTCGTGATTAGCATAGTTTCTTCTCAGAGTCCAAAATAACATACAAAATTATGATAGAAAAAAGAGAAAACCATACCCAAACATCATACCGCCCCAATATAACCCTAACCACACTGTACTGACCCAAAACTCAACACACCGACCCAAACCATAATCCCACTGACCGAAATCGAACCACACTGACCCAAACCATAATCCCACTGACCCAATACTCATGATGCCGACCCAAATCTGACAAGCCTTACCCAAAATGAGCAGCAGCTCCTGAGCTCTTCCGAGGGCGAACACAGGGATGAGGCATCGCCCTCCCCGACCCAAATCTGACAAGCCTTACCCAAAATGAGCAGCAGCTCCTGAGCTCTTCCGAGGGCGAACACAGGGATGAGGCATCGCCCTCCCCGACCCAAATCTGACAAGCCTTACCCAAAATGAGCAGCAGCTCCTGAGCTCTTCCGAGGGCGAACACAGGGATGAGGCATCGCCCTCCCCGACCCAAATCTGACAAGCCTTACCCAAAATGAGCAGCAGCTCCTGAGCTCTGCCGAGGGCGAAGACGGGGATGAGGCATCGCCCTCCCCGGTTCACAATGTCGTGAACCAGCCCCGTGAACCGGTGCTCGCGCTCCTCCCGGTTCTCGTGAATGTGGGTGCCGTAGGTGGACTCCTGGAACAAGGCATCAGGCTTTGGATTTTTTTAAAATGTCGATCGATTTCTATATACCTACCGTAATTTTCTGACTATAAGGCGATATTTTTTTCTCCAATTTCGACCTATGCGCCTAATAAACGAGGGCGCCCTTTTAGTGAACAAAATTGTGAGAAGAGAGGCAACGATTGCCGTGCTCAGTACAGTCACAACATCGAAAGTGGCAACGAGTCGCCGATACGACAAATACTCACGTTAAGATGCTTCAAAATCCCTATTATCATCCGAAATACTGTCCAACAGATGCCATAACCCTACATTGGATGTAAAAAGCATCGTTGTAGAGCTCAAAATGCCATAATTCTACCAGTTTTCGCGAAGAAAAGTCCAAACACAACAACCGGAAGTCACAAAAACGGAAATTTGATTATTTGAGAAGGGAGCCAAGTCTAGTTTATGACAGCAGTAATGGCGGTCGGTAAGCGTTTACAGGACGTGTACAGGCTTCAAAGTTCGACTTTCTTTTGCGAGGTGTGTATCGTCTTATAAACGAGGGCGCCTTTTACTTTAATTTTTTCAGATTTTTCTTGAAAATTGCCCTATTCGCCTTATACACAGCAGGGCATAATGATCCGAAAAATACAGTATTTCAATTAACTATGACTTAACATGAATATGACTGCTGAAGAATTCTACAACATGGCCAGACATAACACTGTTAATACCATATTTTACGGGCTACAAGGCGAAAAAATTAGATTTTGTTATTACAGTTTCTTACTGTATTATCAAATATCAGTCACATTTTAAGGCGCAGGGGTCTCAGTCTAGAAAAAAAAGTATCGCCTTATAGTCCGTAAAATATGGTACATAATACTGTTATTAACGGTAAGTTGGGGGCTTTTCCAAGCCAACTACAATCAGTTATGTGTGAATATCCCCCTGACTTACCAAACAACCCAAGAAACTTCTTCTTTGATTGCTTAGACAGTTTCATGTCATATGAGTGCAGATGCGCAATGCTGCCGTTATTCGCCTAAACAAAGAATTAACGGGGGGGGGGGATGTCATAACTTTTGATGTCACAGCCCTGGCTGCAATTTCTCAGTTATGAGATAATAAAGATGATTTGATTTGATTTGATTTGATTTGAACAACGGTTTTTGTTTTAGAATAAGTCAGGAAAGATATGTCTCTAGACCATTTTCTCTATTTTTCAGGTCTCATTTTCATTTTATAATTATAAAGAAGATAAATTATGAAATTATCTGGCAGTAAGAGAACTCTGACTGTATCTTAACCCTTTCACCGCCGGCCATATTTCAGTCAAAAATGTCCATTAAATTTACCTGGGTAGAGAACAAAATCCATCTGCAGTATTGGGGATTCTTCTGTGACATATAAAATAAGGTCTATCCTTACTTCCCAAAACTAAGACAATAGGGTCTTTGGATAAGAGAACCCAATTTGATGCCTTTTAGTGACATAGGTGTTAAACCACTGTGGTGCTAAAATGCGACTTTGGCAGTGAAAGGGTTAAATACTGACAAAGCAATGTAGGCTTCACACATGCCAAGCTTCTTTTTTTGTTTTTTTCTTTTTTCTGACGGCAGAGACGACTTACGATGATGACGATGTCAGGACGAACGGTGGGCACTTCTGCCGCCATCAGATGGCGGTCTTGTTGCCGAGAGTAATCCCCAGTGTACAGAATCTGCAAAGGACAAAAACAAAAAATCAGAAAATTATTAACCCCTTCGCTGCCCACGACGTATATATACGTCCTCTATAGCGCTTCAATACTTGCCACCGACGTATATATACGTCGCCGCTAAGTAGCGATATTGCCGCATTAAATAAAACCGCGTGGCAAACCGGCGGCGCATGCGCAAGTAGTAGGCGGCAGCGAAGGGGTTAATAGTAAATAGTTTTTCTTTCCTTCTCTCCGTTTCTCTTTCTCTCTGACTTCTCATGAACTCACAGTTTTTCACCCTGTAACAGCTAGGTTTGATTTTCTAATTAACCTCTCTCTCTCTCTATCCCTCTCCAGGCCCAGCCTAAATTCTTTTCCTTGTAAAATAAAGTTTCTGAGTCTGAGTCTCTACCTCTACGTGTCTCTCTTCATCTTCTTTCTAACTTTCCCTCTTTTCTCTCACACTCAACCCAGCTATTTCAATCATAAACACGGCAGCTCTTAACGAGCATCCAGGTTTATAACATCTCTCTCTGTCTTGTCTCTTTTTATCTCCCATTCCCTCTCTTCTCCCTCTCTCTCTTACTTCTCACTTTCTCTCTCTCTCTCATCCACCCTCACCCCAACTATTTCAAACATCAACATGGTGGATCCCAGCACATGCCGGTCAGTACCGGACTCGCTCTTTCCCTCTCACGTCTCTCTCTCATTCACTGACCTTCACTCCAGCTATTTCAATCATGAACAAGGTAGCTCCCAACACATGCCAGGCATTGTAGTCTCACCAACATTTTATCATTTTACTCTCCCTCTCCCTCTCTTACTTTAGGATGAAGCTATCTCTCTCTTTCCCTCTCTCTCTCTCTCATTCACTGATCTTAACTCCAGAAATTTGAATCATGAACATGACAGCTCCTAACACATATCAGACATTGTAGCACCAAAATTTTAGTCTCTCTCTTACTTTAGGATGAATCTCTCTCTCTCTCTCTCTCTCTCTCTCTGTCTCTCTGTCTCTCATTCACTGACCTTAACTGCAGCGATTTCAATCATGAACATGGCAGCTCCCAGCACACGCCAGGCATCATAGCACCAACATTTTATCATTTTATTATCTCTCTCCCTCTCTTACTTTAGGATGAATCTCTCTCTCTCTCTCTCTCTCTGTGTCTCTCTCATTCACTGACCTTAACTCCTGCGATTTCAATCATGAACATGGCTGCTCCCAGCACATGCCCGGCGTTGTAGCACCAGAACCGCACGCCCCCCACATCCATCTCCTGGTGAAAGTTCACCGTCTCTATCTTCTTCATGCTCTCCTCTATGTCCAACTCAGAGTACAGCATGGCGTCTGACGATATGTTGCTGGAAAGACATACAAAAGCTTTTGTTTTATCTATTGTGTATACAGTGGAACCTCCCGTATAAGACCTTCACAAATCACCCAAAATGAGGTCTGTAAAGGAGGGGTCTTATAAGGGAGGTTATTTTAATACTTACAAAGAAGGACAATGTCTCAGAGAAGTAGGTCTTATGTAGGAGGGAGTCTTATAATGGGAGGTCTTATAAGGGAGGTTCCACTGTATTATCAGATGTAATGCCACGCGCATGTGTGTGTGTGTGTGTGTCATTTTCACTTAAGACTCTCTCTCTCTCCTCTCGCTCTCTCTCTTATGCGTGAGGGGGGCGGGGAGGGAGTGGGGGTGCTGCGATTTGTGTGCGCTTGGGTTCAGTTGCGTGAATGCTCTATTTTAATATTTGTGCTGTGATCTTATTTATTCACTGTTTATCTTTTACGTGCCACCACAGATGTATATCCATGTTTTTTTGACAATAAATTGTGTGACTTGTGACTAAAAAATGTTGTTCAGTACCGTATTTTAAGGAAGCATACTTTTGTTACCACATACTGCTAGTTTCACACTGTAATTTTACATCCATCAGGGCTCCCAATCGTCCCGCAAAACAAGGGATCCCAGGGACTCTTTCACTTACAGTATAGAGGGTCCTAGAGGCAGCATAGAGGGTCCTAGAGGTAGGATAGAGGATCCCAGTGGCATTGCGAATGCTAAAGAGTGTTTCGTAAATTATCAATTTATAATTTTTCAGCTGACACAGTTACACTTATATCTTCGTTTCTAAGTTCCCGTCAACAATGCGTTTGTGTAGAAAATAAATTTTCAAAATTCAGTGGTATAACAAGTGGTGTGCCACAAGGTTCAGTTCTTGGCCCTATTCTTTTTTCTTTATATGTCAATGATTTACCCCTCTCTGTTTCGTCCCCATGTGATCTCTTTGCTGATGATACCACGCTTCACTCGTCACATCCAAATATAAACACTGTGTATGTAAACTTGCAGGAAAGCGTAAATAAACTCGTTAAGTGGACTGACTGTAACCATATGTCACTGAACGCAGAAAAAACTAAACACATCTTAATAACTACGAGACAGAAACGTCAAAACATCCAAGATACCACACTAAATATTTGTGTAAATAATAACAAAATAGAACAAGTAAAGTCTCACAAAGTTTTAGGTATAACTATTGATAATAACCTATCCTGGAATGACCACATCTCTCAATTAAGCAGAAATACATCAAAGAAAGTCTTTCAGCTATCAAAATTAAAACATTTTATCACTTACGAAGCTAAGAAACAGTTCTTTAGTGCTCACATCCAATCATTAATAGACTATGCCTCAACACTTTGGGATTGTGCCAGTGACAAGACATTGAAACCACTTGTCCGCGTTTATAATCGTGCCTTAAAACTGGTTCTTTTAAAATCAAGTTCTTTAACTTTGGAAGATTTTAAGGTTCTGAATATTCTACCACTCAAAAACAGACTAAAATTTAACAAAGGACGGCTTATGCACAAATAATGATTGGAATGGCGCCTTCCAGAATAACAAATAAATTTCAGTTGAATAATAAGAGACACATACACAAAATTGTTCTTCATAGACCAAGATTAGATTCATATAAATCCAGTCTGCACTATTCCGGAGGTTCACTATGGAATGCATTACCCGTGTATTTAAAACAAATATCAAGTCATCCATCTTTCATGAAACAATTAAAGTATTATATTATTACAAATGATTTTTAAATAATTTATCATTACACCTGACACATGCCTGTATATTCGTCTGTTTACCTATTGTCTGCCAAGCTATCTGTCCGTCCCCCCCCCCATCTCCCCCCCCCCCTCTCTCTCTCTCTCTCTCTCTCTCACACACACATGCTTTTCAATTTCCTTATATTGTCTGTCTGTTGTCCTTAACTCGTCTCCCTCTTACATTGCTATTTTGTATATATTGCTATTCTTGATGATGGTTTGAAGGATTGCTTTGATGCTTTTATATTACTTTATAATGTTTTTGCATTATTTATTTGTTGGTCTGTTAGTTTTCTTGTTTGCCCACAGGGCTGAGTGTAAAAAAGCAATGCTTATCTCATTACCCTGTATAAATAAAAATTCGTTTCGTTTCGTTTCGTTTCTAGTGCATCCCTGGGATCCCCTGCACATTCTTTTAGAGGGTTCTTTAGAATCTTAGTGCTTCATAGACCCCCAAATGGGGGTCCCTGGGAGCCCTGTCCATGATACCGCGAGTCCCACATACCGCTATTCCCACAAATGTCTCTCTCTCTCTGTGCCAAACTCTCTCTCTCTCTCTGTCTGTCAAACCCACATTAACGTATGTGCGCGCTCACACACACATACATCTACACTCACACGCACAAGCCCATCCAGAATATAACTGCATGTGCGTTGCACACACGCACAACCGACGGTATGTGGGACTAGCGGTATGTGGTAACAAAAGTATGCTTCCGTATTTTTATAAGGCACACCTGATTATAAGGCACACACCCCTCAAATTTTACACAAAATGCAGATTTTGTTGTTATAGTTTCTTACTATTTTATTAGTCATACTACAGTGGAACCTCCCTTATAAAACCTTCAAAAATTATCCAAAATGAGGTCTTATAAGGGAGGGGTCTTATAAGGGATGTAATTTTAATACTTACAAAGAAGGGCTATGTTTCAGAGAAGTAGGTCTTATGTGGGAGGGAGTCTTATAATTGGAGGTCTAAAAAGGGAGGTTCCACTGTATAAGGCGCAGGGGTCTTAGTCTGGGGAAAATGTAGCACCTTATAGTTCAGAAAATATGGTACATTCACACATTTATAAATTTATATCTACCTATATTCTATCTATCTGTACACACATATCTCTATCTCCTTCATGCTCTCCTCTATATCTGAGTCCTGACGAAGGACGATGTTGCTAAAAATAATAGTTTAAAAAATGTTGTTCAGTATATATTCACACATTTATTAATTGATTAACTATCTGTACACACCAGCCGCCGTGGTGTAGTGGTTAGCGTCGCGGACTACTGGCTGGGAGGTCTTGGGTTCGAATCCCATCAGAGGCGAGGGTTTTTTTGGTCCTGGACCGACTCCTACCCAGAGTGAGTGGCTATGGGCTCAATGGGAAGACTGAAGCCACACAGTCGAGTTTCATCCGCTTAACGGATGCGTTTCTGAGAGTGTTGCTCTAATTGCAAGACCAACACTGCAGGTGTCTGTAGTTCTCGGGCCTGGTTAACGCCGGGATATCATTATGAAAGGAAGCGTAGAATACAGCCCTGCCATGCAGTCTCAGACCGATACGGAACTCCATAGCATCATCATCATCGGCCTCATTTTCCATCAATCATAAAATTAAAAAATGTCTCAAATTCTGTGGCTTTGCATGCCCTGCTCTCATGGTGACCTCGGTTTCGGTTTCCAATCCAGTCTATGCCTTGGTGCGTTCGGGTCAAAGTCATGGGGATCAGTGTGTTCTGGGGAGCTGTCGGTGGACGGTCGTGGTGGCGCCCTCGGAGGAGGACCTCACTCACGCTGGCTCCGCGACTAAGAGAATAGTGTCATCAGTAGGGGGCTTAGCAGGTGGTGTCCTGAACAGGCTCCCCTGAACAGGCTCCACTGAACTCCACCGAAGTGACTCAGCAGAAGTGCAGTGTCTCCTCGGTTGGTTGCCTCCTGACGGCCTAACATAGATTCGCTCCCCTTGGACTGCTGGTCTCGGTTTCTGCGACTTGAACAAACCCGGGTGTAGCTGCGAATTGGCATTCGGGACGAGCGGCGTGGGAGCAACGCCACTGTACAGCCCAGAAGATGGGACAGCACAAAAAAAAACCCACAAAAAAACAACAACTATCTGTACACATGTTTCTATCAAGTTCCCAACATTGTTTTCTTAATCAAAATAGTTTTTACTGTTCAAATCATACATTTGCTCAAACGCTTCAAACCTACTCATTCTATAATCAATACGGAGAGGTTTTCTATACACGTTGTGACCTTTTATTTGCAGTGAAAATCTAATAAAGTCATAATTGAAAGGTCTGAAATTCCATTTCGACATAGCAAATATTTATCGTGGAAGGACTAAATTGGGAGAAATTTTTTTATTATTGCGAGTTACTCAATGTTTTTGTGTGGTACCCTTTTTGAACTAGCTGGATTTCATTGTAATTTAGATCGAAACCATTTGAAAAAAAGTACAAACTACACAGAAGCTCATCCACTTGTTACGAGTGCAGACGACAGCATTGACCCTCTGACCTGACTTTGACTTTCTGACCTGACTTTGACTTTCTGACCTGATTTTGACCTACTGATCTGACTTTGACCTTGACCTGACTTTGATTTTGTTGACCGGACTGACTCACTGACCTGACTTACTGACCTGACCTTGACTCACTGACCTGACTTTTACTGACCCACTGACACTGACTTTGACCCACTGGCCTGACTTTGGCTTACTGACCTGACTTTGAGTTTGACCCACTGGCCTGACTTACTGACCTGATTTTAATCCACTGACCTGACTTTGCCTTACTGACCTGACTTTGCCTTACTGACCTGACTTTGCCTTACTGACCTGACTTTGACCCACTGACCTGACTTACTGAGCTAACTTTTACTGACCCGACTTTGACTTACTGGCCTGACTTTAACTTACTGACCTGACTTTGACTTACTGACCTGACTTCGACCCACTGACCTGACTTTGACGTAGTCGGACAGCAGCCAGCGGTAGATGGCCTTGGTGGCATGGGTCATGAAGCAGCGACCTTTGAACTTGGTCTTCTGCATAAAGTATGGCAGCCCTCCGCTGTGGTCCAGGTGAAAACTGAAACAGAAAATAAGCCATAATGTTCACTCTATTATTACTAATACTAATTTAAGCTAAAACATTTTAAATGTTCATTCTCTTATGTTCATTCCCACAAATGTCTCTCTCTCTCTGTGCCAAACTCTCTCTCTCTCTCTGTCTGTCAAACCCACATTAACGTATGTGAGCGCTCACACACACATACATCTACACTCACACGCACAAGCCCATCCAGAATATAACTGCATGTGCGTTGCACACACGCACAACCGACGGTATTCATTGGTAAACTAAAACTTCTTGTCTTTTTTTTGTTTACAAAAAATTCTCTTATTAATAATTCAAAGGTGAGAGTTTAAAACTTTATTCAAAATAATGTTCATTCTCTTATTCATAATTCTAGGTTGAATGCTAATAAAAATCTTAAAAAAAAAAAAATAATGTAACAAAAATAGATAGTTCATTGACACTTGAAAACATACCATATCAATATTTGTTTGAAATAAATCACACATGTTCATGATGAATCGAAATTCTAAGTCAGATTAAAAAATATAATCGCACTAGGTTTACCTTTTATAATAACAATCGCTCAATAGCTGAATGGGCTTTATTTAACTAATTCGCATCGCAGCGATTTTTAATTATTAAAAAATCTCAACAAAAGGAGAAATAAAAGAAGATTACAGGTTTTTACTTCAGGTTTAGACACAGGGAAGTGGTAGATCAGACTTTTTTTATACATAGACTTTATATAGAAAAACTCTCTATACCGATTGGGTGTTAGAGGGGAAAGACAAAAGATAAAAGTAATGCAAAACCATCATGCACGACTGTTATAGAAATACACATACAGGACTCTCAATCGTACTGCAAAACAAGGGGTCCCAGGGACTCCTTCACTTACAGCATAGAGGGTCCTAGAGGCGGGATAGAGCCAAAGGGTCCCAGTGGCATTGCGAATGCTAAAAAGAATGTTTCTAGTGCATCCCTGGGAACCCCCGAACACTCTTTTAGAGGGTCCTTTAAAATTTTAGTACTTCATAGACCCCCAAATGGGGGTCCCTGGGAGCCCTGCATACTCACAGAAAGAAGGACATCCCTGCTAAAAAAAAATGCTTCACAGAAAAACGATGCCTCATAAGTTGTAGCTAGAACTAGAAGTGTGTACCACTAGAAAGAATCGCCCTAAATTCCCCAAAGAAAGGGAGAGTACTCACTGGGAGACCAGCATGAGATCAATCTCGTCCGGCTCGATGAGATCCAGGAAGGGCAGAGACTCCATTCCGTGCATGCCGGGGTGGATGCCACAGTCCAGCTGTAACAGGCACATCAATAACATTTGTTTAAACTTCAACGTTTTATCCATTAACAGTGTGTGTGTGTATGTATGTATGTGCGTGAGTGTGCGGGGCCCTGTGTGTGTGTATGTATGTGTGTGCAACAAATTCCATTCAATTAGATTATAGAATAGAAGCCTCCCCCCTGTATAAATGACGTCAGTTTTTTTACATAACAAAAATGACGTCATTGTCAATGACGTCCTAGGTTTAAAAATTAGCGAGATAAAGATTGCAGATTTTTCGATGACGTGTACTGCTCCAGAGACTAGATCCCTTATATTTTATAAAGATGCATAAGACGCACGTTCCCGTGGCAGTATGCATCGTCAAAAAAAGCGATCTTTAACTCACTAATGTCTTGTGACTTCTGCACTCTGAAAAGTACACATGTACTCTTTCCACCTTCACTTCAGAGCGCGTGTGTTGTTCAAGTTTTTGACAAGTGTACTGGCGATTGACCACACACGCGCACACACACACATACATACCCACACACACCAATTTTGATCATATAAGCTCAGCTTCGCGAGCTAATAAATGAAACCAATTTTAAATGATTTAGTACAATTGTTCAATACGAAACTGCACAGACATTGAGACAGACTAAAAGTAATAAAACAATTGCTTGGCCTCTTGTGGTGTAGAGTGGCACAGTGGTAACACGTTCGCTTCGTGTCAAGTAAGCCCGAGTTCGAACCTGGGTACAGGGGATTTTTCCTCTCACTTTGCACTAGGCCTTACGGTCTGAATGTGGAGTCTTTCGGATGAGACGATAAACCAAGGTCCCATGTGCCCATACACTTAGCACACGTTAAACCCAGTGGCAACGAAAAAGTTGTCATTTGATCAAAATTGACCCTCGTCCCCTTTTCTTCCTCATCAGTCACAAAATTAGTACAATTAGTACGATTAGTACAATTAGTACAATTAGTACAATGATTAGTACGATTATACAATTAGTACGATTAGTACAATCATTCAATACGAAATTGCACAAACAGACATTGAGACAGACTAAAAGTAATAAAACAATAGCCAACTTAGGATGATAATTTGACCGCCAAGAGGCAGTCAAACCGGTAGGGGTTTAGCACGTGAGAGAGAGAGAGAGGGAGGGGCTCATCTCCCTCTCTCTCTCTCACTACGCCCAACTAAGAATATCACGCGCTCAGCCCCTACCGGTTTGACTGCTTCCTGGCGGTCAAATTATCGTCCTAAGTTGCCCATTGCTTGGCCTTAGATCTCCTTCCCTGAGGACTGACAACAACAACAGTGTCAACAAGCATGGCACCAAGCTACCGCTGCAATAGTTACCCAATGTAAAAGAACAGCAGCTTCAGGCACCAAGTCATCATTAACATACGTAATTTCAAGCGATTCTGTGCAGTGCTTCATATGGTATTGTGCAGACAGAAAAACAAACGAAAGAAACGGACATAAACGATCACAATGCCCCACCACTCCAAATGGGGGCAGGGGGCTAACACTGAACCTTACCAGGATTTTCTTTCCTTTGAATTCCAGAAGGTGACATGATCGCCCCACTTCTTGTCCAGCTCCTCTGAAAAAAAAGGGTTTTTTCCTTAACACGATACAAACATACACATTCATCATAATGCAATTTGCAAACACACACACACACACACACACACACTCATACATACTCTCTCACACACACACACAAATCTGCAGAGGTTAGAAAGACTAAAGTCAGTCATTTCACACACACACACACACACACTCTCTCTCACAGATACTCTCTCTCACGCACACACACAAATCTGCAGAGGTTAGAAAGACTAAAGACAGTCATTTGACAAATAAGCTCGAAATAAGCTGCTTCTTTTTTTAAATCAAAGAGTAACAAGGCCAAGCCTGACATCTTAGACCAATAAACCTATCAATCAGATTATTGCCCTTTCACAAGAAAATTGTCAAACGGGCCAAGGTGTAAACTAAATTAAATGACACAAGACATTAAGACAAGTACGGCGAATATGGAATGTAGATTTGTTGATTGGTAGTCCTTGAATTGCTAAAAAGTCAAATATTCTCACAAGAATACTTCCAATTATGTGTGCATGTGAAAAAAGGAGAAAAAAAGCACACACATCTTCTTCTTCTCTTCAGGGCCCACGGTCAGTATGTTGACCATTCTGGCTCCTTTGGGGGGGGAAAAAAAAGACTGAAAAATGGGGGGGCCGGTCTGTTCTTTACTGAACATGCATATATATGCACGCTTAAACATATGCACACAACTGAATTATACATGATCTAACGCATGCACTGTGTGAGCATGCGTGTGTCACTTAACGTGTGTGTGTGTGTGTGTGCGTGTGCGTGTGCGTGTGTGCTTAAGACTTATGTTCAAGTGTGTGTGCCTGTATGTGAGTGAGCAGTTACACCATGCATGAATCTAATTATATCAGGGCTCACTGTGTGTACTGAGTGTAGGGTCAAATTAGCTTTAGAAAGCAGACTACAGAAGTAGGAACTAGGATGGTTATAAAAAAAAAAAATGTTTATTTATTTTTTGTCAAATCCTAAAGAAATATATGTCATTGGAAAGAGCTCGAAAAGACCTTTAAAATGATACCCAAATTATCAAAATTGGTCGAAAATTGAGAAAGTTACGATGTTTTAAAATGATAGCCTTTTTTACATAAGCTACATAAGAAAAAGTTGATCAACTGGATCGTCAGTGTGACGCGGCAAGAAGAAAAACAAAATGTCGGACATGGTCGGACTAGGCTAACATCTCTGATTAGATTAACCTCACAAAGTCACTGATTATAAACTTACATGCACCAAATTTTGCACACAAGTTGCAAATTGGTTGAATCTATTATGCTATTAATTTCACTAAAATCATATATTGCCGTTCAGTTGTATTCGACGGAGGAATCGGACCTAAAAATTGGAACGCTTGACACTCGCGAACTTGCGTCCACTTGTAAACAAAAACAGGTCAAGACTAACGGAATAAGTGTCCACTCCACAAGTAAAATGCCCGGATGGGTCAGCAACAAGAATAACTACCAATGAAAACAAAGCAAAGACAGTGACCACTTGGCACGAAGCCAAAACACGGGTTCGACATTTTGAGGGGAAACTATCGAGTCGGTTTGACCCGATTTCGTTCTTGCTAACAGAATGATGAAATAGAAACACCCGGAGGTGCTAATGGGACCCAGAGATGCACCAGCCACGCCCGCCCCATCAACGTGAGAGCAGCCCTGCTCCAGCCTTGGAAGTCCGTGTTGTGTTACTGGGGAGCAGGCACACACGGGATATTCCATTAAGTATACAAGGCGCATAGCTACTCCCGGCTTGGTGACCATCAGATAAGATACAAAGGAGTCCTTGCGAAATGTCCCCATGGGTGTACAAGTCCATTTTTCATGACTGCAGAGCCCACCGGCAAAAAGACACCCACTCAGAAACCAGAACGCATCCAACAGCCCCCAAAAAGGACAGGCGAGGCCAGTGCATCCCTGGACAAAGCCACAGGCTCTCGCCTTACGGACTTATATGCCTCAGAAGAGAGTCCCAGAAACTGAGAAAGTGATCTTATTTTGTACAGTCAATGAATGAAGTCATCTGATTTGTCACCGGCAACACACACATTACACAATAAACTCTGTCAAAACAATGGCCTTCGTTTCCATAACAGAATAAAACCTCTGCTTCTTTTACACAGCTTTCTTTTATTCAAACACGCTACTAACAGGGGTTTGATTATCAATTCGTCACTTTCTTCTGCAGGAACTTGGCTCTCGGCTTTTCTTTTCGCCGCCATGATGAGAATAACTCTCTACACTGTAAAGTCGCGAATTGTCAATGTTGATCTTTTAACCAGAACTATACAAAAAAGTGAAGAAAACGCCGAAAACACATAAAAGCAATAACACTGAGTGTCTAATACGGACGAAGACAAGAATAATCGATTCGAGCGCGTTAGATTCTATTGGTAAACTATAAGGCAATGTGGTAAATTTATGAATAAGGTCTCTGAGCGCAAAAAACCCCTGAAATTTCAATGGTCGACTTAGCTCGCTCCTTTTATCACGCGGCGGCGCTACGGTCGAATGGAGGTAGCCTTTGTTGGCGGGAGTGGGGGGGGGAGAGAGAGAGAGAGAGAGAGAGAGAGGAAAGAGAGCCTCAACTAGGGGAAGACGGGGTAAAAAGCGCATGGGCGGGTAAGAAGCCCACCCCAATTATCTCATGAAATAAAGAAAATTTCAGTCAAATTTGCCCATGAGACGAATGCTAGACATTAACGCTCGTCTCATGGGCAAAATGAGACTGAAATTTGCTTCATTTCATGAGATAATCAAACACGCTACTAACATGGGCTTCTTACCCGCCCATGCGCTTTTTACCCCGTCTTCCCCATAATAGTAACACTGAGTGTCTATTACGGACGAAGACAAGAATAATCGATTCGGGCGCGTTAGATTCCATTTGTAAACTATAAGGCAATGTGGTTAAGGTCTCTGAGCGCAAAACCCCCCTGAAATTTCAATGGTCGACTTAGCTCGCTCCTTTTACCACGCGGCGGCGCTACGGTCGAGTGGAGGTAGCCTTTGTTGGGGGGGGGGGGGAGAGAGAGAGAGAGAGAGAGAGAGAGAGAGAGAGAGAGAGAGAGAGAGAGAGAGAGAGAGAGAGAGAGAGTCCACACTGTGGCATTATATCGACGAAACTTTAGGGAGAGCACATCTTAAAAAACAAAACAATATCAGTATAAAACCTATTCTAATTTTAGTGACCTGGCCAGCCAGCGCCCATTCAGCGGGACACCAACATGATGCCACACTGAGATGGGAATGTCATATAAATGTACTCCCAGTAGGTAAATCTCTCTTTAACAAAATGCATTTACACACACTCACACACACACACACAGGCCTACAAAGATTATGCTTGTGCGCATACGCACGCCGGCGCACTCGCACGCACGCACACACACATCACCTCACCAGTTTGAACGAAGGAGCGTATGAGGAGTCACGACCCATTGTCACAGGGCACTTTTATCAGTAATTCACTGTGCTGAGATGTCTTGAAGGAGAGGGTCAGTCATTTTTTGTGGAGTGGTCAGCTGTTGGCCATACTTTGAACACACACACAAGGGTTATAGTTGCCTTTGTATTGTTTCTGAGCCTTGCTACAAAGCCTGCAGGTGAATAGATTCTCTCTATTTCTCTTTGTCTGTCTGTCTGTCTGTCTGTCTGTCTGTCTGTCTGTCTGTCTGTCTGTCTGTCTGTCTGTCTGTCTGTCTCTCTCTCTCTCTCTCTCTCTCTCTCTCTCTCTCTCTCTCTCTCTCTCTCTCTCTCTCTCTCTCTCTCTCTCTCTCTCTCGTTTATCTGTGTGTGTGTGTCTCTCTCTCTCTCTCTGCCTTTCTCTGTCTTTCTCTCTCTCTCTCTCTCTCTCTCTCTCTCTCTCTCTCTCTCTCTCTCTCTCTCACGCACACACACACACACACACCACACACATTGCACACACCACACACACACACACACACAAACACACACACATTCACACACACACACGCACATTCACACACACACACACACACACACACACACACACACACACACACACACACACACACACACACACACACACACACACACACACACACACACACACACACACACACACCACGACACACACACACACACACACACACACACACACACACACACACACACACACACACACACACACACACACACACACACACACACACACACACACACACACACACACACACACACGCACACACACACGCACGCACGCGCACGCACGCACACACACGGCACACACACACACACACACACACACACACACACACACACACACACACACACACGTTTTGTATCATTGTTGTGTGATTCATAATGTTCTAATGTACGTAGGACTTAATATTCCACAATGTCCGCTGTTTAGCACAAAGAGAAGAAGAAGAAAAGGAAAAGGAATGCAACGACTTACGATTCCCGAATGAAAAATGGTGTTTTATGTCCTCTCGGTCTGGAACAGACACATATGGGACATTTGTAGATACAAAGATGGTGGGAACAATACAGGAGGCAATACCGGAGGCAGTGCAACACCAGTAAAGTCCCGATTTATTAACAATACAGATAGGTGTAGCAGTAACCACCCCTCGGTTAAACCTCATCGGCTATGGTACCGTCATAAGTTTGTACGACATACAGCAGTGTATTACGATTCCCTCTGCAGTTTGCCGTTTTATACACTCGTTTCCACGCGAGTATTTTCTTCTTTCATTCTGTGCTTCTTTTGTTTGTTTATTTGTTTGTTTTCATAGGCCCGTTAAATAAAATTGTCTGTACAAAATGTTGTGTGTGTGGTTTGTTGTTTTTTGGGTGGTTTTTTTATATAAACCGATTGGAGTAGGCTCGTTAGTTCTCTTTCTCTTTAGTTCAGGACTGGGTGTAAAAAAGTATGTATACTTATCTCATTACCCTGTATAAATAAAATTTCGTTCGTTCGTTCGTTCGTTCGTTCGTTCTTTCTTTCCCCGTGGCAGCAAGGTAACATGTTGCAAGTAATATCACGAAGGTATCGATACACGTTCACGTTTTTCACCCTTTTCTCATGTCAACACAAAAGTGATAGATTATGCCAGTCATAAGATTGCCTGCATATGTCACTGTGTTGCCATGGGGAAAGGTGAACATTGTTAGCGTGTATATCCATTACAAGGTAGGTAGGTAGGTAGGTGATGTAGGGCTATGCATAGGCCTCTCGGCCCTTATTACGCCCCTTCTCGATGAATTTGACTTGTCAGAAGAGTGTCATTGTGTTGGCGTGGGGAAAGGTGAACAATGTTAGCGTGTATATCCATTACAAGAGTGTCACTGTGTTGCCATGGGGAAAGGTGAACAATGTTAGCGTGTATATCCATTACAAGAGTGTCATTGTGTTGCCATGGGGAAAGGTGAACAATGTTAGCGTGTATATCCATTACAAGAGTGTCATTGTGTTGCCATGGGGAAAGGTGAACAATGTTAGCGTGTATATCCATTACAAGAGTGTCATTGTGTTGCCATGGGGAAAGGTGAACAATGTTAGCGTGTATATCCATTACAAGAGTGTCACTGTGTTGCCATGGGGAAAGGTGAACAATGTTAGCGTGTATATCCATTACAAGAGTGTCACTGTGTTGCCATGGGGAAAGGTGAACAATGTTAGCGTGTATATACAAGAGTGTCACTGTGTTGCCATGGGGAAAGGTGAACAATGTTAGCGTGTATATCCATTACAAGAGTGTCATTGTGTTGTCGTGGGGAAAGAGTAACAAATAACAACGTGTATTTCGAACTGAGGCAACGTGATTTCCAAATGAAAGGAAGAAAATTTATAATAATAATAAAAAAGTGAGGAGTCAGCAGAAAGGTTCGATTTCCCCCCTCTTATCTGCACCACATGTATGGTGGCATGGTGAGCGTTTCAACTTGAAGATTATCATACGGGGGCGTTTCACAAGGGCTAACGTTACGTAGCGTGAGCACAAACTAAGAAACACCTCTTTTGCCGACGTTTGTCGAAAACGTTTTGTGGCTGTGATCGAGGTGGAAGTTCAGTTTAACGTCGCGTATCGGCTTTCGCCATGTACGACGGGCTGAACAAACCAACCAGGGTATAAACAAAAATTTATGTTCCTGAATCACTGTCTTAGCCAAAAGGCCGAGAAGCGATCAGAATTTCTGTGATCGAGGTAGCAAGTGACAAACTATTTGAAGGATCATGGGAAATGTCAATGAATGAATGAAAAATTGTGTTTTACGTCCTCTCGGTCTGGAATAGACACATATGGGACATTTGTAGATACAAAGATGGTGGGAACAATACTGGAGGCAATGCCCGGAGGCAGTGCAACTCCAGTAAAGTCCCGATTTTTAAAAACAATACAGATAGGTGCAGCGGTAACCACGCCTCGGTTAAACCTCATCGGCTATGGTACCGCCACAATGTCAATACTTGTGGAAATGTCAATACTTCCGGTGTTTTTTTTTTATATCTCTCGTGACGAGACTTGAACTTTAAAAATGGAAGAACAAAACAACAAGCTTGCCACAGCAAATATTCTTTAGTCTATCGTATATTATTGGATTTATTACAAAAACTATGTAAAAACTATGGAGACTTGAACTTTAAAAATGGAAGAACAAAACAACAAGCTTGCCACAGCAAATATTCTTTAGTCTATCGTGAAAAAATACTGGATGATTTTAGCAAATTAAACAAACGCAAGTGTTTTGAGTGCTCTTTCCTATTTTTCATCATGTTAGATGGCATAATATAGTGCTCATTTAATTTTCTGCACACAAAATAGACGTGGGTGAAATCGAAAACTTTGTACAAACTGACAGAGACGGCGAAAATGGTGTTTTACGTCCTCTCGGTCTGAATCAGACACATATGGGACATTTGCAAATACAAATATGTTGGGAACAATACTGGAGGCAATGCCCGGAGGCAGTACGAAACCAGTAAAGTCCCGATATTTTTAAATTTATACAGATAGGTGTAGCGGTAACCACGCCTCGGTTCAACCTCATCGGTTATGGCACCACTACAAGTATTTACATGAACTGACAGAGAGGTATGATTTATCTCCCTTATGATAGCAACCCTTTTCTTTCTCCCAAAAATGAAGAGTAAGCTTAAAGAGTTATCTGACCTTAGTAAATGTTTAGGGCGTTTCTTAGGCCCCGTTTGGCGTAAGTGTTATTCGCGCGGCGACCGTTATCTAAAGAAACTGACCCAGGTGTGATTTCATTGTTCTGGGAGCCATTTCACAAGAGCTAACGTTATGTAGTGTGAGCGCAAATCGGCAAAAACGGCACTAAGAAATACCTCTTTTGCTGACGTTTGTCGCAAACGTTTTGTGTCTGCTCTCAAAGTATCTCTCAGCGAACTATCACGTGACTTGCATGGGGTGAATACATTTCTTCTTGTTGATTTGGTCCATTAAAATTTGGTTGAAATAACACTCTTTTTTTACCAATGAGACAAGAGCTTGTAATATTTTTTCCGCAAACGTTTTCTAAAGTACTTTATATATTCATCATTATAATGTACTGAAAGTAAACACATACACGTAATAAAGTCAAACCTAGTTTCACTCTACCTACTCGTCTTAACATGCACAAATTTAAATGTAAATACATATACACATGGCAAAATCAATCCTAATCTTACTTTACATATTCATCTTTAAAATATACTGATTTCAAAGTAAACACATACACGTAATCAAGTCAAACCTAGTTCCACTTTACCTACTCGTCTTAACATACATAGATTTAAATGTAAATACACATACACATGGCAAACTCAAACCTATTCTTACATTACATTATTCATCTTCAACATGCACAAATTCAGAGGTAAACGCACACACGTGACAAAAAGGAAACCTAGTCATATTTTACATGCATTGTCTGTAATATGCACATGTTCAAAAGTAAAAACACATGACAAGTCAAACCTAAATCTTTAACATGCATAAAATTAAAACTAAGCACATACTCATCACAAAATCAAACCTAAGCCTTTAACATGCATAAAATTAAAACTAAGCACATGTATACGCATCATAATTTCAAACCTAATCCTACACTGCATAGGCCCTACTCGGTTTCTTAACACACACAATTTAAATTTAAACCGATACACATGGCGAGAGAGAGAGAGAGAGAGAGAGAGAGAGAGAGAGAGAGAGAGAGAGAGAGAGAGAGAGAGAGAGAGAGAGAGAGAGAGAGAGAGAGAGAGAGAGAGAGAGAGAGAGAGAGAGAGAGAGAGAGAGGGGTGGGAAGAACCCTTGATGATGTAAATAAAATAATATTTAAAAAAAAATCATTTGAAAATAGATACAGAAGCATGTCTCCCAGTTATTACTTTTCTCCTGCCACTTGATATCCTGTGAATGCTGCACAGAATTATTAGGCCTACCCCGCCAGAATCAGAGTATGTACCGAGTAATGTTTTCGGGTCTGTGAGTGTGTTTATGTGTGTCTGTGTATAAAGTTTCTCAAATACCAATGGATGGGTCTGAATCACATTTTGTAAAGGGGTAGGCAATCCATTCCTAAACGTTCCTTTGAAATTTCATAACCTTTAAGTTTTGACCTTGAAAAACTTGTTGTGGTACTAATCTTTCACATCTTTCAAGCTACAGCCCCCAAGCTTAATATGTGGCATATTGGCTCATGTTAATTGTAAGCATTGGGTACTGATTGCTTTGTTGATATTGAACTTGGACATGTGAAATTGCTTTTCTTTTTATGTATCCCACATTTTTGCGGTTTCAGACCTCAATCTTGGTAGGTTGGTAGATAACTCAAGGTGAAATTGCTTTCTTTTTTTATGTATCCCACATTTTTGCGGTTTCAGACCTCAATCTTGGTAGGTTGGTAGATAACTCAAGGTCATCTTTGGTTCAAGGTATTGATAAGTTTGATTACCTTGACCTTTGATTTTGTTGTCTCTTTCAGCTGAGGCCACAGTCAACAACCGTTGGTTACACACCAATGTCAAAATGTGTTTTTTTTCTACTGTTTTACAGATCAGAGCTGTAGGCCTACAAAGCAGCGCCCAGAGCAGACGAGGACAGTATGGAGAAACATATGAGACTGTTTTCAAGTAAGAGAGAGAGAGAGAGAGAGAGAGAGAGAGAGAGAGAGAGAGAGAGAGAGAGAGAGAGAGAGAGAGAGAGAGAGAGAGAGAGAGCACCCCCTCCGAGAAGAGCGAAGGCAACAGACATAGACTGAAGAGGCTGCCATAATTCTTAACATTCCAAGCTGAAAGAATGACCTATAAAGACATCCTTGGGAATGCAAGCAAAAATGTATGGTTTCATATACTGCATTTAAGCCTGTATGAAACTTCGTACAACTCCTTTGATGACAGGATAAAAAGGTTAACATCAAAGAGTGGGCCCACTGTAAACGAACACAATTTTCTCAGCACTTCCATTTTGTGCTATCAGTGACACACAATCATTGTAATCATCCAGAACTACTGCTTAAAAGATATATGTACGCAAGGTTAAGAACAGTAATTAAAACCTTTTTTAAGTAAAGAGGTTGTTATCATCATAGCTTTAGAACATTCTAGAACCTTCTTTGATTGGTTAATTGACATTAACTTTGCTGTTGTTTCTTGCAGGCTGTCCCAGCACCGCTCTCGATGCCCTACAGACTGCACGTCAGGCAGAAATGGCCAAACTTGTTAAAAGGGAAGAGGATTTAAAACGTGACGATAGCGACAAAGACAGGGACGATGACAATATCTGCTCTTGTCTTTCCGGGGATTCTACTCGTGTCGAGAAACAATGCCCTATTACCGTGCGTGACTTTGGGCCCATCTGTCAGAGCGGATTCAACCCCCTTCAGATGATGTCTCTCCAGGCCTGCTACATCCCTATGGTGCAGCCTGACTACTCCTGTCAGGACATCCACGTGCTGGCCCTCCTGGGAACAGACAGACAGGAGGAACTGCTGGGAAAACTCCGCTCTGACCCTGACAGTGCCAATGCCAGAGACAGTGCTGGAAACACTGCTTTGATGCTGGCCTGTGCTGCTCGACAACCCTCTTTGAGTTTGATGCAGACCTTGCTGTCAGAGTTTCCAGCTGTTGACGTAAACGCAGAAAACGAGGACGGTTTAACTGCTCTCCATTTCGCTGTTCTGAACAAGCAAGCTGACATCGTTTCTACTCTGCTGGACCAAAAGGCAGACGTCAACGCAGGCAGAGTGGAATGGAGGGGGAAATACTATGGTCTCACTCCGGTATTAACTTCTCTTGCAGAAGTGAATGGAGATTGTTTAAAACTTCTGCTATGCCACAATCCTGATCTCAGTGTGGAAACTGTGGTATCTGCTGACAACCAAACAGATCAGTTACATGTTTGCATGGAATGTGAATGTGGCGGCTGTGCATCAAACGCCCTTTCTTCAGCTGAAAATGTGTTGCCACCAAGCAAGATTACAGTGGGAAGATGGAGAAGGACTGGCAATGTGCTGTACCATGCAGTAAGATATGATCAGCATCATTTATTGAAATTGCTGCTCGACCATTTGGAATCTGCGAACAAGATGGAGGAGGTTCTAACAGAAGTAGAGCATGAGGGGCCTTCTTGTATTCTCAGTGTTGCATGGGAGTTCTTATTCCCCAAGTGCATGGAATTGCTGATGAGCAAATTTCCGTGGATGACTGATGAGATTTCAGGAGAGTTGACCCCCTTACATAAAGTTTTATTGCCGAACCGCTGTTTTGAAAACCATATGCGTTGTGTTCGATGTTCAAAGCACATCACAATGACAGAGAGCGAGTCCAGCCACATCATCTCCATCATTTTGAACAGCCCTGGGGTGGATGTGAACGCGCAGACCTCAGAGCAGCAAACCCCTCTGATGCTGGCGGCTAAGAACGGCCATGACTACGTCATGCACAGACTGCTGGAGCTGGGGGCTGACCCTACGGCTGAGGACGTCCACGGCAACACAGCGCTACTCCTGGCCCTGGACCTCAAACCTCGGGTCTGCCTCAAGGTGCTCATGATCCTGTTCACCTCAGGCATTTCACACACAGTCTACAAGCAGTCCTTTGCCAACTCAGTCGTCCTGAAAAAGGTGTGCGAAAAGAGAGAAGTTTGGATTTTGGCCATGATCCGTGAAGCAGGTGCCCTCAGCGATTCCAATCGGCTCTCGATGCTCCAGTCAGCACAGAGAACAATGGTGGATGATGCAGAGAAGGAGAAGAAGGAGGAGTGTCTTCAATTGCTGAGAGTGTCAGGTCCGTGGTCCCTGAAACGAGGAACCGCTACGGTTTTGTCGGCCATCATTAGCGTGAATTCACCACAAAGACGAGCTGAGGTGCTGAAGATGATGCTCCGTGAACTGATGAAAATGGAACAGGGCTGCAACAATACCAAGGAGGATGGAGATAATGGTCATGACGTCTCTGTGGATGAGAGAGAAAGACTGAACGAGGAAGAAAGCCTGGAACTGGCTGGGCTGTACCGGCTGACTTCAAGCTTGCCACGTGAACTGCACGTGTGGCCAGATAACTGAGAGTGGACGACTGCGCTTTATATGGGACTAGCAGCTATGCCCCGCTAGCTTCGCTTCGCATGAGTTCTTCCGTGGTGGTGGTTTGCACTAGAGGTTCAAAATGTCCCCTGCTACATTCCTTAGGTCATGTGAGGAAGAAACGGGATACTTTCTCAGTAAACGTAGTATTTTCTTTTTACTCTGCGTATGGATCAGCAAAAGCAGTAAACGAAATATTTAGCATGCTATTGGGTACCCCTTTACAAGTTCGTCCAAGACTCTTGACAATAATCTAACGTTCCAACACATTTCGGCTTGTGAATGTTGCATATGAGTGACATGATACATTCTTTGAATGGAATCCCTTCGCTGAGGACGTCCACGGCAACACACCGCTACTCCTGGCCCTGGACCTCAAACCTCGGGTCTGCCTCAAGGTGCTCAGGATCCTGTTCACCACAGGCATTTCACACAATCTACAAACAGTCCTTCAATGACCCGGCGATTCTGAACAAGTTGTGCGAAGAAAGAGAAGTTCAGATTTTAGACATGTTTCGTCAAGCAGGCGCCCTCAGTGATTCCAATCAGCGGGCCATGCTCCATGAAATGTCCCCAAGTTCAAATTGAGGCTGCTCTTCAAAATGATGTTTCGTTTCCAATTTGGGGGCATTTGTATGGGAGTCAAACCTGGTCAAAACAAGATTTCATACATGCCAGCTAATTGGGTCTGCAACGAACACCTTTTGCAAGAGTGAATGCCCTTGGAGGGTGGGGGGAGATAGTTCAGTACTGACCACACAGGGGGATAACTCTCACAAATAACCCCTATTTTATGCCACTAAATGGCTGCCTTTCGCATGAATGCCCTTGTCAGTACTGACCAGCAAGAGCAATGAGAGACTTAGTGGGATTTTTTTCACGCCAGAGGGCATGACGCTCGTGTGGGGCTAATCCTCTCTATATTCTTAGTTGGGGATAAAGAAAGAGAGAGAGAGAGGGAGGTGTCCCACAATCTCTCTCTCTCTCTCTCTCACTACGCCCAACTAAGAAAATCGCGTGATAAGCCCCTAGTGCATTGACTGCCCTCTGGCGCGAAAAAAATCGCCATAAGTCGACCATTATTCTCAATGTCAAGGGCGTTAATAACCCTAGTTGCAAAGGCCTATAAGAGGGGAAACCCGTGAAACCCGTGATATTGCCACGTGATCTGGTGGGTCATTAATTCGAATGAAGCGCGGGAGCACTCGGGTTCGTAGTCTCATCCGAAAGACTTCGCGTTCAGACCATAAGTATGGGGCTCAAAAATGATAAAATACCAGTTAAGTAGTTAACTGGCTTTAATATACCAGTTAAGTAGTTAACTGATATAATCAACTTCCGCTTCTGGCAAAAAAAAAGTCAGTTAACTGTTAAGTGGCATTTTGTCAGGAAAACCAACTCAACTGTTTTTTTGTAACACGAAATCCCATTGGATGTACTGCAGATAAGCAATTTACACCGTGAAAGAGTTACATACCTTCAATATTATTTGTTATTACCAATTTTTATCACTGATCAGAACTGCAGTACCTCCAGGATCTGCTCAGTGCTTTGAATGATGGTTGGTTGATGGTTCATCCCGTATGTGCTGTTTTGCAGCCAAGTGTACGTAAAACCTAAATTTCATTAATTCAAACGCCGACCAGTTACAATGTGTGTTACAAAACCTTCAGAAAATAATCACTCTCAGACGGAAAAGCTGCATAGCAGTTAAGTGATATTTCGACATGTCAGTTAACTAGTTAACTGGTATAAACGATTTCCGCTTCCGGTAAAACAAAGTCAGTTAATTAGTTAGCTGAATTAGAAAAGCCAGTTAAGTAGTTAACTGGTATTTTAAGGTCTAGTAGGAGAGCGAGCATAAAAACAAACTTTCTGCCGAAACGGAGGGAAACAAACCGTGTTCACATTGAGACCGTATGAGACTTATTGTCCTTCGAAAGCCATTTTTAAAGGTGGACCCTGACGGATGAGTTTTTGTAAGAAACACGTCGATATCACCCGGAAAACACCCTTTACAGATATTGCAACACACGCTTTGCTCTGGTTTCCTAGAAATCAAACCGTCAAATCGGCGATTCCTCCTTGTCAAATTATTTCACCCAAAGAGAAGGCGTGTGTCGTCTCTTTTCTAATGGCCGCCAATTCGTTTGCTCGAAATGTTGGCAATACAAGCCTTTTTTCTTTCTTTCTTGACATTTTTTTTTGTAGACAGTTTATCTAAAGGAGTTTCGCTCATAGCAAAAGAAACAGCTTTTTTTATTTTTTACTGCACTACAAAAAAAGAAAACGCTTCAACCACAATGAGTAACCTCCACCCACCCCATCCAAAATGGCTACTCTCTCCGGCATCTCCGCCAAGGAGGAATCGCCGTTTTGACGGTTTAATTTCTAGGAATCCAAAGTAAAGTGAGTGTTCCGATCCTTGAAAAGGCTGTCTTTCTGGTGATCTCGGCGTGTTTCTTTCAAAAACTCATCCGTCAGGGTCCACCTTTAAATCCCACCACTTTAGGACTTCTCAGATAGCATGATGATATGTCTTACACTGTCTCAATGTGGACGCAGGCCCACGTTTATTTCTTTACGAGTGGAACATAATTATGTTACCTCTGAGTCACTCCACCACCTCAAACCCCTCGGTCAATGTTTCGTGTCTTTTCGTGTGGGCTTTTTTTGTATGGACCCTGATTTCTATTTTCCGTGGTTGTGGAAATAAACTGTTTATTTTTCAAAATTTTGACTTGACTGAAAACTACTATGACCTCTTGTTCAGGCACTGTCACAGCCATCATTCTGCGCACGCGCATACGCACACACACACACACACACACTGTGACACACACACACACACTGTGACACACACACACGCGCGCGCACGCACGCACACACGCGCACGCACGCGCGCGCACGCACGCACGCACGCACGCACGCACGCACGCACGCACGCACACACACACACACACACACACACACAATGTCACATACGAACAAATAAATTTGTTTCAAATTCTTTAAATAATAAAAAGGAAAACAAATATTAGAACACTGATACATTATCAACTGTTGTTCCGAATAGTAAATCAATTACAGTTTGAAAATACAAACCCAGGTGGAACTAATACAAACATGTGATTTTTAATATAAAAAAGGGGGGGGGGGACAATTCCTACCAGAGTGATATCCCTTTGGAAGTTTTCCATCCTTAAAAGGGGGAACATAAAATAAAATTATTCATAAAAAGAATTTTTAAAACTCAATCCACTGAAATTTTTTGAAGAACACTTCGTACCTCCTAACTGTCCGTAAACATTCACAGAAATCTGTTCACAACCTTTAAAGGTGAATTAATCTACTAATAGCAACTGGATCACTACTTTAAAAAAAATTAATACTAACTCACTATTTCAATGACATGTTTGTTAGGAGGAAAAGAATGCAGGGTGACCCTCTATTTCTAAATGACAAACTATTCAAATTTATGCTCTTTGTTATTATGGTCTTCGTATTGCAGCTCAACGCAAAGCGCTATGCAACTAATTTTGATTCATAGCCAAACGTTCTCTTTTCCAACAATTATTTTTAAGGAGACCCGCACTCCCCCACAAAACAAAAAAAAAGAAACAAAAAAGCACTGTTCAACCACTGTCCCCGTCACACACACATACGTGTATATTTATTTAAATGGAACTTGCCACGAAACATAACAACTAAAGCACACGTTTTTTTCTCTACCCGAACTTTTATACTAGTAACAATAGTGTTAAATGGATATACATAAAATATTTCATGCGAACTTTTGAGCATAGTATCGTTTCTTAAAACTTGCAGTTTTGTCTGTTTTTCAACAATATCTTTCAGTATGGAGTAGTGAGTCTCTCTCTCGAGTGTGTGTGTGTATGCGCTCATGTGCATGTCCGTGTCTGTGCATATGTGTGTCTGTGCATATGTGTGTGTGTGTGCGTATGTGTGTGTTTGCGTGTGCACCTTTTCATTTACCTGTGTACATTAGTCATAGCCTTGAGCAACCAATTATTATTTCATGTTAATTAAAACTTTAACAAAAGAATAAACAATATTGGCTTTTTCTGCTTGCCGAAAAAATGGTGCCAGTGAATTTGTGAAGAAAATCCACTACATAGTATATTATCCCACCTTTTCAATCGCTGATCCTCTGTGCATGGTCAATCATTATTTGGAGAGAACAGATAATCAAGCACATATGCACAAAACATGCAATGATTTCAGGTCTTTCTTTTTAGGAACACTCAAATTGAAGTGAATTTACAAAGCTTGGGAGTCTTTTTTTAATGTCCAGACATTAAAAAAAAAATTGTGGTCCAATCAGTCTTTGGTTAACTTTCATTCTCAGTTTTTCTTTCGTTCTTTTTTCTGGTTTTGTTCCCTACTCCAAAACGGAAATTCGCCCAGCAAGTTTGAAACCAGCTGATACAAACCAGCTAATGATACCCTTTGTTCCTTTTTTAAATGTCTTCCCGGTACCCGTCTTCTCTTAACTATAAAGACCCTGTTCTCACCCTCACCCCCGTGATGACTGCTGCTGCTGCTGCCCTCTTCACTTTTCCTCTCCGCCATCGACGGGCAATGCTCGGCATGCTTTTGCAGTGATCCCACTCTGACTCTGTCTGACAAAGTTGTGGAGGCACGTCGTTTGAGGAACATCTTCACCTTTCGTTCATGAATCATCCTTCTGGGAGGTTTGGCACGCTTCTGTTGTGACCCCACTGAATTACTGTTGGAACTGTTAATGCTAGCTCGTCGCTTCAGGGACATCTTCACTTTTCGTTCATGAATCATCCTTCTGGGTGCTTTAACACGCTTCTGTTGTGACCCCACTGAACTACTGTTGGAACTGCTAATGCTAGCTCGTCGTTTGAGGGACATCTTCACTTTTCGTTCACGAATCATCCTTCTGGGGACTTTAGCACGCTTCTGTTGTGACCCCACTGAAGTACTGTTGGAACTGCTAATGCTAGCTCGTCGTTTGAGGGACATCTTCACTTTTCGTTCATGAATCATCCTTCTGGGGGCTTTAGCACGCTTCTGTTGTGACCCCACTGAACTACTGTTGGAACTGCTAATGCTAGCTCGTCGCTTCAGGGACCGCTTTACTTTTTTTCTATAGCACACTTCAGGTTTCTTTTTGACTCTCTGTCCGCGTAGGGCCCATTTCAAGAGTCTTTTAGCTTCTTGTTTCACAGACCTCAGAAGCCTCTTCACTTTTTCGTTGCGAGCTGCATCACTTTCTATCCATTCACGGAGCTTCATTGTCAGTACCTCAGCTCGTCTCTGAGGTGACCCCACGCCGAGACTGGCCGATAAATCCATGACAAGTTGTTGTTTCAGGGACCATAGCATGGACACCGACAGTCTTTGGACAAACTTCTCCTTCTTCTTCTCCATCTCGTCATTTGCATCATCCACTGTTGCTGTCTGTGCAGAGTGGAGCATGGCTAGCCGATTGAAATTGCTGAGGGCACCTGCTCGATGAAACAGGTCCAAAATCCGAACGTTTCTTGTATCGCACACTTTTTTCAGGATCACCGAGTCATTGAAGGACTGTTTGTAGGTTGTGTGTGAAATGCCTGTGGTGAACAGGATCCTAAGCACCTTGAGGCAGACCCGAGGTTTGAGGTCCAGGGCCAGGAGTAGCGCTGTGTTGCCGTGGACGTCCTCAGCCGTGGGGTCAGCCCCCAGCTCCAGCAGTCTGTGCATGACGTAGTCATGGCCGTTCTTAGCCGCCAGCATCAGAGGGGTTTTCTGACTCTGTAAGGTCCGCACGTTTACATCCACCTCAGGGCTGTTCACAATGATGGAGATGACCTCAATAACTCGACTTTCCTTTACTGGAACATATTTTGAACATTCAATACAGGTGATCCGTCTTTTGAAAAAGCGATTTAGGTACATTAGTACATTTAGAGGGGTGAAGTCAGTTACACTAGCTACAGGTCGGTTAACCTCTGACGGGCGACAGCGCAGAAACTCTTTCATGCACTCAGGGAACAAGTGAAACATGGCAACACTGAAAATTCGGAAAGATCCATGACATGTTGATTCTTCCAGAGCCTTTTCTATTTTGTTCATTTTTTCCAACTTGTCGAGCAGCAATTTTAGTGTGTGTTTGCCATTGCATCTGACAGCATGATAGAGTTCATTCCCTGTCCTTGTCCATCTGCCTGTTATGACTTTGCTGGGTGGCAACACATTCCTGCCTGTAGTTGTACATTTTGAAAAGCTGCCTCCACATTCACATTCAAGATAAAAATGCAGCTGGTTGGCTTCATTGTCCACAGACTTCACAGTTTCCACACTCAGATTAGGATTGCAGTGCAATAAAATTTCCAAAGTGTGAACATCTCGACTGCTAATCAGAGAGATCAATACAGGAGTAAGACCATAGTACTTTCCTTCCCATTCCACACAGCCTGCATTGACGTCCGCTTTCTCTTTCAAGAGTTTAGAAACAATGCCAGCTTGCTTGTTCAGAACAGCGAAATGGAGAGCAGTTAAACCGTCCTCGTTTTCTGCGTTAACGTCCACAGCTGGAAACTCTGACAGCAAGGTCTGCACCAAACTCAAAGAGGGTTGTCGAGCAGCACAGGCCAGCATCAAGGCAGTGTTTCCAGCACTGTCTCTGGCATTGGCACAGTGAGGGTCAGAGCGGAGTTTTCCCAGCAGTTCCTTCTCCCTGTCTGTTCCCAGGAGGGCCAGCAGGTGGATGTTCTGGCAGGAGTAGTCGGGTTGCACCATGGGGATGTAGCAGGCCTGGAGAGACATCATCTGAAGGGGGGTGAATCCACTCAGACAGATGGGCCCAAAGTTGAGCCCAGGTATGGGGCAGGGTTTAACTTCGGAACAATGACAGACGTTACCATCCTCGTTATCACTTTCATCATCCCCATCTTCACTGTTTTCATCGTTATCTTTATCATCGTCACTATCATTTTTCTTATTTTCAATCTTTCCTTTGCCATCCTCAATTTTCATGTGGTCATTGTCATTTTCCTGTTGATTGCTGTCATCTCTCCCAACCAGTCGGGTAAATTCTTTCTGACGTGCTCTCTGCAGGTCATCTATATCAGTGGGGGAAGAGCCTGCACGAAAGAACAGCTAAGACGATGACAATCTATTACGGTTCTCTCTCTCTCTGTGTTTATCTCCGTCTCTCTGTCTCTCTCTCCCCCCCCCCTCTCTCTCTCTCTCTGTCTTTCTCTCTCTCTCTCTCTCTCACCCCCCCCCCCCTCTCTCTCTCTCTCTCTCTCTCTCTCTCTCTCTCTCTCTCTCTCTCTCTCTCTCTCTCTCTCTCTCTCTCAGAAATCTGTGGTGCTACACAATGCAAAACTAGAGCTTAAAAAAATGCTAAATCAGCCAGGAGCACTTTTGGCCTGAGTGACTTTGATCCTTGACCAATGACCATCTTAGAACTTGGCTTAGATATCCTAACCGAATTCCGACAGATTAACCCTAACTGTTTTCGTAACCTAACCCTATTCCTTACTTAAGTTTAACCCTAACCCTAACTTGCCATAGTGATTTAGCCCAATAGTGTTATCGATACGTAGTGATAGCCGTACTGATCATCTTTGTAGTGTTATCGATACGTAGCGATAGCGGGATGTCCCCAGATAATCTGATAACGAACATGTGGATATAGCCTGATTGGGAATGAGGGCAAAATCTGAGCTCATCCGAGAATAATTATCTTGCATGATATTAAAGTGTTTGTAGTTTGAACGCAACATCATGTTGTTGGGTTTTTGTTTGTTTGCTTGTTTATTTTTCACCAGCCGCGAAGGGAAACTGGTGATGTTTTCAGTGACGTTTGTATGTTTGTTCGTGGCTGTCTGATGATTGACTGGCTGTGTATGTCTGTATGTTAGCACGATATATTTTGAACGGAGGGACCTCCCCGTGGGGATACCGGGGGGTCTTTCATAAAAATAGTTCACCCACCTTCTGGAAGTTCTGTGCTTGTAACTTCCTCTAATCTGTCACTCTTTGACTCTGCCTTTTCCCTTTGCTTTCTATCTTCTACTATCTTTCCGACTTATTGGCCCATTCTCCTGCCTCTTTTCGAAAAAAAAAATCTTCCAAGTAACTTTTCTCCTTTAAGCTCCTCCGAAATCAGAATGTGTCAGCTGTACGCAGCGAGGAGACCAGTGAAAACTGATAGCCGGACTCATACGTACCTTACTCATTATGGCCATATGGCCTGGGAACGCAGAAGAAGAAGAAGAAGAACGGGGGGACTTTGTGTTTCGAGTAGACAAGACATGACAAAGAACAAAAAAATGTTTGCAAGTCGCTCACTCGAATCCTGGTTTATTTCTTTGACGCCATGGTTGCTATGGTTTGTCCCTCTCGGTCGAGGTAAACAACTCTAATTTTCCCAAAGTTCTCTCCCATAGTTATTTTTTCCGAAAATCATCTATCAGGACATCTAGGCCAGGATCGAAAATGAAGGCATTTCTTCTTCTTCTTCTTCTTCTTCTTCTTCTTCTTCTTCTTCTGCGTTCAACAAGGCTTCAGACCGAGTGATGTTGCAAACATAGTTGTTCGGCAAAGGTCATCTTCCGTCCCCCAGAGTTTGGTTCCGAGGTGATGAAGGTCATTGGTCAAAGGTCACTGGAGCAGAGAATGTGCCATTTTGGAAGTGAAATTGTGCCACGCAGCTGTTAGTATAACGTCTCAACATTCTAGTTTTCACTTTGCGTGCACTGCAGATCCTATGTTTATAGGCCGGTTGCCTGAAACGTTAAAAGTGTGCCCATCTCTCTCTCTCTCTCTCTCTCTCTCTCTCTCTCTCTCTCTCTCTCTCTCTCTCTCTCTCTCTCTCTCTCACTCTCTCTCTCTGTCTCAGCCCTTACTTGGAAACAGTCTCACAAGAAGACCCATTGTGATGCCTACTTCTAGGTCCACGTCAGTCCTGCTCTGATCTGCGAAACAGAAAACAAACCGACAGTGAACACTTTGGTTAAAGCAATAAAGGGAGTGAACTCACCACTGATTACTCAAGACGGAAAGAATGTAGGTGCAAGATACGAGAGAGAGAGAGAGAGAGAGAGAGAGAGAGAGAGAGAGAGAGAGAGAGAGAGAGAGAGAGAGAGAGAGAGAGAGAGCAAACAATTCAAAAGAGGAAAAGGGAGAGAATGGAATGTGCTTCCTACAGCGTTGACAGAAAACACCTGTCCAGAAGCTTTCAGGGCCGGCCTTGTTGGCAATAACATCGACCTGTTTACATAATTTTAATGCTAACTTTTAGAGCAGTAGACTACTTCATTAAATCTGGATCTCTGGATGTGGAATTATACGTCGCAGACGCCACTTCTGACGATAGACGCGACGGAACTAAGAGGGCGCATTCCCTATTAGAATAAAAAGAAAAAGATAGAAAGGAGAAAGACATAGGCCTACTGCTTACCCTGGGTTAAGACCATTAAACCCCCCAGTTCAGCCGGAAGGCTCAAAAGGAGCCAGAATGGTCAGTTCATTGACCGTGGGCCCTCAAGAGAAGAAGAAGAAGAAGATATAAGATGGTGAGATTTGCGTCCAATTGACCGTAGGTCCTTATGGACGTTCTGCATGAAGGCTGGGTAGTCTTCTCGTTGGATGATGATGATGATGGGGGCCGTTGAATGATGAAAGTAGAGTTCGTGACGTGGCATACGTCGTCTTTCGATGACACGGAACACATTGCGCACCCTGGAATCGCGGATAACGCTGTCGGTTGCGGGAACATCTCGGACGGGGATCCGAGTCTGGAACTGTTGCATGATGCTGATGTTAGCATCGTTGAATTTTGGTGCATAGATGCGAGCATCTGATGAAACTTGTCGCTGCCGTTGGCGTCAAAGATAGCTCCTGCTGTAGATGGTCTTCTTCCTCCTAAGGCCGTCGTCAGGACCACAGGGCGACCTGCTCCATACCGGGGAGTCGATGTCGTTGCGGGCGGGCTGGTAGACACGCAGCCAAGTCGAGCCCTCTCTGCAGGCGGATGTGAATACCCCCAGTAGACAGGCGGTAGCTGCCCAAGTTCTCCCGCCCGTAACGTCCACTGGGCATCGGCATACTGCAGAGACGATCCAAGTTGCTGCCCGTCGATCCATCCCGTCCGCAAGTCGTTCAACTCCCATGGTGAGGGAGGAGATCCGGCGTCGCCCTTCTCGCTGGCTGCCACACAGCAAGACTTCGATGCAACTGCCACCATTGCATCGGGTCATCGCGTAGCGAGAGAGAGAGACCCTCTCACTACGGACTCCCGGTTGGGAATGAGAAGAAGATACCCTACTTTAGTTTTTATATAGTTGGTGCAGGCCCTGGTGAGCTGCCTTGCGCAAAATGTCCAACAGTAGGCTAAGTTACCACGAACGATACAATGGCTCCCCCCCACCTGCGTGCGCATCTCGACCCTTCCAACGGAAGTGTCGCCATCTTAGTCCTTATTTGTGTGTAAACAAAGTGAAAATGTTATCTAAATGTGTAAAGAAAACATCCAGATGTTATAAATACAGTTTAAATAAGTTTCGAATTGGAACAGCCAAATACGCAGCATCGATCTGGCATTTTTCAAAAAAGTTAATGACTAAGATGGCGGTCTCCCATAATATGGCGCTCCTTGTGGCCGGATATGACGACACGTGGGTACCAGCCATACAGGTACAGACTTGAACAAAATATCCCAAAGTTACCACGAAAGAATAAAACACCCTTGACATGCCGTGATTTCAAAACATCCCGTATCCAAATATCAACACTGAGTAATTGCAAGGTTTCAAAATAAAATCGCACAGTCAACTGGTACCTACCCCTTCACGGAATTTGTTTAAAGTATGTACATAATAAAACACTAACCTTGCTGTTGGTAGCAGGATAGCTGTTTGAGCAAACTGAGGGGAAAGACGGATGAGTTTTCGAGCCAAGCAAGTTCAAAAAGGGAAGTGTGAGGGTTGCACGGAAATGTGTCTTTGTTTTCTTTTTTTTCTTTTTTACAGCTCACGACAGTTCCATGGAATACGGAAAAAGAGGGTGCACTTTTCAAGTTATGAGACCGACTCGCACGTGCGATTTTAACCGTAGGTGAAGAAGGGGTAAAAAGCCCATGGGCGGGTAAGAAGCCCATGCCAATTATCTCATGAAATAAAGCAAATTTCAGTCACATTTTGACCATGAGACGAGTGTCAATGTAAATTTCAGTCAAATTTGCCCGTGAGACAAATGCTAAACATTAATACTCGTCTCATGGTCAAAATGTGACTGAAATTTGCTTTATTTCATGAGATAATTGGCATGGGCTTCTTACCCGCCCATGGGCTTTTTACCCCGTCTTACCCTACATTTGTCAACTGTTACATTTGTTGAGGCTTGTTGTTGTTGTCGTTGTCTTACCCTGACTTAAAGACTCCAGGGATCATCCCAACATCCGAAGCACTTGAACACTATGATACAAATGCACCAGCTAGGGATGAGAACATTACTGTGTGTGACCGTTTTTGATTACCCCGTCACGTGGGCAGCCACACGGCTCCAACTTCGGAGGATTTTAGACTGATGATGTTATGCTAGGAGCTTGTCATGGCTATAAAGACAATCCCCGCATAACTATGCGGAATATAACATTTGATGTAGCCTTGGTGTTCTAGCTTATGCATGACACAGCCTCATGCCAAGGCATTGTTGAGGCATGATTCTCGTGAAACTCGTGAAATCCTACTAGTTTTGTTCCGTGGGAATACTTTTTTAGGTTAAGGGTCCGACTCACAAGTGCAATTTCAGTCGTACGACTATCGAACTGTGACATGTGTGAGGCATGAAATACTACTGTGTAAATGTGACATTTGTGAGGCATGATTCTAGTGAAATACTACTGTATAAATGTGACATTTGTGAGGCATGAAATACTACTGTGTAAATGTGACATTTGTGAGGCATGATTCTAGTGAAATACTACTGTGTAAATGTGACATTTGTGAGGCATGATTCTAGTGAAATACTACTGTGTAAAAGTGACATTTGTGAGGCATGATTCTAGTGAAATACTACTGTGTAAATGTGACATTTGTGAGGCATGATTCTAGTGAAATACTACTGTGTAAATGTGACATTTGTGAGGCATGATTCTAGTGAAATACTACTGTGTAAATGTGACATTTGTGAGGCATGATTCTAGTGAAATACTACTGTGTAAATGTGACATTTGTGAGGCATGATTCTAGTGAAATACTACTGTGTAAATGTGACATTTGTGAGGCATGAAATACTACTGTGTAAATGTGACATTTGTGAGGCATGATTCTAGTGAAATACTACTGTGTAAATGTGACATTTGTGAGGCATGATTCTAGTGAAATACTACTGTGTAAATGTGACATTTGTGAGGCATGATTCTAGTGAAATACTACTGTGTAAATGTGACATTTGTGAGGCATGATTCTAGTGAAATACTACTGTGTAAATGTGACATTTGTGAGGCATGATTCTAGTGAAATACTACTGTGTAAATGTGACATTTGTGAGGCATGATTCTAGTGAAATACTACTGTGTAAATGTGACATTTGTGAGGCATGAAATACTACTGTGTAAATGTGACATTTGTGAGGCATGATTCTAGTGAAATACTACTGTGTAAATGTGACATTTGTGAGGCATGATTCTAGTGAAATACTACTGTGTAAATGTGACATTTGTGAGGCATGATTCTAGTGAAATACTACTGTGTAAATGTGACATTTGTGAGGCATGATTCTAGTGAAATACTACTGTGTAAATGTGACATTTGTGAGGCATGAAATACTACTGTGTAAATGTGACATTTGTGAGGCATGAAATACTACTGTGTAAAAGTGACATTTGTGAGGCATGATTCTAGTGAAATACTACTGTGTAAATGTGACATTTGTGAGGCATGATTCTAGTGAAATACTACTGTGTAAATGTGACATTTGTGAGGCATGAAATACTACTGTGTAAAAGTGACATTTGTGAGGCATGATTCTAGTGAAATACTACTGTGTAAATGTGACATTTGTGAGGCATGATTCTAGTGAAATACTACTGTGTAAATGTGACATTTGTGAGGCATGATTCTAGTGAAATACTACTGTGTAAATGTGACATTTGTGAGGCATGAAATACTACTGTGTGTAAAAGTGACATTTGTGAGGCATGATTCTAGTGAAATACTACTGTGTAAATGTGACATGTGTGAGGCATGATTCTAGTGAAATACTACATAAATGTGACATTTGTGAGGCATGATTCTAGTGAAATACTACTGTGTAAATGTGACATTTGTGAGGCATGAAATACTACTGTGTAAATGTGACATTTGTGAGGCATGAAATACTACTGTGTAAATGTGACATTTGTGAGGCATGATTCTAGTGAAATACTACTGTGTAAATGTGACATTTGTGAGGCATGAAATACTACTGTGTAAATGTGACATTTGTGAGGCATGAAATACTACTGTGTAAATGTGACATTTGTGAGGCATGATTCTAGTGAAATACTACTGTGTAAATGTGACATTTGTGAGGCATGAAATACTACTGTGTAAATGTGACATTTGTGAGGCATGATTCTAGTGAAATACTACTGTGTAAATGTGACATTTGTGAGGCATGAAATACTACTGTGTAAAAGTGACATTTGTGAGGCATGATTCTAGTGAAATACTACTGTGTAAATGTGACATTTGTGAGGCATGATTCTAGTGAAATACTACTGTGTAAATGTGACATTTGTGAAGCATGATTCTAGTGAAATACTACTGTGTAAATGTGACATTTGTGAGGCATGAAATACTACTGTGTAAAAGTGACATTTGTGAGGCATGATTCTAGTGAAATACTACTGTGTAAATGTGACATGTGTGAGGCATGATTCTAGTGAAATACCACTGTGTATATGTGACATTTGTGAGGCATGATTCTAGTGAAATACTACTGTGTAAATGTGACATTTGTGAGGCATGAAATACTACTGTGTAAATGTGACATTTGTGAGGCATGAAATACTACTGTGTAAATGTGACATTTGTGAGGCATGATTCTAGTGAAATACTACTGTGTAAATGTGACATGTGTGAGGCATGATTCTCGTGAAATACTACTGTGTAAATGTGACATTTGTGAGGCATGATTCTCGTGAAATACTACTGTGTAAATGTGACATGTGTGAGGCATGATTCTCGTGAAATGCCACTGTGTAAATGTGACATGTGTGAGGCATGATTCTCGTGAAATGCCACTGTGTAAATGTGACATGTGTGAGGCATGATTCTCGTGAAATACCACTGTGTCAATGTGACATTTGTGAGGCATGATTCTAGTGAAATACTACTGTGTAAATGTGACATTTGTGAGGCATGATTCTAGTGAAATACTACTGTGTAAATGTGACATTTGTGAAGCATGATTCTAGTGAAATACCACTGTGTAAATGGAACTGATGAAATCCTATCCTGGCTTCTTCCACTACGTTTGTTGTCCCCCATATAATACACGAATCTGAGGAAATAACTATTTTTGTACATGTATCAGACATAGGGTAAGACGGGGTAAAAAGCCAATGGGCGGGTAAGAAGTCCATGCCAATTATCTCTTGAAATAAAGAAAATTTCAGTCAAATTTGCCCATGAGACGAATGCTAAACATTTATATTCGTCTCATGGGGAAAATGTGACTGAAATTTGCTTTATTTCATGAGATAATTGGCATGGGCTTCTTACCCGCCCATGGGCTTTTTACCCCGTCTTCACCTTCTTTTTCTTCGTTTCACCACCCGCCTTCAGCATACTGAAGATTCTGATGGCGATGACATCTGTGTCTATATGATATATAGTGAACGAAAATAGTCAGATTTCACCGGATTCATTCAGACAGTAGTATTTCATCGGAATCATGCCTCACAGGCGGCGTCACAGTTGGACAGTTGTACGGCTTAGACTGCACATGTGAGTCGGTCTTTGAATTGCATGAAGAAAAAAAAGGGTGTGTGTACTGTACTAGGCATTCAAGACTGCACTTGGTCATCTCCAAACCTGGAACACTCAATTTTCAGTAAAGTTTTATTTTTGTGTGTATTTGACGGTTTAAGGTTTTGATTGGGGTTATGGATAGGGTTAGGGTTAGGGCTAGAGTCAGCTTAATTTTAGATTGAATGGTTAAAAAATACACATTCTAAAGTTTCGCTGAAAATTGTCACGCGAATGGCGTCACTTTCCATATTTGGAGATGACCAAGTGCAGCATTGAACGTCTTGTGGGTACTGTAGTTAGGTAGTTAAAAGGTGGACCCTGACGGATGAGTTTTTGCAAGAAACACGTCGAGATCACCAGAAGGATCGGAACACTCACTTTGCTCTGGTTTCCTAGAAATCAAACCGTCAAAACGGCGATTCCTCCTTGGCGGAGATGATAAGCCATTTTGGATGAGGTGGGTGGAGGTCACTCATTGTGGTTGAAGCTTTTTTTCTTTGGTAGTTCACTAGTTGTGAGTGAAACTCCTTTAGGTAAACTGTATACAAAATTACAAAAAATAATAAAAAGGCTTGTATTGCAAAAATGTCATGCAAACGATTTGGTCTAAACTCAGGCAGCCATTGAAAAAGATCTCTTTCATTGAAATAATTTGACTTCCAGCACCTCCGTAAAGGAGGAATCGCCGATTTAACGGTTTGATTTCTGGGAAACCAGAGCAAAGACGACGAAAATGGTTGTTTACGTCCTCTTGGTCTGAATCAGACACATATGGGACATTTGTAAATACAAATATGGTGGGAACAATACTGGAGGCAATGCCCGGAGGCAGTACGAAACCAGTAAAGTCCCCGCCACAAGTAATAATTTGCAACTTAACCAGAGCAAAGTGAGTGTTGCGATCTTTATAAAGGGTGTTTTCCTGATGATCGCGACGTGTTTCTCGCAAAAAACTAATCCGTCACGGTGCCCCTTTAAGGAGCCAATCCACGCGTCCAACTGCAGTCGAACGACTATCCAACTGCGACGACATCTGTGAGGCGTGAATACGATGAATTGGGGCCAACGGAGATGGAGATGACAAATTACGGGTGTCCAAGCAGATGCTCCCAGACCCTGTCTGTAAAACACTCTGTTTTTTTTGCTTCCACTGCTGTTGTTGGTAGCTCATTCCACTCCTTTATTGTTTTGGGGGGAAATGCGCTCAGGCGATTTTGAGTTCAGCACTGGGGGACAAGGAGCTGTTGGGGTAACGCGTTCGCCTCGTGTCAAGTAAACCCGAGCTCGAACCTGGATACAGGGGATTTTCCCTCTCAGTTTACACTAGGCCTTACGGTCTGAACGTGAAGTCTTTCGGATGAGACAACAAACTGAGGTCCCGTGTGCCCATGCACTTAGCACATGTTAATCCCAGTGGCAACGAAAAAGTTGTCATTTGGTCAAAATTTACTACCCCCCCCCCCCCCCCCCCCCCCCCCTTCTTTCCTCATCAGTCACACAAAAAATCGCATGCCCCAAAAAAGTGGGTGGCGCGCCTCTGGCTGCGACGCGCTCTCCAAGTGGGAGCAACCCGATTTTTTTTACAGAGACGCCTCTGTGACGATAAAATACCTAATACGTAATACCTACGTTGTCGTTGTGACTGAGGTACTGAGCTTGCTTCTGCTGATGCTCACTATGCCACTGGGTGTTTTGCAGCCTCTAAAGGGGATCGATCATTGGATGCTCAGTGTATACTTGTTCAGGTGTATGTGTGTGTGTGTGTGTGTGTGTGTGTGTGTGTGTGTGTGTGTGTGTGTGTGTGTGTGTATGTATGTGTGTGTGTGTGTGTGTGTGTGTGTGTGTGTGTGTTTGATAACAATGTTTTATGTCAATTACAGGTTCTTTTATGTTATTTTACAAATTGTCTCTTCTGTTTAGGTTATAACAATGTCTTATTTTGTCTTCATTTTTATGTGCATGCCGAAAAACGAATTTCTTCACTTGTTTGGAGACAATAAAATTGTTGAATTGTTGAATTGAATGGCGAGTCTGGTGGCCTGTCGTCGCTTTATGCAGAGAGCTCCATCCAAGTCGCTGAAGCATGTCGGTGATGCTGGCTGTCCTGTGGTAGCTTCTTCCTCTTCTTGCGGATCGCTCAGGCATCTTCCTGTCAATTATGAGCGCAGATGCGTCATGCTGCCGTTATGCGCCTAACTAAGAAATAGTTAGGCCCAGCAAGTCCGACTTCGGATGGAGGAAATGTTTTTGTAAAGCGTTTCGTGAGAGAGAAAAAAGCAGGAGAATGGACCGGGTTAGGCAGAAAGATAGTAGATGACAGTAAGCAAAGGGAAAAGGCAGAGTCAAAGAGAGTGATAGATTACGGGAAGCTACAAGCACAGAACTTCCAGAAAGTGGGGGAACTATTTATACAAAAGATCCCCCCGGTATCCTCACGGAGGTCCTGTGGTAGCGATTGAGGACAAACCTGGCAGATCTGCGCTGGATTGCCTCGACCTTGTCGGTAGTCTAGTGCGGTGGAGGGAAGGGTGTCGGTGGCAGGTGTAGAGGCCACCCAGGGACCGTAGCATATCCCAATCAGATAATCAGGGACGAGTTTCGAGGAGTAGAACTGTTGTTATTGCGTTTGAATATGCTCCCCCCTCTCCCCCCACTAACCTTGGTGTTGATGCTACCCCAGATCGTGAGGTAGGGTGGTATAGTTGACTGGTAAAAGAGCCGCTAGATCGTGAGGTAGGGTGGTATAGTTTAAAGGCACACTGGGCTATAACTTTAAGACTGCCTCCGATCCCAGTATTGGAATCGGGTATTTTAAAACTCCATTTTCTCTCGTCGGGTAGTCAGTTGAGAGAGAGAGAGAGAGAGAGAGAGAGAGAGAGAGAGAGAGAGAGAGAGAGAGAAACAAGCCAGCGGCTCTCCTAGCTGTGGGCTTTCACCTGCGCCAGTTTAGTTTTTCCCTCCTTTTCCGTTTGAAAAAAGGATGCTTTCGCTGCGAGCGCCAAGCAGAAACTGACATTTTTATGATGACGAGATGGGAGTTTTAGCCTACTGCTTGCTTATATATTACCGCGCTGGCTTTAAGCATTGGAGCCTTGCTCTTTGACCTGATCAAAACTGGAGACTGGGGGTGGGGTGGTGGTGATGGGAGAGGGGAAGGGGGGGAGGGGGGAGGGAAGGGGGGAGGGAGGAGGAGTTACTTTCTGCTCCCCCCCCCCCCCCCCCCCACCCCGATCCAGCCTACCAAGCTTAGTGTTCTGTTTTTGGATCAACGGTCATCTGTTTGTTTATCTGTTACTTCATTTTTGCTAGTTTGTTTGCTTTCTTGTGTTGCGTGTGTGTGTGTGTGTGTGTGTGTGATTATGAAGTGTTTTCTTGAGAATTAGATGTAGCTATGCCATGTGGCAAACATAGTGTGACATAGCCAGTTTCACTTGTAATCCATGGTTACATTTGAAAAGGGGGACATTATTTAACTCCCAAAAAGTATTACTAGAACCAAGACGTTTAGAGCGGGCATTGAATCTGCATCTTAGCCACATTACTGTCAGTACGAATGTGTTTGAGGTTCTTCTTCTTCGTCTTTGATAGCTCACACAGTTTCCTGTCAATTATGAGCGCAGATGCGTCATGCTGCCGTTATGCGCCTAACTAAGAAATAGTTAGGCCCAGCAAGTCCGACTTCGGATGGAGGAAATGTTTTTGAAAGTGTTTTGTGAAAAAAGTCAGGAGAATGGACTGGCAAGGCAGAAAGATAGTAGATGACAGTAAGCAAAGGGAAAAGGCAGAGTCAAAGAGAGTGACAGATTAGAGAAAGTTACAAGCACAGAACTTCCAGAAGGTGGGGGAACTATTAAACAAAAGACCCCCCCCCCCCCCGACATCCCCACGGGGAGGAGGTTCTTCTTCAAAATATCATTTTCACTCTTTCCACTATTGTCAAAAAATCAGCAGTACATGTGCATATTTCATTTGCATTGCAAGTTTTGGATGCTATCTCTCTCTCTAATACTCACCCCCCCCTTTCCCCCACCCATCCCCATCACCCCCTTCATATTTGTGTTTGCATAATGGCCTATGGCTGATGTACATTAAACACTCAGACTCTAACACTCACACACACATACACCCATACAGAATTCAAAGTCTTGCATCAGGTAACAAGATTTTGTTTTTATTGATCTCTTGTTTCCAGTTCCAAAGACCTGTACACAGAACTAAAATGATGCACGCACATGCACACCCAAACATACCAGTCATCACATTCCCTCCCTCATCCATCCCCATCCTCATCACTCCCTGCTTAATTCAGACACTATGACTCACAGTATGACCCACCAAAAACCCCAATCATGTTCATTTACTGAAAAAGTCAAAGAAGCAAAAGTTTATAAACATGCACACATTCCAAAAAAAGAAAACCGTCATTCGGCAAAAACAGTTCAACAAAATGTTCTTGGCAAATCCACATTTTTGACTGCAAGAGGTTATTAATTATTCAGTGATGAACCAAGGATCGAAAAGTGATAGGACAAACTGTCCTGAGACAAGATAAATAAATAGGACAATATCCTGAATTTTGCACAAATCAATAAGACAGTGCCAGTGTTGCAAATTGAATCAGACATTTGTCCTGACAGGGGAGAATACATTTTCAATTTTAACAGGTCAATGACTTGTCAGTATCACTGATTATTGACGGAAAGGTATTTTGGGCGAAAAGGACAGCCTCCATAACAGTTTTCTGTCGATAAATCATTTCCTTAGGGCGATGAGATTCTCAGAAAACCAAAAAGGAGGAAAAAAGAAGCTGGGGGTCTGAGGCCCGGTGTAGGCGACATCAGCAAATGGATAACTTCCGCTTTCAGTTTTGCAAGCTGCAGAGTAATGATACATAGAGCAGTATTGGCAGTAACCGGAAATGTCCATTTGAGAATGAACCAATCAAGAACAAAATATCAATCAAACTTCTTGCCGCATTTACGATTCCACACAAAACCTAACACCCCTACCCCCACCCCCCAATTTTCTCAACGGATTTACACTGATCTCAAAAATGACCCCTGGGGCCATCAAAGAGGAGGAAATCCTCCAATTGGAAGAAAAATCTCATCTCTGTAGGCCAGGGGCAAACAAAAATGCGGATCTAGCCAAGCTCCCACGCCAATTAATGAATCAATTAAACACAGCCGAATTCTCTGTACACTGTGTGCCAGACCCAAAGGATGGAGGCGGAGAGTTAAGGGGTGGTCTGGGAATGAAGCAATTCTCCAAACACAACTCCAAAACCTACATGGACAACCCCCCCAAAAAAAACCCACCCCACCCTAACATGGGTGCTCCTGGGAAATTAAAAAAATCCTGCAAGGCAGGGGTCCAGGGGTCGCCCAGGCCCCGGTGGAGTGCAGGGACAGCGCCCCTCCTGGGGGTTCCGGGGGGCAATGCCCCCTGGAAGCTGAAGGGAAACAACAGTTTCCAATGTAACTGACAGGCTCTCGTTGCACTTTCACTTCTGGTTAAACTTCATGACCTCTATAGTATAACTAGCAAAATGCATCTTCTCAAATTCTCATAATCCGGCGATGCCGGCTGCAGGCAATTAAAATAAAAATCCTGAACTTCATGACATCCTGAAAGCAGGAGCATCCATGCCCTAACACTCGCATCACACCCTGTTATGGGTGAACCACCAATAAGATGGCGGTGGATGATGGCTCAAAAATAAAAAAATCACATTTTTGAATGGCACTGGGGCCTCGTCTCTTTCAATGATACAGTGACTTGGAAAGACATCTCTCCTCTACTCCACTCACACTTACATGGACACGAGTCTCAAGATCTTCAAACAGACAGATGGGGGTGGGGGGAGGAAATCACATTTCATGCACTGAAGCATTGTCATCATCATCATCTTTTTTTGCACATAATTTTTGCATTTAAGGTCTGGAAAAAAAAAAATCCACACACACAAACATGCACACACACAAAATTATAACCCAAGACCATAGTCTTGGATTAAAAGAAACAAAACAAAAAAACCCACAAAAAACCCAAGGTTGAATCCGAGCGGGTGCAATTTCCCTCGCATGCTTCTCTGGGTTTGGTGCCTGAACGCACACACGGATGTGGCACACACAGACAAAACAACATTAGTTCCAAGAAGTTTCGCTCGGAAACTAAAAGAAACCCCAGTGTAAACAATGTTATATATACGCATTTCATGAGAGACAAAAAGGGGATGTGATTGATGGCGATCGATTCTGGACTGTACTCGATACTTACTTCCCTTTAAAACTACACGGAAGGGGGAAATACAGAAGATCACAAGATACATGTACATGCATATCATCAGGCATAATAGTGTATATCATCAAGAAAATGGCAATCAGTAAGGAATGAGACCATCTCATTCCTTGTTTGTTGTTGTCCAATCATCCATTAAAACAGTTGCAAAATTAAGATCCGTCATCTGACAAGGGTTGTACGAAGAGGAGAAATGGGATATATATCCCACATGCATTCAACATCTTCTTCTTCTTCGTTCGCTCACTTTCCTGTCATATGAGTGTAGATGCGTCATGCTGCCGTTATGCGCCTAACTAAGAAATAGTTAGGCCCAGTATGTCCGACTTCGGCTGAAGAAATCTTCGTAAGAATTTATAGAAAAAAGGCAGGAAAATGGACCAGTAAGATGGAAAGATAGCAGATGACAGTCAGCAAAGGGAAAAGGCAGAGTCAAAGAGAATGACAGAATTAGAGGAAGTTACAAGCACAGAACTTCCAGAAGGTGGGGGAACTATTTGCACAAGACCCCCCGGTATCCCCATGGGGGAAACGTTCAACAATATCTACAACGGTTTCACCAAGTGTGACAACAGATAAAGAAACCTAAATACTTACATAATAAAAATGAAAAGTTAAAAAAATGATACAAGCATGTTTCGTAGGTAAAAACAAACAAACAAAGAATCTGCATCAATTATAAAGATACCCACCAGGAATTAAATGACTGATCAAAATATTTCAAACTCCAAAGCCAGGCTAAACAGAAAATGGATAACATATATATACCAGATAGGTGTTTCACATACATGGATGGTATATAAGCATAGATTTAAAAAAATCAGATAATTTTGAATATTACTTATGAAGAAAAAAAAAGGAGGGTGTAGGCAACTGTACTCATCTCAAGAACATGTTAATTACATAAAATTATCAAAACATGTTAACGATGCGTTATTCTTTGAAAATATTTGCATGCACTTGTGAAATGCTAATAAAAAGAAAGTGCTTTGTCAATAAAAAAGAAAAGAAAAGATACATAGTAAAATATAATTCTAAAAAAATACATACTATAAGTATAACACAGTGCAACCCAAATGAGGCAAACATTTTTTTGGGGAAGACTACCTAAACAATTGTGAATGTTTACAAAACTTCCCAACCGTTTTCATGTGAAGTACACACAACACAGAGACCCGTTTCCAACCCATCAATATTTTTACAGCGTGCGTTCTGTACATTCCTGACATAATGAAACAACGTCTGTGTAGTGTAGTACTGTCATGATACATTTCTGCACACAGAGCCAGAGAGAAAAAGCAGCCAACATGATCAATACAGTTTTTTAAAAGATTTCTTCAATAGTTTTTTTCTCCATAACATTTCCTCAAGAACAGGTTTTCAAAACACTTCCTCGGGACAGGTTTTCAAAACGATTTTCTCAATACAGCTCTTAAAAACATTTCCTAAATACAGTTTTTCAAAACATTTTCTCTTACCCACGTTACAACCACCAATGACCAACTTTCGACCAATCATAAATTTGCTCAATCCAGACTCAAAATTCAAGCAACGAGACAAACGCCTGCGTACTGTCAAAGTTAATTCACTGAAGCATGCACTGTACACATTGAACTAATTATAAAATGGAAGTTTGTACACATTGTCAATGCAATGAAGTCTACATGATAGTAATACACATGACGAACTCATCCAAATCTGCATTGTACACAGTGTTTATGTATCTTCTATGACAATACAAAGACACTCTCTGGGAAGATTGTCAGCGTCAGAACAGTAGAAAGCAGGGCTCCCAATCGTCCCGCAAAGCAAGGGGTCCCAGGGACTCCCCTTCACTTACAGTATAGAGGGTCCTAGAGGAGGGATAGAGGGTCCCAGTGGCATTGCGAAAGCTAAAAATATTTTTTCAAGTGCATCCCTGGGACCCCCTGCATTCTTTTAGAGGGTCCTTTAGAATTTTAGTGCTTCATAGACCCCCAAATGGGGGTCCCTGGGAGCCCTGAGAAAGGGTTGATTGTGGACATGCACAATCACAGCAATGAAAAAAATAAAAAGTTACTTAGCTAGCCTGTCATAGTCCCGTCAACAGCTATGGTTATCTCAGGACTGTCACCGCGTAAAGTTCGACCACGCATAACAAAACACACATCAATGATTCTCAACAACGTCCAAAAACCTGAAAACAACACACACACAAAACAGTACAATTCACGACATGACACCTTCATCATTGTACCCTATAGCTCATAATTTCACACAGTGCTGGAAACGTAGAGCCACCCTACTCTACTGATCGGATCCCGGTTATAAAAAGACAGTAAAAAAGGATAACAAACACATCCTAGTAAAAAAATAAAAAAGGCAATATAAAGCAAATATGCACTGCAGAATGGGCAACATGTGCGTAAGGTCTCATGCGTGAAAGCCAGTGAACAAAAAAACTGGCATGTCATAAATTGTAAAAAGGGTTTTATAGAGCTCATCAGAGAAGAAACCTCTCAGTCAAGCTTTTTACCCTCCTCTTCCTTAAACTCTAAAGGGGGCTGGGCCACACCCAGGTCATGACTCTAGACGCCCCTCCGCAACACCAACAACTCAAAATGGCACATACCGTAAAATGCGGACTATAAACCGCTACGTTTTTCCTCCACTTTGGCCCATGCGGCTTATAGACTGATGCGGCTTATCTGTGGATTTTTTTTCTCCATTCTACATTTATTAGTATGATTAAATCTGCTTCTGGCCACATTCTTCAGCCTATTTTGAGCTTCTTTAGTCAAAACTGGTTTTGGTAATCAATAGATTCTAATCTCATGCTTAAAATATTAGAGAACATTAAATACTTGCGTTCTGACAGGAGAATTTCTATATTTGTGTTGGTTTGTGTACATACAATTTTCTCTGCGGCTTATAAACTGGTGCGGCTTATATGTGAATAAATACCTAATATTTTGTCAATTTAGGGGATGCGGCTTATATACAGGGGCATCTTATAGTCCAGTTTTTACGGTACTCTACATTTCAACAAACCAATACTCGCGTAATTCCCCCGTCAACCTCGGCAGCATTACACACAACAAAACAAGAGGCAAAGCCTTCAAGGCTCACTTGAACAGGAACATGTGAGACAACAACAAACACAAATTGAGGGGGGTGTCTAAAGTACAAGACTAGTCGCCAATAACATTTTAAAGTACAAATGAAACTATCGTTAATGGATACAACTAAAAAAAATTTGTTTTTTAAAGTGCCCGTGCCGAGAATCTGACCCGGAACCATTGGCATGACAGACACACTCTACCAATGAGCTATCGAGGCTTTCAGTGTTGATGAGTTTCTTAACTCATGTTGCCTGTTGAATACTCTCTAACCCACTAATCTAAAACGTTATCTGTTTACAGTGTTGTTTTAAGTATTGAATTATTCAAATCATTATTGTTTGAAAGCGTGCATAGACATCTATCTGTGTGCAAAGTTTGAACAATGTATGCCTTCTATTTCCCGAGAAAATGCCAACGTTAAAGTTTGGAGATTAGACCACGGACGCAACACACACAGACACACAACCAAACAACTATCATGCTATAGACTCTGTTAACAATACTCTGTTAACACAAGTGAGCCAAAAAAAAAGGGGTGTGAGGGTATTGAATTGCCAAAATTAACCGTTTAAAAAAAGGAAATAAACAACCGATAAGAAAACAACACCATAACTGCTATCTAACAACTATACCAAGAAAAGAGTGTGTAAGAACCAAAAGAAGAATCAGAATGTACAATGTCATTCTCGTGTGCAAAGTAATAAAACTATTAACCATACAAAATTAGACCAGAATTGTACACACTTGGACAATTTAAAAAGAAATAAAAAAAAAGGTTTTGTTTCGCTTGTCACAATAATACAAAACACTCTGAAAACGTTCAAAATATTACCAAACTAAAAGCATGCAAAACATTTACTGAACAGAAATGTTCAATGAAATAAAAAGAAAATGAAAAGTAGACAGAACAAGTTTTTATTAAAAAAAATAAAAATCAAATACCGCAAGAGAATAAAATTTTATACAATGCACAAAAGGAAACAAGAAGTACATTTTCCAAAAAATATGAAAACTAATACAATTATAGAAAAAGACATAATATTATCATCACTACTACGTTGCTAGATACATTCCTTATAGATACATGTGCTCTGTATATTGTCGTTGAATAAACACGAACAGCACAAAAACACAGCCTTTTACTTTTATTGCAAAAATACAGAGAGTAGGTATAAAAAGATTTTGCTAAAACAAGAATCATGCCAATGTTGTCAATGTCTTTAAATATGATTATGATAAATGTGATTTTTTTCAATTTTTATGTGCTATTTTAATAAGTTATATGGATTTACGCATCAGAACAAAAAACATTCATTATTTTGTGTTTAATATTAATTAAATTTAATGAATGTAGTTGCGTAAGCAGGAGTTAGGGGAGAGAATAATAAAGGAAGCTTCAGTCTGGTGAAATTAGGAAGATGAAAAGTTTTTTCCCAAATCTATGAAGATAAAAAGCGCTCATAATTATGCAAAAATACAAACTTGCAAAGCGAAATATTTTCTACACATAAAATTGGTCATCCTTTCTCACACCTGTCACATACAAATTACTTTCTGAAATACTTGTCACAATACAAAGAACTCCCCTAAATACTTGTCACATACAAACTACCTACACATTCTCAAGTTCTTATCGTATACAAATCGAACAAGCAAAAGAAAATTCTCACACATTCTCATCTCTCTCTCACTTCCATAGCAATCGGCTTCAATTTTCTCCATGCATTTTTCAGTGCAAAAATCAGACAAACAAAATTATTAACTTTTTAATCACATGCCATAGAATAGCAAACATTAGTATATGTTTGTTTGTTGTCGTACCCTGGCTAAAAGACTCCAGGGATCATCCCAACAGCCGAAGCACTTGAACACCATGGCACAAATGCAGCAGCTGGGGATGAGAACATTACGTGTGTGACCGGTTTTGATTACCTACAAGTGTCCGTTTATTATTACCCCGCCACATGGGCAGCCACACTCCGACTTCGGAGGAAAACCTTAGTATATAAAAAATATGGTTTCATATTATAGGCATAAGGGAAAGTCAAACCACACACACACACACAAAGCAGATGCCAACAAACTTAGTCTCCTCCATGCTATGATAGGGCAAAGGTCAAATAATGGCAGAGGACAAAAACGGAAGTCCTTCCCCATTTACTTTCCAGTCACACAATTTCACGTCACATTCTCACCTCTCTCTCTCTCTCTCTCTCTCTCTCACACTTCCATAGCAATCGGCTTCATTTTTCTCCCTGTATTTTCAGTGCAAAAACCAGACAAACAAAATGATTAACTTTTTCACCACATGCCATAGAATAGTAAACATTAGTATATGTTTGTTTCTAAATTTACATCCATAATTTCCCTGTACAAAGTCTTCAGGTGATTTGGTGATGGGTGATTTTACAACATCCAGTCATTAGTATGGCAACAAGGGAGGGGGGCCCCGGGGGGAGGGGCAGTCAGACAAAAGTTGAGACAAAGGGGGAAGGAAAGGAAAGTAGGAGGAAAAAGGTGGGACAGTTTGTCTAAAGCTTGCTATCTACCACCCCCTCAAATCCCAACTTGTTTTTAATTGTTTGTGGTTCTGTGTGTGTAGTCTTTTTTTCTTTCTTTCTTGCCTTTAAAGAAATTCTTGAGAATTATGTTCTCATGCCTATGTTCACGATCTTTGACTTCGTTATCTTTCGGTTTCATCAATGTTCGTTTTCAAGTCGTCACTGGCAACTGAACTCATTGGTAATAACATCGCTGTAGTGATTGTACTAAGTGAATGAACATTGTCGCGTGTGTGTGAAAATTACTCCTTTATAATAACTTGCATGCTTATTTGAACATATATATATATATATATATACACTGCAGTTTTATATACGCCCCGTAGTAACGCCTAGTACAGGTAATGCCAAATTGGAAGGCAATCGGCCCAGAAACGCCGGAGATACGGGCGCCGAGAGGCCGGCGGATGCGCGTTTCGCGCATTTGCGAAGCCACGCAAATGATACGGCCGCCTCGGTTGCCGTTGCCATCACCCGGTTAGGGCTCACAGCAAATTTGAAGCGATTCGGTCGAAAAACGGAGGAGTTATAAGGCCCGTTTTGTGTTTCAGACACACACACATGGACACTTGGCTTATTACTATATGATTCAAAACCATGGGGAAAAAACAAGTGGGACGACTGTGGTGTCAATTTAATTGGCAAATAGTTCGGGCTACTGCCCTTTGATACACTGTAGTTGTTGTTTTTTGTTTGTTTTGTTCAAATCAGTGTGTCCCTTAACTATATACCTGCAATATACTTAGAGATACCAATCGTTGGCTTACAATGTTCCCAATCTTTTCTCTGCTTGTTGCTTTAAGTCATGAAGTTTTCACATACAAAATTCATATTTCCAAAAAAATAAAAACAGTCTTGATATTGGTGTGGTTTATTTCTTGGCCCAATGTTTGTTTATTATTTTTAGTTTATTAGGCCTTTTTAGTCTTAGCAAAAAACCCGCACAAAAGTCAGTCCCTGGGACTGACGGATCAATTTTTTGTTCAGTGTTCTGGTTTTGCAAGTCACGGTACTTTTCTGGTATTTACCAATTACTCTGATCACATGCCACGATTGTAAAAGATATATATACATACCGAAACATCCTCTTTTATTATTATTATTATTATTATTATTATTATTATTATTATTATTATTAGATCCCCACAATAAAGAATGGAGAATAATGCAGCTCAAAGATGTCACAAATCCACAGCAGGATGTAAGGATCTATCAATGTGAAAGTTTGTTAGTAAAATCCCATGGCAATAAAATCTGAATGATTTGACTGACACTTGACAAAACAGCACACACACACACACCAACTTTCATCAGAAACACACAAGAACGTACTGATTACATGCATCCAAGCAATTTATTTCATTAAACCTATCAAAAACAATGAAAAAACCCCAAACATCTTTAATTCATTCAATGCATAATTTTAAAAACTGAGTGAAAGGAAAATAACATACATGGACTATTTGACTGAGAATTCAGGCTCTCTGTTCATAGATGGATCACACAATTACACCTGAGGTTTCTTATTGTAGTCTTGAGGGTATGTCCCAAATTTGCAATTAAATCTGGATCTACTCAACCTAGTCCAACAGCAACTGAACAAGACATAACACATCTAGAACACTGTCAAGCTCAGAAATCAGCAGAAGCGGTCAAGAAAACAACATGAACGCGAGAACAAAACTCCAAATTCCTAACAATCCCTTTTAAAAGCATAGCAGTCACTCATAGATTTGTATCAATAGATGGGTTTGCGGCAACGTTAAAGGGGCACCCTGACGGATGAGTTTTTGCAAGAAACACATCAAGATCACCAGGAAAACACCCTTTACAGAGATCGCAACACTCACTTTGCTCTGGTTTCCTAGAAATCAGACCGTCAAATCGGCGATTCCTCCTTGGCGGAGGTGCTGGGAGTCATATTCTTTCAATGAAAGAGAAGGCATATGCCTTGCACATAAAACTTTAACCACTTGAAATCTAAATTAAACAGATAAAAACGAGGCCGCACTGTGAGCAACAGGGATCCCCCCTAAGCTCATCAGTCCAAGATCTATTTTTCATTTGTAAAATTACAGTACAATGCAAAATCAATCAAAACCCATGTGTGCATAAAAAATGGTATGTTCTGGACATAAGCTGACAAACACTGCATTATCCTTGATCTTTAACGCGCTTCTGGTTAATTCCTGTGATTTGTTACTCATTCTTTCTTTCTTTTCTTTTTTTTTAATAAAGCAAGATTGCAAAAATCCCCTGAAGGATGTCAGGAAACACCTTAAAACAGAGACAGAGGCAGACAGACAGATCTATAGAAAGAGACTAACAGAGAGAAAGGCAAAACACAACACAAAGGAAAGATATAACAGCAGCAGACACGAAGAGGACCTTTAGTAATAAATCAACACAGCAACATTCCAAGCCTCAAAGACGATTCAACAACTGCGGTGTATCTATCTAAATATCAATGATCACAGGAATGAAAACTTCATAAAAGTCCTAACTCAAAGAACATACAACAGAGAAAATTAAAGACTTGGTAACTCAATGCCGTATTATTAATAGAGTCTGCAAAGAACTGCTAATATTAGAAACTCGTGCTTTTTTTTCTCCAATTATCAAGGGTACAACATTATCGGATACAAATTTAAGCTCTCAAGTCACAATTTATATTCGGTACTTTCTCTCAACTGGATCTAATACCCATTTAATGGGAGACTTAGTGGGATTTTTTTGACGCCAGGTGGCATGACACTCGAGAGGGGCTTATCACGCCATATTCTTAGTTGGGCGTAGTGAGAGAGAGAGAGAGGGTTGGACTCCTCTCTATCTCTCGCTCTCTCTTTATCCCCAACAAAGAATATAGATGGGATTAGCCCCTCGAGTGTCACGCCATCTGGCGTCAAAAAAATCCCACCAAGTCTCCCATTGCCACAGGGCTTTCCCAACATAACTAGCACATCAGTCAGCTAACATTTACATGTATCTACGGAGCACCCTGTGTATGTTCATCACAGGCAACGGTTGAAGCGCATTAACCTTTCTCCATCATTCACAACAGGCTGAAAGAAATGGCTTGGTCAGACCTGAATCGACAGAAGGCTTTAGAACAGAAAAAGGTGGAGGTAATAGGGCATTTGCCACGAGTGTTCGTTCTCTATACTAGACTACTCACTTGCCTGAGCTCGTAATGCCCGAGTTACGTTGACCTTTCTAATTCAACTCTCTAAATTCGACTGTTAAATTCAAGGTCGCCGGCACGCGGCAAATGCCCTATTGAAGCTTACGTTCCTATGTCAGCTACTATGCTCTTTTTGGTATTATATCGGTACTATTCATGCGTAGTGTACAGATCTTTTTTAAAATTTATTATTAAAATCTATCTAACGATGGCTTCAACTAGAACATCACCAGTGTTTCCCATAAGGATAAAATGTGAGGGTCCCAGGGACCCCCTGTGCAACATTTTAAGGGTCCTTATGAAATGTTTAACCCTTTCGCCACCAATGTCGCATTTTTGCACCACAATGGTTTAACACCCATGTCACTAAAAGGCATCAAATCAGGGCCTGTTATCTGAAGACCTTATTTTTGTAATTTTGGGAGGTAAGGATAGGCCTAATGTTATACACGTCACAGAGGAATTTGCAATAATGCAGATTTTCTCTCTCTCTGTGACTCAGGTAAGTTTAATGATATTTTTGGGCTGAAAAATGACTGGTGGCGAAAGGTTTAAGGGTCCCCAATTAACACTTAAAAACCCACTTCAACGAAGGTGAATATGCGAAACGCACAAGCTACATACCTGCCTTCTCATGTAAAATCTTTGTGCATGCTCACACACACAACAGGGAGTAGAGAGATTAAACTTGGTCTGTGAATGTGCGTCCTTGGGATGCACAGTGATGAAATTGACCCGATATTAGTGCTTCAGGGACGCACAAATGTGTGATAGTTAGGCCGTGTACACACATAAGCGGATATTCCATGCGGAAACCCTTGCGCAATCCACAAATAAGTGAAACAAAGAAGGGAAGAGATTTGCGCACGTGTCCGAATTTCCCCTATATGCGTAAACTTCTATCCTTCTTTCTTCCACTTATTTAGGGTTTTCCGTACAGAACTTCCGTACGGAACTAATGTGAACCCGGCCTCAGTCTATTATAGTCCCGTCAAAATGTGCGTTATGGGAAACACTGATCACTTGCATCACAAGACACAAAGGCTGACCACACCTGTGGTAGTGTGGGTAAGTCCACTTGCTCGTAATGCTAACAACTGCAGGTCAAGGGTTTGAATCCTATTCGCCTTTGAATTGTGTCCCTTGGCAAAGATACTTTACACTACACACAAGAATAATATCAAAACATACGTTGAGACGCTCACAATCATGTTAATACGTTCTGCTAATTTAATTACATAGTTGGCATTTACCTTCATTAATTAACCAAAACCTGACACTCAAACACACGAACTCAAGATCAAATACCATTTTTATTTCATAAACAAATGTGGGCTTAAAAAAATAGTTAAATAGATAATTTTGTTAACAAACGAGCTCAAGCTGAAATTAAATAACATGCTAGTAGTAGTACACACTAAGACAAAAAAATTATATCTTAGAAGACCAATCAAAGGAAAAATCCAAACCGATATCAAATTATTATTTTTCTAATGTCACTCGAAAAAGCCTGCTACTTTATCCCAAACTGGCTTATGATACCAAACTTTAGGCCATTACACGACAGAGCAAACTAATCAAACATCAAATAAAAAAATAATACAATATAACAAAAAAAGTTTTTTTTAAAGTGACAGCCTATAGCATGGCAACTACACATGCACTAAGACATGCATGAACACTAATGCTTCCCAAATAAAAAAGGACATTTTCCACCAGGATGTTCTGCGCGTGCATGTGTGTGTGTCTGTGTATCTGTGTGTGTCTGTCTGTGTGTGTGTGTGTGTGTGTGTGTGTGTGTGTGTGTCTGTGCGTGTCTCTGTGTGTCTGTCTGTGTCTGTGTGTGTATGTCTGTGTGTGTGTGTGTGTGTGTGCGTGTGTGTGTGTGTGTGTGTCTCTGTGTGTGTCTGTGTGTGTCTGTGTGTGTCTGTCTGTGTGTGTGTGTGTGTGTGTGTGTGTGTGTCTGTGTGTGTGTGTCTGTGTGTGTGTGTGTTTGTCTATGTGCGTGTGTGTCTGTGTGCGTGTGCGCACGCGCACAAAGTACACGCTACGACTTACTCTCCAGAACTAAACATCTCTGTCCGCCAACATGTCTGTTGAGTGTGGGAGGGGGGAGGGGGGTGAGGGGAGGGGGGCAGATCACTAACTTCACAGCCTGTCTTCTCTTCTCACGCACACTGTTCACGAACCACTACGTCGGCCAGTTTTTACTATCAACCGCAAGCGTTAGCTCCACCAAATACGGATCACGCTGTTTCAGAATAACATCGCAGTCGCATTTTTGGCGGAGATTTCTTTTTTTAGTGGAGATTCATTCAATTCTGGCGGAGACGGCGGAGCTGTTTTCATGCCTGTAAAGTAAACTAATGTGAAAAATCAGAAAGTAGATGGTGGTTGTTTTTTTTACTAACTACTATCCATAAGAATGAAATAGTGAGGCCAAGAGAGGAGATGACGAAACTGAACAAAGGGTAATTACTCTCTTTTTCTAATTAACTCCCCTAAGGACAACACATGTCCAAGAGTTAATTAGAAAAAGAGAGTAATTACCCTTTGTTCAGCTTCGTCATCTCCTCTCTTGGCCTCACTATTTCATTCTTTGATTAACCAAACTTTCTTTGGAGGCTTACCAGTTTGTTCTGTGTTGTATGTTGTTTATGTGTAACATTTTCAAGGTTAGAAGGCTATGCCACTCTTGGACATGTGTTGATTTGTTTGTATGTTGTCCTCTCCACCATTGTTGATGTGTACTGTGTGGGTGAGGGTCATAAAGGCGAGCATGGCACATTCTTTTTTAAGAATTATGCTTTGCTTGTCTCACTTTGGTTCTGACCCACGCACTGCTAGGTGAATGGTATCGTAATCAACTTTGGTGGAGGAGAGTTAATTAGAAAAAGAGAGTAATTACCCTTTACTATCCATAGCTTAAGTTTTGTGGAAAACAGGATTTGCTAGTACAAGTTTGTAATCCATAACTTTTAAATAGACTTTGCTTTTAGTACAATCCATAACTGAAGTTTTGTTAAAAATAGACTTTGCTTTTAGTACAATCCATAACTGAAGTTTTGTTTTAAAAAAAAGACTAACTTTAGTACTATCCATAACTGGTTTTGTTAAAAACAGAATTTGCTTTTTAGTACAATCCATAACTTAAGTTTTGTTTAAAAAAAATAGACTGCCTTTAGTACTATCCATAACTGAAGTTTTGTGAAAAAAAAAGACTGCTTTCAGTACTGAAGTTTTGCTAAAAATTAACTGCTTTTAGTACAATCCATAACTGAAGTTTTGTTTTTAAAAAATAGACTGCCTTTAGTACTATCCATAACTGAAGTTTTGTTAAAAACAGAATTTGCTTTTAGTACAATCCATAACTGAAGTTTTGCTTTAAAAAAAATAGACTTTGCTTTTAGTACTATCCATAACTGAAGTTTTGCTTTAAAAAAAAAAAGACTGCTTTTAGTACTATCCAAAACTTAAGTTTTGCTTTAAAAAAAGACTGCTTTTAGTTTTAGTACTATCCATAACTGAAGGGTTTTTTTATTTTTAAAAAGCCTTTGCTTTTAGTACAATCCATAACTGAAGTTTTGTTAAAAAAAAGAAAAGACTTTGCTTTTAGTACTAACAGCACAGCTTAAGTTTTGTTAAAAATGGACTACCCCGGTAGTTTTGCTGTTAGTACTATACTGTAGTATACATAACTTATGTTTCGCTAAAATTATAGACTCTGCTTTTAGTACCGTAATTTCCGGCCTATAAGACGCAACTTTTTGACTGAGAGGGGGTGCGCCTTATGCGCTGTGTCGCCTTATAGGCCGGAAATTACGGTACTATCCATAACTTAAATTTTTGTTAAAAACAGACTTTGCTTTCAGTACTATCCATAAGTCAAATGTTGTTTAAAAACTTTGCCCCACTCTCAGCGCGCTAACCAGGACACTCCACCCTACACAAAAGAAAACAAAACACCCAGTAAACTTTGATTTGCATGCCATATGTTACCCTTAAGTCATACATCAATAGTAAATCTGAATGTTTGATCTCACCCACACTCAATAATAATAATAGTGAATCATTTATATAGCGCATTCCTCCACCAAATGTGGAGCTCTATGCGCTTAACAAAAAAAAAAATTAAAAGCAAGAAATTCAACAACAAAACCAAATAATCGCTCACGCACATGCAAATAGGCATACACATACACCCCCCACATCCCACCCACACAGACACGCACGTACGCACATACACACACACACAGAGACACACACACGCGCACTCACACACACCGTTACCATCACCACCACTCACCCCACCCAAAAACACAATACAAATACAATCAGTTGAATAAAGCATCAACACACTCTCTCTCTCTCTCGCAACAAAGCTGACGTAGACATTGCAGTCAACACACCTTGACATTATAAACAGCTCAGCCAACACTAAGCTGGACTAAGCTGGAGCAAACATAGGATTTATCCACCCCCACCCTGAGAGCAAAATGTAATAAAACGGATCAACGATAATATCCCCATAAACTAAACCCATGCAAGCAAATACGTCTGAACATCCCTTTCAATTCATTAAAAAACTGAAAACTATTCACAGTATTATTGTATGCACATATTTTCTTCTCCATAAACCCTCTAGATGCGAACAGGTTCAAAATGTTGCACCAATTTCAGAAAAATTGGTGTGGTTTTTTTAAATTATTTTTTTTAAACATTCATGAACAATTGAGTGTAAATCAAAACCAGTAAAAACAATATTGAAAGTATAAAAGGATGTTTTAAGAAAATATGAACAGAACTGAATACTCAATTTATATCAAGATAGCTTCCTATCAGAGCTAAATCAAATCTGCAATCATTAAAGCAGCTGAACGCAAAGCACTATGCAGCTAAATTCACAGCCAAACCTAAACTTCTTTCACTGATTTAGCATGAACTCCTCCATAGTAATGCTTAAGCCTTGAGAACTGACCAGGATTGTACAAACTAGAGCAGAACATATCTTCTTCTTCTCCTGAGTTCCCAGGCCATACGGCCATAATGGGTAAGGTACGTATGTGTCCAGTTTTCAGTTTTCACTGGTCTCCCCGCTACTTACAGCCGGCACATTCTGATTTCGGAGGAGTTCAAAGAAAAATAATATTTTGAAGATTTTCTTTTTTTAAAGGCAGGAGAATGGGCCAATAACTCAGAAAGATAGTAGATGATAGAAAGCAAAGGGAAAAGGCAGAGTCAAAGAGAGTGGCAGATTAAGGGAAGTTACAAGCACAGAACTTCCAGAAGGTGGAGGAACTATTTGTACGGAAAAGTGTGTGTGTGCGCATGCGGTTGTGTGTTCTGACTCAGAATGTGCATGTATGTAGTTTGTGTGTGCGTCCATTCATTTACAAAGTCAGTGTATATTTGTGTGTGTGTGTGTGTGTGTGTGTGTGTGTGAGTAAGGAAGTAAGAGAACGTTGTGTGTAAGCATCGTGCTTATTTTACTTTCTAATGATTAATTATTTGTTTGCCTTTAATGTTCTTGTTATCAATGTAAAGCGCACTGAGCTCATGTGAGAAAGAGCGCTATATAAATTCCCATTATTATTATTATTATTATATTAATCATCAGCTACAGCAATCAAAGAATTTTGTTCTTGTTAATTAAACAGGCACGAAAACTAATGTTAAAAAAAGAGATTTGCCAGCCGAGAAATCCTTCCACCGGAGGGAGGGGGAGGAAGGAGGGAGGAGGGAGGAGGGAGGAGGGAGGGAGCGCAGCAACTCATTTCACGAATTCACTTGCCTTCCAAAGCTCGAAAACACCATTGGCGGGCCGCTACGTCCGCCATTTTTACTCATAACTGCAAGCGTACACTGCCGATTACGGGCCACGCCGTTTGAGAATAACATCGTGATCGCATTTTTGGCGGAGATAATTATCTTTCGGTGGAGATTCCTTCAACTGCGACAAATTTTTGGCGGAGATGTTTTCATGCCTGATTAAAACTAAACAATAAAATAAAATTCAAACACGCAGGTTTTTTTTCCAATTACCGCGGTATAACTATAAGAGAGTAATGATGCCAGAGAATGTCCATAAGATCAGTGCTCCCAAGGACCCCCATTTGAGGGTCTATGAAGTACTAAAATTCTAAAGGACCCTCTAAAAGAATGTGCAAGGGGTCCCAGGGATGCACTAGAAAAAGTCTTTTCAGCATTCGCAATGGCACTGGGACCCTCTATCCCGCCTCTAGGACCCTCTATACTGTAAGTGAAGGAGTCCCTGGGACCCCTTGTTTTGCGGGACGATTGGGAGCCCTGACAAGATGAAGATAATGAAAAATCAAGGTATTAAAATACAAAGCTAAATAATCAAACAAATTAACACTCCGTTCAAAACTACCATCTTTTTCAAACTATAAGGCGCACCCCTCAAATTTTACACAAAAATAAAATTTTGCTCCGATACTTTTTTACTAAATTACTAGTCATACTAGTTATAAGCCGCAGGGGTCTCAGTCTGGGGGAAAAGAGCATTGCCGTTTAGTACGTAAAATATGGTACACACATACCACCCACCCACCCCTTTCACTTTTCATACTTTTGCAATAAGTCTGGATACCACCATCATGTGAGGAAAAGAACAACGACAAATATACGTTTACACATGCTCAGATTATTTTGTTTGTAAAAAAAGAAAACCGACAAAATATCCAACCCCTTCGCTGTCAGTCACCGATCTCCTGTGATTGGTCGATCATTGTTTGGAGAAGGAACAGACTTTAAGCAAGCATGCGCGCAGCACACATCATGCCAGCATTACACTTTACAGGTCTTTCGTTATAATAGGAATTGTTCGGAAATAATTAAGGGGAGTAATTTCATGATGTGTGGGAGTGATCTTGCCTAATTCAATCGGTCAAACAGGGGAAGTCACTCTACCATCAGCTCTCGTAGCCTATCGACTCGTGTGTTTGAGCAGACATACAGCACTTAGAACACTGTGCATCATTCTAAAACATTATGTCATTTATTATATTTTTACGTCACAATTTGCAAGTTTTATCAGTTTGTGGCCACTGGCCACCCCTAATTTTTATTAAAAAAATGTTTGCAAGTCACTGACTCGCATCCTGCGGTTTCAAGCTTCAACGTCATTGTTGCTATGGTATTTGACCGAGTAAACAACTCTAATTTTCACGAAGTGCCCTCCCCTAGACTAGTTTTTTTTATAGAAAATTGTCTATTGTAAAAACAACAAATCAAACTTAAAAGCGCACAAACATTCTTTCAATTTACAACGCGGTTCAGTCAGACGAGCAAGTCCAGCATGGCAACACAAGTCTTTCTTTCGTTTCTTGGTGAAAAAGTCAAACTGCAGTCTTACCACTATCTTTGTTCTTTCATTCTTAATGTTTCATTCTTTCTTTCTTTCTTACATTTTTTGCATGTTTTCTTTTTCTTTCTTTCTGGTTTTGTTAAAGGTTCCCTCATTCAAGCCATCTCAAGAGTCTGGTAAGCTTAGCAGCTATCGGTAGATACACAGGCTCAACAAGTCATTTTACTTTTAATTTCAAAAGAACAAGTAGGCAATCATGCCACAAATCAGATACACAGCATTCGCTATCTTTCACATAAACATGCACGCCCATAGAGAAACATGCACAAAAAGACGCACACTCCTTAACCCACATATCTATTTCTCTTTTAATCCACCATCACAAACTCAATCAAACTTGTCATTTTTTGGATAAAACGAAAAAAACATTTTTTTTTAAAGTTTTCTCTTCCAGTGGATATCTAACATGTTAATTTTTTTTTTAACCATCCAACATTTTTCTTTCAACCAACATCCAATATGTTGGTTTTTTTAATACCTATTTCCCCCCTCATTTCTTTTTCGTCAAGTTTTCCAGTGTTCTTCTTCCGCCAATAATGTCCACCTGCCGTAACCGTCAATTACTGACATGTGCTGGGGTTCAAAGAATCATGCAGCGACATGAAGGAGCTGAGCGTGGGGGACTGAACTGTTTCTGATGGTAGGGAGTTCCAGTTGCGGATGGTTCGGGGGAAGAAAGAGTTGTCGTCGGTTCTAGCGGGGATTCTTTGGAACTGCTTGTTGTGGTTTTGTCTTCACATAGTCATAGTCAATGTATAAACACTGACGCTTGCACTCGCATCAACTTCATAGAGTTTACACAGAATGCTTCATTGAGGCCTTGCTCCACAATTGCTACACAACAGGTTTACATGCTGATACACTTAGTTTACTTATTCCGCTACTGACTGACCACAAAAGTACCTGGCTTGACTCTGTTGTACATGTGCATTACTCACAATGCTTCGCTTTATGTAACTTGTAAGCTGGATTACGATTGGTGCAAAGAAACTCTACAGAGAGCTGGACAACGGAGGGTCTTCTGACTGGATGTTGCTATATAGTTTCTCCTTTGTAGTAATTGTACTCATTTTTTCTCCACAAAAGATGATTAAACAGAGAATTGCTAAATTCTTTCACTACCAACTATTGTCTCTGTTCTCATAGAACTCATCCAAAACATCCTCTTACAATTAACTATTGACTTGTTTCGGCATTCTCATTAGCGGTATAAATTCATATTGGGTTCTTTCTGATACTCTCATAACCAATGCATACTAAATGTTCTCGGTTCATTTATCACATTTTTTACCATACCTTCTGACTATGCCAATACACGGTCCATGCAGATTCAGACACTAAAATTCTTCTGTCGATTTCAGTACCAATGTATGTTCCTTTTGACTTGGCACTGAATTCCTTCCGATTTTTAGTACATACAGATATAGTAGGGTGTTACAAATTCGTCCACCATGCAATTTCGTCCAGTTTGCATATAGCAGGGTGTTACAAATTCGTCCGCCATGCAATTTCGTCCAGTTTGCATGGTTACTCACTTTGAAACTGTGTTGTATCTATTCTAAAGGATAGTAAACACACATAGCTGTTGTGAAACCTAAAAGGAATCCCAATGATAAAAACAGTACTATTCATTAGTTTATCCGCTACAATTAAGTTTGAGTTATCTGCATGAAAAGCTGGATCTAAATCTTAGCAACTGCCTGAAGACAGTCACATACCATAAAACTAAATCACGCAGAAACAGGTGCCTAAGAACAAATGTTAATATTCCTTTGTTTTCACAACATGTGTAATTTTATCATGCATGTATTTTATGATGACTAATTTTCAATAGGCAATTTTATTTTTTAAATTTAGATAAATATATTTATGACAAATCAACTGGAAGAATTTGTATCAATGCAATTTCGTCCAATGCAGTTTCTGACTACTCCATCGTTTACAAAATTGGGACTTTCCTGGTATTGCAGTACCTCCAGGATCGTCGCACCATCTTTATAGTTAATAATGCCCCATATGTGCCTGTTCCAGGCTGGAGGACGTCAAACTTTTATCATGTCTCACTACTGAGGGGCTTACATGTGCCATAGTGGATATTTGACCCTCTTGATAAAATTTACTGGAGGCCTTCTCTTTTGTTTTCACATCACACACAATATCTTAATAAGAAAGAGAAGAAAATAAACACATATTCAGCTATTCTATTAATTTATTTCAAACAAGTCACTGTGCTTTGCTCTTTGTCCTTGGACGAAATTGCATGTCATGCCTGGACGAAATTGTCACAAGACACATGACTTTGTTTGCCGCCATTTTCTGGTGAATATTCATGAGAAAACCGTAAACAATTTTGTTAAACTGCTTTCTGATTGATCGATTCTATTAATGGATTAAAAATATGAATCAGATGCTGCATCTACAACCCAGAATATGTCGAACCATACGATAACTGTCTAAACTGGCCGAATATGTAACAGTCTACCTTACACTAGTTACAGGTTGAATTACAGGTGCATATTCCTCCATGACCCTGCAGGCCTTCTTCCTGTAGTTGTTGTTTTTAGTACCAATTCTATTTCATGTTCTATGTTGACTTTTCTCTCAACTCTGATGGATTTCTAGTTGCTGATGCATACTTAACAAACTTGGCTCTAAATGTTCCTGTCACAGTTTCTTGTTGTGCTAGCCTCCGTACTATATTTTCCTTCCATCCTATGCACACACAAAAAAAAAAGTATGTCAATGATCATTGATGGGACATTTCATAGGCTGCGAGGCCTTGGCTAATGAAAGCCTGTCCCACTACCTAACCTAACCATTCTTAAATGCTGGTACACTTCCCTTTCAACTAAATACTGAAATTCCTCGGCTTTCTCTCTTGCTACTTCAGACCTGCCTACCCCCAATTTCGTTTTTTGGTACTCCACGAAAATAAAATTCCGTATTTTGCAAGGAGACCCAAAAACGGAACATTACAGAACAATAAACTGCCATGTGAAATGACGAAAAACACTCGATTTTGACCGATCTTAGAAGACCTTAAGTTCAAATTTTTGCCGTATTAATTTTCCATTTACCGTACTGTATCCAGTACTGAGGCTCAAAATCGTGTACAAAATACGGAAAAATCGTACGGGTAGGCAGGACTGCTACTTGCATGTTCCATCTTGACTTCTCAGTACCTTCTTTGGACTTAAATGCTGGTACATTTCCTTATCAACTCAATACTGAAATTCCTTGGTATTCTCTCTCACTACTTGCATATTCCATCTTGACTTCTCAGTACCTTCTTTGGACTTAACACGAATTGGCGCAGGTCTTTTTCAAAACTCCCTTAAATGAAATTTTCTCTGGGATAGTCTCTCTCTCTCTCCACTACCGACACACATCCCCACTAACCAGGCATACTGACTTGAACATGTGCAGACAATCTCACAGTCCCAGTTCTCTCCTTGCAGATTCATCGGAAGAGAGTTGGGTCTCTCCCACTACCGGTACACCTCTCCGTTGACCTGATACTCAATGGCGTACTCGGGGTAGGCCTGGGTGCTGTCGAAGATCACCCAGATGCGTGGCGTGTGGATATTGTCCACGCACGAGTCGTAGCACCGCCCCAAGGGGTCGTTGGGGTCGAGGGGCGGGGGTCGGCGATAGTCGTTCTGCCCCCCGGTGGACATACCAGTGAGCACACGGGCGAGGAACATATAGCGCGGGCACGGCAAATTCTTGGACAGATCCAACGCCTGCGAAGCCACCCCCACCGCCGATGACGATGACCACGGCTTGGGCTGAGCCGGGGGAGGCTGGTTTAGCATAGAGGGAGGGAGAGGGTGAGGAGGGTGCAGGGGGGGTAGAGGGGGGAGAGGAGGGACGGGGTTGTGTTGGAGGGGGGCGACGAGAAGGTAGCTGTTGGTCTGGAGGTTGGTGTTGGCGGCGGTGAGCAGGGCGAGGGACGACGTCCCGACTCCGCTCAGCGTCACGCCCGCGTTGGACACTGAGATGCTGGCCGAGTAGCCGCCCCCCATCGGAACCATCACCCCCCCACCACTATTTACACCCCCACCCTGGTTAGCAGCAGGATGGGAGGAGGAGGAGGAGGAAGGAGGAGGATGATGAGGAGGGGGGTGGGTCATCACAGACACCTTCCCAGTGCCGTACGTCACGGGCCGGAATTTCCGTGAATGCACCGCGCAGAACGTGGATTTCCGGAACCCCGAAGCGGAGGGGGTTTGCTGTTGTTGCTGGGGGGGAGGGGGGTTCGAGGAGGAAGAGGAACCCGCCCGTGAGATGGGGAGGAAGGAGGAGGAAGGGGAGGGGGCAGGGGGGGCTTGGGGGAGGGGAGGGAAGGCAGGGTTGGGAGGAGGGGGGCGGCTGGAGGAGGAGGAGTGGAGGCGAGACGGCCTGCCGGCAAAGACGGACTGGAAACGGTGAAACATCGCCTGGGACTGAGACGACAGGCCAGAGCTCGACGACGAAGACACCGGGACTGGTCTGCCCGGCAGCGAATGATGCGAGACGGAGGGAGCTGGGGGGGGGCCCTGGTGGGGGGCCGGGCTAGGCCTCACGCCAAAAGGACCGCTCGTTATAGGGTTGGAGGAACTGAACATCACGCTTCCCAGTGACGGCCGGCCCGACGACGATGATGATCCCGATCGATGAGGGTTCCTGCCGTACGCCTGCAGAAGGCGCTGGTGCTTGTCGCTGATGAGCTGGGACAGGAGGGCGGCTTTGTGCGCCGTGGGCTTGGAGGACTTGGTGTAGAATGGCACCTTCTTTGGGTCCATGCTCCTGCCGGACTGGGACATCGCTGGGAGGGAGAAAAAAAGGATAAGAGGGCTTTGTTTGAATCATTCCTATCAACAACAAAAGTAATCCACAGCGCTCATTTTCATGAGTGACAAGGTCACAGGCCAAGGAATCTTAATAAGCACTTTTTACTCAAACTAATACACCAATTGCCAAAGTTGATGACTGTATACACAAATGTGAACAATATGGCCAAGACAAAAATCATCATATCCAAATTAAAAGTTCAAAATGATTAATTTTCTATTTCATTTTGTTTGTTGAATGTTTTGTTTTTATTTTCTGTTTGATTCCTGTGTGTGTGTGTGTGTGTGTGTGTGTGTGTGTGTGTGTGTGTGTGTGTGTGTGTGTGTGCTAAACTTGTGTGTGTGTGTGTGTGTGTGTGTGTGTGTGTGTGTGTGTGTGTGTGTGTGTGTGTGTGTGTGCTAAACTTGTGTGTGCACCTTGTTATGCACAACATTACCTTGTATCTACACTTTGTAGATCCGGAGAAAAAGCCAACCGTAACGTTACCACAGACACACGCGCACTTTCCCAAACACCCCCCACACACACACCACCACTCCACACAAAACAGACCACCGATTAGTCATGAGAACATACACTCACTTCGTTTGCAAAAGAGTGAGCCCAAAATGAAGAAGCTCTTCGGACTAAACTTTGTTTAATCGAACGAGCCAAAAAAATAACACCCCTCAGACTCGCCTCATTCAACCGAGCGAGCCAAAAATAAAAAATAAAAAAATTAACCCTTACCTTTACGCATTTCAAAAACACGAAGGGAATGTTTTAGTCTCATCCACTGAACAAAAGAAAGGGGAGGAGGGGGAGGGGAATGTCCCCACAACACGCTTCGATCGGGCATTAATATACCTGAACTTGCGTTGGACGTCCCGGCCACGGACTGGGACGTACCAAGGCGAGGGGGGACAGGTTGGAGGCTGGGGAGGGGGGGCTGGAGGGGGGCGGGGGGGAAGATGGAGGCGGGGGAGTCAGTGGAAGGGTCGGAGGAGGAGGAGGAGGAGGAGGCGGCTAGCTGCAGCATGGACTTGAGGATGACAGAGCCGGAGGTAGGGGGAGAGCCGCGATCCGTGTAGGCGTTGGAGTACAGACTGTCCCCGGCAAAGTAACTGCCTGTAAGCATCATCATCATCATCATCATCATCTTCGTTATCATCATCACCATCTTCATCATCATCATCTTCGTTATCATCATCATCATCATCATCATCATCTTCGTCATCATCATCACCATTATCATAATGTAGTTATGTAGGCGTTGGAGTACAGACTGTCCCCGGCAAAATAACTGCCTGTAAGCATCATCATCATCATCATCATCATCATCGTTATCATCATCACCATCTTTATCATCATCATCATCTTCGTTATCATCATCATCATCATCATCTTCGTCATCATCATCACCATTATCATAATGTAGTTATGTAGGCGTTGGAGTACAGACTGTCCCCGGCAAAGTAGCTGCCTGTAAGCATCATCATCATCACCATTATCATCATCTTCATGCTTTCCCCTGCACTCACCCTGTCCAAACGTGGTGCCGTGTTTTCCACAGAACCTCCAGTCAAAGCCTGTCCTGCAGATGGCGCTGATGGTGCTTTTATCATTAAATACTTAACACACCGACATAATATTGGACTCGAGCCACGTGGCTTCATTTTGCCTTCCTGTTCGCATTCTCTATTTTTTATCCCTACCTTTTTCCCTGTGGCACGAGGCGGCAAGTGTCGGACTAGCGAGACCCCATTCTTTGGATCGGCTGCTATGGCTTTAATACACAGACATCATATTGTTTCCCCCTGCACTCACCCTGTCCAAACGCGGTGCCGTGCTTGCCGCAGAACCTCCAGTCAAAGCCTCTCCTGCAGATGGCGTCGATGGTGCTGACCTTGGTGCCGTGGAACAGCAGCAGCTCCTTCACCACGTGGCCACTGTTCTCCTGGATCATCTGCTCCTTCTTCCTGAACACGCAGAAAACGCAACAGATGAAAGGACTCGCTTCTTCTTCAGACCTGTTTACCCTGAAATTGGGCTTTGTGATTTCAAAATCCAAAATAAGTGTATTTGTTTTACAAAATTGGAGTACTCCAACAAGAAAGTTTTTTTAAAAAGTGCAAACATGCATACATTTTCATAACAACTTATGGAAATACTATGTCAAAAGTGTCATCCATTATTTACAACACACACACAAATCGCACCAGTTTCCTGAATCAGGCATTGGCAACATACAGAAATTATTTGTTTTCACCATTTCACCATATTTTTCCCCATGTACGATATTTATCATATTTTTGTCAGATATGTGTACAAAATATGGTGAAATCTTATGGTTAAACAGGTCTGCTTCTTCTTCTTTCGCTCAGACAGTTTCCTGTCATATGAGCGAAGATGCGTCATGCTGCCGTTATGCGCCTAACTAAGAAATAGTTAGGCCCAGCATGTCCGACTTCGGCTGAAGAAATCTTTGTTCGAATACATAGAAAAACAGGCAGGAGAATGGATCAGTAAGATAACAGATAACAGTAAGCAAAGGGGAAAGGCAAAGTGAAAGAGTGACAGATTAGAGGAAGTTACAAGCACAGAACAGAACTTCAAGAAGGTGGGGGAACTATTTTTATGAAAGACCCCCCCCCCCCCCCCCCCGGTATCCCCAAGGGGAGAGACTCGTGGAGGGTGCAGGGTCATCCAGCTCCCCAAATGGAGGCACGAGGCATCCACCTACTGCCCCGGGTTATGCTACCATTTGTAATTTGCAGAAAATAATTGTTAGATTTCTGATCACACACACCAAAACATGACCACATATGCTTGCTTCGCTTATCAAAAGCAGCACAGAGGTAAGCATAAGCAAGAGAAGACAAGGAAGATAAAGAGGAGGAGGAGGAGGAGGAAGAGGAGGAGAACTACATCTGCTTTTCACACACATCATGCCCACAGTTCTCCCGAGTCATCGACTCCTTCTTCCTGAACACACATAGAGTGGCACAGTGGTAGCGCGTTCGCCTCGTGTCAAGTAAACCCGAGTTCAAACCTGGGTATAGGGGATTTTTCCTCTCACTGTAAACTAGGCCTGAACTCTTTCTATTCTAACCTGCGCTCTCGTTGCAGGGCATGCGCACAACGCCTCGTTACTAAGGCAACGGGATATCGCATGTGAACTTTAAAAATTCATAGTTCATAGGTTAACAGTCATGCGTGCTTCAAACTGGCTCAGAGGGCTACTACTACGTTTCATTCATGCCTCGACACTGACTGGCTGGTTGAAGGGTCTATTTTGGGACCTTAATATTATATTTTCGCTATTATGAGTATGCCTGGCTTGACAAAACATGCATTTATTTTAAAATATCACAAATCAAAACTAATAAAGTGGATGCTTTGAAACTGTTGCAGGTGTTAGTCCTGTATATTGTGTACATATTGGCAAAATTTCACATTTGTATCTGTTACCATTATTTAGAAAATATTTTTTTGGTAACCTATGCAAATCGGCCAGTATAGAACATTTGCAAGGGGAAGCAACTGGCCAGCATGGAATGAGTTAACGATCTGAACGTGGAGTCTTTCGGATGAGACGATAAACCGAGGTCCCATGTGCCCATGTACTTAGCACACGTTAAACCCAGTGCAACGAAAAAAGTTGTCATTTGGTCCAAATTTAACACCCATCCACCCCCAAACCTTCCTTCGTTCCTCATCAGTCACACAAAAATCACATGCAAAAAAAAGAAAAAAGGGTGGCGTGCCTCTGGCTGCGACGCCCTCTCCAGGTAGGGAGCAACCCGAATTTCAGAGACGCCTCTGTGACTATAAAGTACCTTAATACAACACAAAATAATCAGGACAGGTTTAACTCACAGAGAACCCCCCCCCCCCTCCCCCCATGGGGATACCGGGGGGTCTTTTGTATAAATAGTTCCCCCACCTTCTGGAAGTTCTGTGCTTGTAACTTCTTCTAATCTGTCACTCTTTTTGACTCTGCCTTTTCTCTCGAGTTACTCTCATCCACTATCTTTTTGCCTTACCCGGTCCATTCCCCTGCCTTTTTTCACGAAACACTTTCAAAAACATTTCCTCCTCCAGCCGAAGTCGGACTTGCTGGGCCTAACTATTTCTTAGTTAGGCGCATAACGGCAGCATGACACATCTGTGCTCATAATTGACAGGAAACTGTCTGAGTGATCGAGGAGGAGGAGGAGGAGGACTCACAGGGAAAATGACTTCCAGAGGTAGGGGTTCTGTATGCGCACGATGCGGGTGATGTCGGCGGACGGGAACTTCATGCTCTCGTAGAAGCGCACGCTGACGTTGATGTACTCCGCAGAGTCCGGCTCCAGGGGCACCGCCACCACCTCCGTCAGGTTCTGAGGAACACAGCGACAACAATGACGATAATAATAAAGATCCCCATGGGGATACCGGGGGGTCTTTCGTAAAAAATAGTTACCCCACCTTCTGGAAGTTCTGTGCTTGTAACTTCCTCTAATCTGCCATTCTTTGACTCTGCCTTTTCCTTTCTATTATTCACTACCTTTCTGATTTATTGGCCCATTCTCCTGCCTGTTTTTCAGAAAAATCTTCAAAATAATTATTCTCCTATTGAGCTCCTCCAAAATCGGCTGTACGCAGCTGTGTCGGCTGTACGCAGCGGGGAGACCAGTGAAAACTGAAAGCCGGACACATACGTATCTTACCCATTATGGCCATATGGCCTGGGAACACAGAAGGAAGGAAGGAATAATAAAGAAAGCTTATCAGGGCCCCCCATTTGGGGGTCTATGAAGCACTAAAATTCTAAAGGACCCTCTAAAAGAATGTGCAGGGGGTCCCAGGGATGCACTAGAAAAATTCTTTTTAGCGTTCGCAATGCCACTGGGACCGTCTATCCCGCCTCTAGGAGTAGGACCCTCTATTTTGTAAGTGAAGGAGTCCCTGGGACCCCTTGTTTTGCGGGACGATTGGGAGCCCTGGCTTATATAGCGCACATTCCAGGCTAGCTGCTCATGGCGCAAAAATACAAAAAATACATTTAACCAAATTACATCAATACCCATGCTCGCACGCACACAAGCACACACACAGACGAACACAGCATATCATTTACATGCGCATGCACACATACATACATACGTACATACGTGCGTACGTACGTACATACATACATACATACATACATACATACATACACACACACACAAACACATACACACCTATGCCTACACCAGACCTGTTTACCCCTATTTTGCAAAGTTGTAATTTCTGAAAAAACCCACCCACATAATTTTGAGGAAAAAACCCTGTAATCCAACGCATGACCAATGAACGTCGATATATTTTGAAACAGAAACGGAAATGGCGTGAAATGACTTTTCACCGCATCGTTTCAAAAGCTTCGCTTACCGACGCAACTGTAGGTGGTTTTTTTTATATTTAGGATTTTGTTTTCCCGTTGTTTTTTTCCGTAGCCATAATTACCGTAATTTGACTTTTCCCCCGTAACAATTACGGCAAAATCGGGATGGTAAACAGGTCTGCTACACACACACAATCATTCAATAATAAACAAACATAATTCAGGAAAAGACATGGCCATGAACACGTGGGTGCAACTCCCCAAACTGAAAGGCAGGGGTCCAGTATACAGTGGAGTACTCTGAACATGAAATTCAGGGGACAAAGATTTTTTTTTGCGCATTAACCAATTCTTGTGTTAAGCATTATTTAAGTTATACCGTATTATTCGGCTCGGTAAAGGTGTGCCTCTCCCCCCCCCTGCATTTACAATTTTCCGTTTTTGCCTTTCTTACCAAACATAAAGCTGTATTTTATTAACCTTTTCAGCTAATAACCTTTTTGGAATACTAACCCTATCCCTAACCCTAACCCCCCCCCCCCCCCATAACACGGGAAAACGCAATGAACCACGACTGTGACAAATGGCGCCGTGTACTGCAATACATAGGGGGGGGGTCCTATTAGATAATGGCCTAGGGTTAGGGTTAGTATTCCAAAAAGGTTATTAGCTTAAAAGGTTAATAAAATACAGCTTTATGTTTGGTAAGAAAGGCAAAAACGGGAAAATGGAATTAACCGAGAAATGCAGGGGGGGTGGCACATCTTGACCTTTACCTTCGGCTCATTAGGCACTGCTGTGTATAAGGCGAATAGGGCAATTTTCAAGAAAAATCTGAAACAATCCAAGTAAAAGGCGTTTATAAGGCGATAAACACCTCGCAACAGAAAGTCGAAGTTTGAAACCCGTACACGTCTTGTAAATGATTACCAACCGCCATTTTTGTTGTCGTAAACGAGAGTTGGCTCCCTTCTCAAATAATCGAAACTTCCGTTTTTGCGACTTCCGTTGTTGTGTTTGGCCAATTCTTCACAAAAACTGGTAGAATTATGGCATTTTAAGCTCTACAACGATGCTTTTTACATCCAATGAAGGGTTGTGGCATCTGTTGGACGGCATCTCGGATGATAACAGGGATTTTTAAGCATTTTAACGTGAGTATTTGTCGTATCGGCGACTCGTTACTACTTTCGATGTTGTGACTCACAGTAGACTGTACTGAGTATGGCAATCGTTGCCTCTCTTCTCACGATTTTGTTCACTTATAGGGCACCCTCGTTTATTAGGCGCATAGGTCGAAATTGGAGAAAAAAACATCGCCTTATAGTCTGAAAAATACGGTAATAAAGGGGGGTTTCGTCCTTCAAACAGACGTTGGTGTGTTAGCAGGCATGGCAATGGGGGGAAAGCATTTTTCTCTGAAAATATTTTTTGGGTTCATAAGATGTCTCTTGGTGTGGTCAAGGGGTAAAAAGCCCTTGATGGTGATCAGGGGGCATTCCTCTTGAAGATGAATGTATAAAACTGTTAAAATTAGGGAAAAGAGCATCTCCTGAAGCTTAAAACCCCCTCTGTCATTTGACTTTTCCACATCCACTTTTCTCTGAAATCAGAGAATTCTCTGAAGATTGACATGCCTGGTTAGCCAATATTTTCATGTTATCCAGATTTGTGCTAAGTGTACTCCACTGTATGTTTTTTTAAAAATTAAAAATTAACCACTGAACAATAAGATAATTTTCAAAAATACTCACCTTGGTATTATCCATGTTGGTCCAGTGCTCGGGGAAATCGTTGCGCTTCTGACTCTCCTCGCCTTTAGAAGACCTTAGGCTTTTACTGCTACTACTACTCCCCTCTCCCTCCGTCGGCGCTTGATCCAAGCTTTTCAACTTCAACCACTCCTCCTTCTCCCTCCTCTTCTCCTCCTCCAAGTCCTCCTCGTCGTCCGCGTCCGAGCTGGAGCTGTAGATGAGGTGCAGGAAATTGCGGGGCAGCTTTTTGCAGGAGGCGGAGGATTTCTTGCCCGATTTCCCAGAGGATTTCCCGGAGGATGATGATGATGATGATGATGGTTTCTTGGTGGTGGAGTTGGGGTCGTCGGCGTCATCGGTGGTGGGTTTGGCGGAGGCTTTGGACGACATACTGTCCACCTCTTCCACCGCGTGTATGTCATACCTTCATAATAATAAATATAATGATAATACCGAAAAAACTGGACTATAAGACACACCTGTATATAAGCCGCATCCCTTAAATTGACAAAATATTAGGTATTTATTCACATATAAGCCGCACCAGTTTATAAGCCGCAGAGAAAATTGCATGTGCACAAACCAACACAAATATAGAAATTCTCCTATCAGAGCATGAGTATTTAATGTTCTCAGACGCTTTAAACATGAGATTTTAATCTATTGATTACCAAAACCAGTTTTGAGTCATAAAGAAGCTAAAAATAGGCTGAAGAATGTGGCCCAAAACAGATTTAATCATACTGATAAATGTAGAAAGGGAAAAAATCCAGATAAGCCGCATCAGTCTATAAGCCGCATGGGCCAAAGTTGAGGAAAAAAGTAACGGCTTATAGTCCGCATTTTACGGTAACAACAATGCAAATCATATAGTAAAAAGCCAAGTGTCCGTCTGTGTGTCCGTGTGTATGTGTGTGTGTCTGAAACACGAAACGGGCCTTATAACTCCGCCGTTTTTCGACCGAATCGCTTCAAATTTGCTGTGAGCCCTCACGGGGCGATGGCAACGGCAACCGGGGCGGCCGTGTCATTTGCGCGGTTTCGCAAATGCGCGAAACGCCTATCTGCCGGACTCTCGGCGCCCGTATCTCCGGCATTTCTCGACCGATTGTCTTCAAATTTGGCAGGTAGATGACCGGCGACGGTGACTATCGGTGTGCCAAACCGGAAGCGAATCGATTCAGAAACGCGTGCGCTATGCGCCGCTTTACCTTTTCACGAATAACTCCGCCGTTTCTTAACCGATTCGCCTCAAATTTGCTGTCAGGCTTGCTATCGCCCGGGCAAAGCCTGGCAGCAAATTGGAAGAGAATCGGGAGAGCGCGTCACTCTCAGAGCAGCGCCAACGGGAAACGGGGCCTTATAACTCTGCAGTTTCTTAACCGAATCGCTTAAAATTTGCTGTACTCAGCGTTACCAGTACTTGGCGTTACCGTTAATAGGCGTTACCAGTACGGTGCATTGCCAGTACTAGGCGTTGCGCTAGTAATAATAACAATGCAAATGTTATAACAACAACAATAATAATTTAATTTAATAATTTATTTTGTTAGTCAAGAGAAAGATTTCCTCGTCAAAGGTCGAGCACGACTGAAAATTCGGAATTTAGCCAACAGCTTGTTGAGTGTTCCTTTGTTGTTATCCTACAATAATAATAATAATAGTGGATTTCTGTAGGGCTCTTCATCTGTGCTCAGTGCGCTCTACACAGTGATGTCCTAAGGGCCAGGTCATAGAACATTGTCCTATTAAAACTGATAATGTCCTATTGTGTTGCCACCAGTCGGGACATGTGTCCTATTGAAATGTAACACTGGCAGACTTTGTCCGATTTGTTTCTGCCAACGCCAGGACAATTTGTCCTATTGAAATTAACATTGGCAGACTTTGTCCGATTTGTTTCTGCCAACGCCAGGACAATTTGTCCTATTGAAATGTAACATTGGCAGACTTTGTCCGATTTGTTTCTGCCAATGTTAGGACAATTTGTCCTATAGATATTCTAGTTTCTTTCAGGACAGTTTGTCCAATCACTTTTCCATCCTCAGCGCATCACTGTTTACATTGCGAACAAGAAAATTTAAGGCAAATAAACAATAAGTCCACAGAAAATAACATACAAACACATGATGCTTGCACGCATCTCACTCACACAGTTACCACATTTTTCTGACTATAAGGCGATACTTTTTTGAGACCCCTGCGCCTTACAATGTAACTGATAACATAGTAAGAAATCATAACAAAATCTGAATTTTGTGTAAAATTTGGGGGGTGCACCTTATAATCAGGAGCGCCTTGTAGTCCGTAAAATGCCGTATACAAGTCGCATAAAGAGTTACAACATAAACATTCTACAAAAAACATTGACCATGTTATATTCACCTCCTTAACCCTCTCTAGGACACAGACGCCAAATTCGACCGAATTTTGTCAACTCATGCAGCCCGTATGCGCCGATTGCGCCCGCTGAACGCCAGGTCTAGTACGTTCACTTTCACTTTCTCCCTACCCACAATGCAATATACTAGTTAGTTCTTCCTGTTCCTGACTCTCGCTGGTCCGTTTTTGGTTCTTACAGCAAGGGAAAGCACCCACTAGTCTTTTTGAACGGATTTTTCGAAGTGACCCCCAAATTTTTTCTTCTTTCCACGTGACGTGACGCAGTATTGACTCAGCGCGATGCTCAGAGTGCCATTACAACGGACATTGCGATGGGCTGGTTTGTATTTTTATTTTTTTATTTTTCTGTCTGTCCCAAGGATATCTCCCGAACCGCTTGACCGAATCGCGTCAAATTTTTGTGTGAAGGTGTGCCTACTTAATAGGAAGAGATCGGCGCAAACCATTTTGCCGCCGTGACCTTGACCTTGACGTACGACCTTGGTGTGAAAATCTATTTTTAGCCATATCTCGGGCACCGATCGACATAGGATGTTGAAACTTGGTATGAAGGTGGTTTGGCTTATGCCCGTTCTGATGATGGCATACCGATCAAGGTCAAGGTCAAGGTAAAAGACAGAATCACGTCAAATTTGTGTGTGCTGGTGTCACCATGAGAGGAAGGCATCCGCGCAAACCATTTTGCCGTCGTGACCTTGACCTTGGCGTACGACCTTGAAAACCGAAAATCTTTCAGGGGCCATAACTCCCACACCGTTAGTGTTAGAGTCTTCAAATTTGGCATGAAGGTACTTTGGCTTATGCCCGTTCTGATGGTGGCATACCGATCAAGGTCAAGGTCGGTCCGGGCGATCAGTAGGCCTTGAAAGTGGTAGGGGTCTACACATTGGGTTTTAAGCCATATTTTCCACATTGGTACTTGACAGAAGCGCTTCAGATTGTGTGTGGTACTGTATACCCTAGAGAAGAAAACATCCGAGCATAAATTATCACCATGCTGACCTTGACCTTGAAATGTGACCTTGAAAACCGAAATTTCCTTCTTTGCGCTATATGTTTCTTCTTCAAGCTGATCTCGTGAACTAGAAGACAGAATCCCTTCCAATTTTGTGTCAGGATGTGACACTCTACGGGGTGTCGCAAGTGCGTGGCATTGCTGGTGACGGACATGTCTGCCGCTCGGCGACGCCCTTGTTTTTATTCCAATTCATGGTTTGTTGTGTGACAGTGTGTTAGCTTTGGAATAATAATATCATCATTGCTATTCAATATGCATCTTTCAGAAATGAAATGTGAGTTAGACTTTATTCTGGGTGATTTTTTTAATGAAAATATTTGGTGTGACGTTCGGAGTTAATTCCCATCTCTCGGGAACTGGGATCGATTCCCGGTTCGAATGGTTGGGAGTCATTGGGGTAATCAAGCTTAAATTCAGAAGTCGTATGGTACATTCAAAACAAATCATACTGTCTTCACATAAAGAACTGCGATACAAAATGTCTGCAAAAAACACACACATAGCCTTCCACCTTCTCTACAGGCTTTTAACCCTCTTGCATTCGCATTATTTTGTTACAGAAAAAACACCTTCTAGTGTTCAGATTCTTTCACACATTGTCGTGAAGATCTGTCTTTTGAAACACACAGGGCACCATACAGTCGCCGTCGCATCTTTGCAAGTGAAGAACTCCTTCATAGTGTGTGCATAACAAGCCAGAACTTAGTGCGTGGTGAAAATGCCATCGGAGGGGTCTCAGAGTGGGGGCAAGCTACGGGCGGTTTTGGCCGACTTGAATGCACAGAGGCAACTTCCGGCTGGCCGGAAGAAACGCAAGAGGGTTAAAGTTTACAAGACGCAAACCCTCATACTACCGTATTTTATGGACTAAAGGCGCACCTGATTATAAGGCGCACCCCCCAAATTCAACACAAAATTCTGATTTTGTTACTTTATTTTCTTACTATATTATCAGTCACATTATAAGGCTCAGGGGGTCTCAGTCTGGGGGGAAAGTATCGCCTTTTAGTCCGTAAAATACGATACTTTCTACATTTTCTACGTACCTTTCCTGGAGAATCTCCACAATCACCTGTGGCAACGAGTTCTTCAGCTCACCTGCAAAACCAGGACATCCACCATTAACTACCCTTTGAATGTCAGGATTTTTTTCATCAAATGTTTTTTTAACTGGGTGCAGAAAAAATAGCGTCTGCAATATTCTGGATTCTCCAAACATGATAAAACAAGGCCAGAACTTGTAATCGTCCGGGGGTCCGGATCAGTGATCTGAATTGACCCCTCATTTTGAGCAGCCAGGGGTCATATCACCCTCGAAGTTTGAAAACAATCTGAAGCTATGACAGCTTAGAAATTGACCCCTCGTTGTCTGTTATCAGGGGTCCTATGGCCCATGAAGTTTAAAATATCCCAAAGCTCTTAAGTGCAAGGCCTGCCTTTATCTTCCAAAATAAAGAACACATCACTTGAGGTCATTCAATTTATTATTATACTACAGACCCTGGTTAGATGCCTCTTAACACTTCCCCGACGGCCCCTACTAAGCAACGGATGTACTGTCAGCCGGCTGCTTCACCTAGCTTTACAACTGTTGCCGACGGCCCAATTTTGGTATTTTTGTAATGTTTTTACGGCACTTACTGCATTAGCAAGCGCATATTGCTATATATCAATGGAAAGAGCAAAACTTGAACTTTATTCTGGTATCATTTTCAAAGATATTATGAGAACTATCACACCACAGTTGTACTTGGAATAACATAACCGAAAGACACGGGAAAATAGTTTTGTTGCACTACTAGCAGGTGTGTGTGTGTGTGTGTGTGTGTGTGTGTGTGTGTGTGTGTGTGTGTGTGTGTGTGTGTGTGTGTGTGTGTGTGTGTGTGTGTGTGTGTGTGTGTGTGTGTGTGTGTGTGTGTGTGTGTGTGTGTGTGTGTGTGTGTGTGTGTGTGTGTGTGTGTGTGTGTGTGAGTGAGAGAGAGAGAGAGAGAGAGAGAGAGAGAGAGAGAGAGAGAGAGAGAGAGAGAGAGAGAGAGAGAGAGAGAGAGAGAGAGAGAGAGAGAGAGAGAGAGAGAGAGAGAGAGAGAGAGAGAGAGAGAGAGAGAGAGAGAGAGAGAGAGAGAGAGAGAGAGAGAGAGAGAGAGAGAGAGAGAGAGAGAGAGAGAGAGAGAGAGAGAGAGAGCATCGCCCCACTCTACTTCACTAGTAAAACTGTGTACGTGTCTGTATATCACTATATGTGTGTGTGTGGGGGGGGGGAGAGAGAGAGAGAGAGAGAGAGAGAGAGAGAGAGAGAGAGAGAGAGAGAGAGAGAGAGAGAGAGAGAGAGAGAGAGAGAGAGAGAGCAAGCCTCTGAGACTGAGAGGGGTCTTTGTTTCATTCTTAAATAACAGGATGAAGGTCATTTCTAACTCAAGAAAAATAGCTGCTTATCTCATCTGAAAGTCTCTTCAGTTCCCGCCACTAAGAGAGGTTACTTCCCTCATACCGCAATAAGGAAGACGAGGATTTTTTTTAAAGTTGCCTCGGTTAAAAGTGACCGATACGGCAATGGGCCGGGGCTATAGCATCGGCTACTGGTGTTCCAGTCGGCGAAAAGTTGCAAAATGGCTCTCGTTTACTGGCAATCGGTTAGGCGTGAAAAAGTTAATCCTAGTTCTACTGTCAGTTAACACAGTGTCAAATCAGTGTACTGTGACATAAGGCAGTTTTGACAGCGAAAGGGTAATAAGACAGTGAATCAGAGACATTTTTTATTAACATTTTCCCTTTGGGATACCGGGGGATTTTTTAGTACAAATAATTCCCCAACATTCTGGAAGTTCTGTGCTTGTAACCGCCTCTAATCTTTCACTCTATTTGACTCAGTATTTTCCCTTTGTTTACTGTTTATCTACTATATTTCTGTCATTCAAAAACATAGCTGCCAACCTTTGAGAAGCAAAATAAGGAATCCGGTGGGGGATGGGTTCGGGAGGGGGGGCTTGCCCCCCTTCTGAGAAAACGGGGGTCAAAACACACACAAATGACCATGTAACAACTAACACACACATAAACACACAGATAATAGTACCCGATATATTTTTGTCCACCCCATCATTACATACTGGATTAAAAAACACAATGTTTATATCACCTACTCACTGGGGGGGGGAGAAGGGGAAGGGGTAATAATTGGTTCAAAAAGCTAATACCTAATGACAGGTTGAGAGAGAGAGAGAGAGAGAGAGAGAGAGATTGAGAGAGAGAGAGAGAGAGAGAGAGAGAGAGAGAGAGAGAGAGAGAGAGAGAGAGAGAGAGAGAGAGAGAGAGAGAGAGAGAGAGAGAGAGAGAGAGAGACTCAGACTCAGATACTTTATTTTACAAGGATAAGAGAGAGAGAGAGAGAGAGAGAGAGAGAGAGAGAGAGAGAGAGAGAGAGACAGATGTCCATAATATCAAGGTGCTCATTAGTCAGGGTTTGACTGTATCATACTACAAAGAAAGGGAAGCAGAAGCTTATTATGGAGAAGTCAAGTAGAGAAATTATAGAGAAGTAAACAAAACACCATTTTTTTTCAAAGTAGAATTTGTGCGAAGACAATAGGATTCTGTCCCATTATTAAAATAGGGGGATTCCTAAAATCTAACCCCTTGACTGCCAGAGAAAATTAAAGAAAAAATCATTGGGCAAATCATGCTATAAAAAAGACAACTGATAGAGCCAATCTGGCAAAATGGTCTGGGGATATAACTCTCTTGACTGTGTTAGAGCAAAAACCAGCATATCAGGGTTATTCCTCTTCCTCTTTTTCCAACATCGGCAGAATCTTCAATTTGATGAAGGAGGCTGATTAATGGGAGGAAGAAGAAGAAGATCTGATGACTTCATCAGTGATGTCATCAGGTCAGTATGTTGGTGGCAGTCAAGGGGTCAAGTACTCTTCCATCCATGTACTCACCTATTTGGTACAGCGTGGAACAGTCAGCCGCAATACACTTCAGGGTGCCCTGTAAGGAGAGACACTAAACAAAGGTCATGTGAATAATATTAAGACAGTGGGTCAAAATCTGCAGGAACATGATTATGACTAATTTCACAGTATACCACACCAAATCATTTTTGCGAGGTTTCCTAAGAACCATATTTTTCTAACTATAAGGCATTACTTTTTTCCAAGACTCAAATCCCTGCACCTTATAATATGACTGATGAAATAGTAAGAAAATATAGTAACAAAATCTGAAATTTGGGTAAAATTTGGGGGGTGCGCCTTATAAGTTATAGTTCGAAAAATACGGTATTAAACCAGAATCTTTAACTGTGATAATCATAACTACTGTTCATATAGATTTTCACTATAACAGAAGAAAGACAACTTTCCGAAACCTTTCACATACAATGATACAGTACACACAGAAACATACAGTGTCACACACACTCATTGTACGCACAACCACATCTTCGCCCACACCCACACAGAACCATGATCATACATGTCTTTGTTTTCAGACTATACAGTGCACCTGATTATATAAGGTGCACCTCCTAAATCTTACACAAAATTCATATTTGGCTAGATATCTAATAGTACAATCCTTTTTTACCATATTACTACTAACACTAGTCATAAGGTGCAAGGGTCTCTTGGGAAAAAGTATGGCCTTAACCCTTTCACCGCCAATGACAATGTTGCATTTATGCACCACAATGGTTTAACACCCATGTCACTAAAAGGCATCAAATCAGGGCCTGTTATCCAAAGACCCTATTTTCTTAATTTTGGGAGGTAAGGATAGGCCTAATGTTATACATGTCACAGAGGAATTTCCCAATATTGCCGACAATTGTTTTTCCTCTATCCAGTTAAGTTTAATGTATTTTTTTGGTTGAAAAATGGCTGGCGGCAAAAGGGTTAAGCCATGTGCACATTGATACACACAGAAAACCCATGCAGAAACCCAAGCGCAATCCGCAACAATACAAAAATCTGGAAGATAGATATATGAAGGAGTGTGTCCATGCACGCCGAAATCCATCCACTTATATCCCATCCGCTTATTTCTTCCTTCCTTTTACTTTATTAGGGCAGTGCTTGCACAAGCCTGGGTGCAACTACACAAAATGAAAAAACTGAAAGGCCGGAGTCCAGGGGTAATGTCCCCCTGCAGCTGAAGCAAAAATTGATTTATGAAGGTATTTTAGTTTGCTTTTTTCATAATTTATACCAATGCTTATTTTAAAGTGTTTGAAAAATACAGTGGACACACAAAAAATTACAAAGACCTTGTTTGACAAATTACAAAAAACTAGCGCAATGCCTAGTACTGGCAATGCACCGTACTGGTAACGCCACATACTGGGAAGCGCGCGTTTCTGAACCGATTCGCTTCCGATTTGGCACACCGATAGTCACCGTCCCCGGTCATCTACCTGCCAAATTTGAAGGCAATCGGTCCAGAAATGCCGGAGATACGGGCGCCGAGAGTCTGGCGGATACACGTTTCGCGCATTTGCCAAACCGCGCAAATGACACGGCCGCCTCGGTTGCCGTTGCCATCGCCCCGTCAGGGCTCACAGCAAATTTGAAGCGATTCGGTCAAAAAACGGCGGAGTTATAAGGCCCGTTTTGTGTTTCAGACAGACACACACACGGACACTTGGCTTTTTACTATATGATGATGAACTTCCTTTTCTGGTAACATTCAAAAACAGGAAATCCTTGTATACCAGGAAAAGTTGCACCCATGCACTAGGAATTTTGAAAACCAGTCCCACCAGCGACAATGCCCCCCAGCAACCGGTGTCAAAACCAGTCCCAGGGAAACAAAAACCAGTGAAAGCCACACTATCAAAACCTCTGTTAAACAGTTCATCAGTCCTACTCCTAGCCAAAAACAATATCAGTTCCTGGGACCGACAGGTCAAACATGTTTGCAATCAGTATTTTACTGATATTTTCCTGTAAGCGTGATCACTGTAGGGGACTGCGGATGGGATATATATATATATATGCACACGGGTTTCCACTGTATACCTAAGGCCCCCCCCCCCCCCAAAAGTCTGTTTGGGGTTTTATCAGTTTAAAAAATAGGGTAGGTAGGTAGGCTTTTTTTTTCTCTTCTTTTTTTAAAAACATAATTTGTGTTCGGTCTACGTGTATTTATCACATTGGCATTGAAACTGCAATCGCGTGTCTAGCGCCCGCCATTTAGTCGGCGGATGGATGTAGGGTCACAAAAGTCTGCGCGAGTAACGGCCCTTGACTGCGCCGAGTGCATTGGTTGTTTCCCTTGCATCGTCTGCTCCTTGCATCGTCTGCTCAAATTAGTTTCTTTTTTTTAACTTTTTTTTTACTTTATTCATTAAAAAAAAGTTTAGGGTCGGCAGCAAAAATTAGGGTCGGTCGGGAAACCGGAAACCAACTTTTTTTTTGGGGGGGGGCCTAAGCACACACAGAGTTACAAAAAATGACAGTAACACTAACAGTATTAACACTTCATCGCCAATGTTGCATTTTTGCACCACAATGTGACACACCCATGTCACTAAAAAGCATCAAATCAGGGCCTGTTTTCTCAAAACCCTATTTTTTCGTAATTTTGGGAAGTAAGGATAGGCCTAATGTGATACATGTCACAGAAGAATGGTTAAGTTTAATGGTATTTTTTTGCTTACAAATGGCGGGCGGCGAAAGGGTTAACCCTCTCACAAAAAGATAGTATCAGGGCTTCTGAAAACGTACAGATTGTGCGTATTTATGCACTAGAGATCAACCCCTAGAATCTGATACTGTGTGAGATTTACCCTTTAAAATCTCATTTAGGGGGTGAGATGACGCATTAAAATGATGACACGTGCGTGAACACAACCGTTATTTATCAGTTAGTTAATGATGTTCTTCATATTTCAATCGTCTGTTAGGCCTTTCTGCCAAAGGCTGTCTAGGCTAGATCTAAAATTCTACTGGATCATGCAGAAAGCCCAAATCCTTGAAAGCTTATTGCGCAATGGGTGGGTGTGGGGATTTGCAGGCGATAGAACTTCTCCCATGTTTTCGCCATTATCCCTTAAAATTTGCAACTGGTGGTGAAAATACACGTTAAAATTCTAAGCAAGGGGTGAGAGGAGGAAAGATCAGAAACCCTGAGTTTTTTTGTTTTGTTTTTTGCTGTCCCTTCTTCTGGGCCGTACAGTGGTGTTGCTCCCACGCCGCTCATTCCTAATCCCAATTCGCAGCTACACCCCGGCTTGTTCAGGTCGCAGAATCCGGGACCAGCAGTCCAAGGGGAGCGAATCTATGCTAGGCCGTCAGGAGGCAACCAACCGAGGAGACACTGCACTGCTGCTGAGTCACTTCGGTGGAGTTCAGTGGAGCCTGTTCAGGACACCACCTACTAAGCCCCCTACTGACGACACTATTCTCTTAGTTGCGGAGTGCCCAGAGTATTAACCCTCTCACAAAAAAGACAGTACTAGTACTAGTAGTAATAACCCTCTCACAAAAAGACAGTAGTCAGGGCTCCCAGGGACCCCCATTTGGGGGTCTATGAAGTACTAAAATTCTAAAGAACCCTCTAAAAGAATGTGCAGGAGGTCCCAGGGATGCACTAGCACCATTCTTTTTTAGCAATCGCTATGCCACTGGGACCCTCTATCCCGCCTCTAGGACCCTCTATACTGTAAGTGAAGGAGTCCCTGGGACCCCTTGTTTTGCAGGACGATTGGGAGCCCTGGTAGTACTAGTAGAATTAACCCTCTCACCTGCTTGCCAGACAAGACGCGGCGCGCCTGGAACATCAAACAATCGCCGCAGGCCCAGTGGCCCACGCCGCACTGCGACAGGTGGCACTCCTCCCCCTCCTCTTCCCCCTGCTTCCCCTCCTTGGCCCCGCACTTTGTGCACGCCGCACCATCCTTCACTTGTCCGCTTGTGGAGACACTGCTGCTGCTGCTGCTGCCGGCACCACTGTTCGATTGCTGCGCAGACGTCGCGCACTTGGCGCTTCCGGTCGTCAAAACTGCATCCGAACCCACGGAGATTAATGGACAAGGGACGGCCAGGCCAGAGCTTGAGGAGGACGCTGGAGCTGAAGTTGAAGCAGCAAAGGAGGAGGAGGGAGGTGACCAAGCGCAGGAGGTGTTGGAGGGAAAGAGGGGGGCGGGAGAAGAAGGGAAGGCGCTGTTTTTCAGGACCCGCTTGCGTGGAGGCAGACTGGCCGCGTCCAGGAAGGTCGTGCTGGGACGCTTGGTGCCTCGGTCTCCAGAAGCCGAGTCCGAGGAGGAAGACGAGGAGGAGGAGGAGGAGGGCTGGGGGGCCGCTGCAGGGGGGTTGACGCTCGCGCATGTGCGGCTTTTCATGGCGTTGGCTGCAAAAGCATCCACCATCCAGGAAGAAACAGCATCTGCCGAGGTGGAGGCGGGGGTAGAGGAGGTGGGGGACTGGTTGGAATTGATGCTGTTGGAATCATTGAAGAGCTTGTCTAAAAAGTCGAAGCTCTGCCGCCTCCCTGGCAGGGAGGACCACACCCCGGGACACCAGGATGAGGACAGTAGGGTATCGCTACAGGAGCTACTACCACCACTGGCAGACTCTGAGGCCAAAACCTGCTGGCCCATCGGATTCGCCTGGCCACTTGGCGAAGTTGTTGAAGACACTATGGATACTGCATGGCTGCTCACGCACGATGAAGAACCCACAGTTTGGTTGGTCAGGTCTGCAGATACCAGGCTACCGGACTGTGAAGATCCCGAACTTCCAATGTTGGATGAAGTCGTGGAAGAAGCCGCAACCACCGCGGGAGCACCAGATGACACAACCCCATTGCTGGAGGTCGCCGAAGTCTGGGCGACGACCCCACCCACCTGAGAACTGAAAGACGATGGGGTGAAGGACCAGGGAGAGGAGGAAAAGGAGGAGGAGGAGGAAGAACGGGTAGCACCGCAAGAGTGTTTCACTATCAACCTGTCTATCAGCATGCGCTGCAGAGTAGGCTGCGTGTCTTTCTCTGTCACCTTGTTGGACTGAATGCTGGAAGAGGAGGCAGAGGGTAAGGCTGGATTGCTGCTGCTCACTTTCCCCAACAAGGAGCCGGATGGGACAGGCTGATCCAGCCAACCGGAGAAGGACGAAGGGGAGGAGGGGGGCGTGAAGAGAGTGGGGGCTGGATTAACGCTTGCGGACGCCCCGCTCATATCTTTCCCTCCCCTTAACCTCGCTGGAGGGCGAGCCTTAGGAAGGTCTTCGTCTTCGTCTTCATCGCTCAAATCCAGGCTGTTGTCGTCGTCATCATCGTCATCATCATCGTTATCGGTGTTCTCGTCGCTTTTATCATCACTGTTGTCGTCATCGTCGTGATCATGATCCATATCGCTGTTTCTGGCATTGCTGGCGTTATCGGCATCAATGTCATCATCGTTATCGTCGCTGCTGTCGTCAAGGCTACTGTCATGAAAAAGATTCATGGATGAAAATGATGACGAGTGCTTCTTCTTCTTGTGCATCGCTCTCAGGTCCAATGCACTACTAGTCGAGTCGAACGAGAACATCCCCTGCTGGGAAGAATCACTCGCCAGCAGCGGTTTGGAAGGAGGGGGAGGACAACTCCCGAGACTTCCCGACACCGAAGGCAAGGTCAGGTCGTCCGTCAAGGTCGCCAGGTCGGAGGTCAAGCTCAAGGTCCCGGACAGCGCCGAGGTCAAATTAGCCGCGGAGGCATCTGTCAAAGTCAGGTCCGAACCCGCGCCAAGCGACAAATCCGACCCCAGCACAGGCATGGGTATCTTGGCCTGGGAAAGGTCCGACGACACGGAATTGGAGGCGATGGAGTTGACGGGGGGTGGGAGGGTGGGGCCCGTGGAGGGATCCAGGAGCGCCGAGATGGGGCAGAAGTTTCCCGAGAGGGTGTCGGTCCCCCCCAGGACATCCCCGGAGCAGGTGGTGGAGGGGAAAGAATCGAGGTCCATGCCCAGGGCGTCGTCCCAGGAGGTGGGGAGGGTGGGAGGGGCAGGAGGAGGGGGGCAGGTGGAGACGAAGATGACCTCATCGTCCTGGTCGTCATTCTCGTCGATGGTGATGGGCGGGGCCTTCTCCTCCTTGATGTACTGGACCTCATCGCCGTCCTCCTCTTCATCTGAAACGTCATCATCGTTATTGTTATCATCATCATCATCGTTGTCATTGTCATCAATAATGGGCAGGGTATTTTTCCCGCTTGATGTATTGGACCTCATCGCCGTCCTCCTCTTCATCTGAAACGTCATCATCGCCATCATCGTTATTGTTATCATCATCATCGTTGTCATTGTCATCAATAACGGGCAGGGTATTTTTTCCCCTTGATGCAGTGGACTTCATGTTCATCGCCATCCTCCTCTTCATCTGAAACGTCATCATCGTTATCGTTATCATCATCATCGTTGTCATTGTCATCAATAACGGGCAGGGTATTTTTTCCTCTTGATGCACTGGGCTTTATCGCCATCCTCTTCTTCATCTGAAACATCACCGTTATTGTTAATGTTATCATCATACGCCATCATCATCCACAATGGGCATGATATTTTCCTTCTTGGTGCACGTGATGTAATACCCATTTCCTCTTCATCTCTATCATCATCATCTTCATTATCATCATCGCTGTCGCTGGATGGACATTCTCTTTGAGACATGTAACATTATCAACAGGTATAGGTCATCGAGTCAACTGAAACACAAAAAGTTAAAATAATCATGTTTAAAAACAAGCAGAAGTCAAACTTTGGTTCAAAGTGCTTTAATTAGCAACTTCAGAAGTTCAAGAACTTTGTCATGTGTCGCAACATAAATTCATGATGACTAAAAAAAAAAATGTTGAAAAAACATAAAAATGTCACCATCATCATCATCCACGTCAACCACTTTGACCCAAAATTTAAACAATGATTCATATCATACTGCATTGAGTCATACTAGTTTTTGGTTTAAACAATACTAGCTTTTTGTTATACTGGTTTTTGGTTTAAACAATATTACTAGGTTTTTTTCATACTAGTTTTCACATAAAACATTGATCCAAACACTACTGTCTGTCACTTTATCACCAATCAGTGATATTTCAAGGGAGAAAAAATCTTCGACTGTTGGAGTAAAGCATTTCTTAAACAGTGTTCTTAACTAAGTTGTAAAAATCTGTAAGCAGCATGGCTACACTGACAGGTAATGAGGTATTTAGAAACAACAGAAAATCGCCACAAACAATAACTTCATGTTTCAGTTCTTTTCCACGGTCTCCTAACGAACCTATTGTAGTTTGACAATTAACGCTGATTTTTGTTCACAGTTACAGGGAAGACTTTTGACATAATCTGTTTCTAGTCTAACAAGCACTATTCAAAACACCGTTATTGTGCTGACTATAACTAGAGACCAACACTTAAAAATTAGAATGAAATCACGCCTTACAAACTTTCTCAGACCATGCTATTTCATTTGTTTTAAATACAGAACAGTATAACAATACCAGACCTGTTTACCACCTACACAAGTCTTGAGTAGTCTGGATGGCTGAAATGAGTAGTTTGGGCTAAAAATGTGGTTTTATTCAATAAACCATCAAACAATGTTCACTAAAAATGAGTAATTAGAGCATTATTTTCAATTTTGAAGAGTAGTAGAGGTCCAAATTGAGTAGAATACTACTCAAAAAGAGTAGAGTAAACAGGTCTGCTGAATACCCATGGCTTGAATTGTGACTTTCTTCAGACAATTAATATATACTGTATGTCACTTTTTTGTCAGATGCTTCGAGTGATCTTAAAATGTTATGCATAATACTGCTTGTAACAGGCATTACAAAAAATGGCAAAAGCCATACTGTATGTTACTATGTAAAAAAGTATGTTAACAACTTTCTGACACTTCAACAGAAAGAACAAAATAAAAACCATTTTCACGAGTCCTTAATAAATATTCACTGCCTCTTTCATCCCCATTCACCCCCTCCCCCCCCTCTCTCTCTCTCTCAAAGGTCACCATACTTTGCTCATAACACCTAGCCTACATGATGTAACACTTTTTCCCCACTAAACCTGTAGGCCAGCGATTGTTCCCAACCATTACCCATGACTGAAAAACACTGACCTAGCCCCACATTGCTTCGGTCAATCCGTTGTAGAACAAGAACCCTGTAGTAACTTGACCTACATGAAAGGCTACATTTGTCATTTTGTTTGTGCCATGCAGTGTTTCCCATAACCCACATTTGTGCCTCCTTGAAGCACTAAAACCGGGAAAGGACTCTTTATTTTCTGTGCAGTGCTTCCCAGGGACACACGTTTTTCAGACCAAAAATAAAGGTTGCTTGGGGACCCTTAACAATCTGAAAAGGACCCTTAAAATTTTGCACAGAAGGGATCTGGGACCCTAACAATTTATCCTTACTAGCAATCGCCCCGTGGCAGTTAATTCCCGTGGCAGTTTTAACCCCATGGCAGTATTGAACAATACTGGAGGCAATGCCCGGAGGCAGTGCTAAAGCAGTAAAGTCCCGATTTTTTAATAATACAGATACGTGTAGTGTCATCCCCTTGTAATCTCCACTGCCCCCCCCCCCCCCACCAGCTTTCTCTCTCCTTTTACATTAATTAGAGATGATCGAATGAATGTGTATGTTAGTGCGTGTGAATCAGTGAAGAGGCCTTGAGTTTAATTCTAAAGAAAGGCGCTATATAAATACTATGTATTAATTATTATTATTATTACATCCCGCTTTAGTCTCACTCACCGAGACATTTTTGCTGAAGGAAAGCATCATTCAAAATTCCAGTAAATGAATCAGAACAGGGCTCCTAATCACCCTGCAAAACAAGGGGTCCCAGGGATTCCTTCACTTACAGCATAGAGGGTCTAGAGGCGGGATGTCCCAGTGGCATTGCGAATGCTAAAAATTTTTTTTCTAGTGCATCCCTGGGACCCCCTGCACATTCTTTTAGAGGGTCCTTTAGAATTTTAGTGCTTCACAGACCCTCAAATGGGGGTCCCTGGGAGCCCTGCAGAATCAGATAATGTCTGAAAAAGTCATGAGAAAAACAAAGACAAGCGACAAAAACAAAAATGTAGCTTCTTAGTCTAAGACAGATGTCTAAAAAGAAAAACCAGACTTCAAACTTCACCCATAGATAGAACAATAGCATTAAGACCAGCCGCGCAGCAGCAATTTCAGCTCGCATGACCATGACCTTGACCTTTGTACTTGGCCTAGATATCCTAACCACCTGTGTGCATGCAAAATTTAAGTCTCAAAGGTCTCTCCGTTCAAACACTATCGTGGAACTGGTATTAGTGGTCACATACAATTACATACAGTAACACACACATGGGTGCAACTCCCATGAAAAAAAAAAATGAAAAAAAATGAAAGGCAGGGGTCCAGGGATCCATGGCCCCAGCAGGGTACAGGGGCAGAGCCCCATCAGACGACTCAGGGGGGCAACTTAAAAGAGAGATATAACGAGACAGACAGACAGTAACGTGAGTTAAAATGATAGACAGAGACAGTTTGAGTTTCATAAGCCTTGTAAAAATATTACATTGCCTATTTGAAGTATTTGTAAACTTCCAAGATGAAAACAACTAGACTAAGTTCAAAACGCCCCAAATCACTTGTGGTAATTTTTGTTGTTGTTCATGAATTAAAAAACCTGAAGTTCAGTTTCCGGTAAATTAAAAAATACTGAAATCAGTGTAAAAATGAAAGAGTAGCACCCATGCACACTGTAAATAAATGACAATCAGCCAGCCAGCCAAAAACTGCTGAAAACATTAACCAGACTTTGCTTCGCAGCTGGTTAACCAGACAGGCTCAGCAACTTCTTCTTCGATCGCTCAGTTTCCTGTCAATTATGAACGGATGCGTCATGCTGCCGTTATGCGCCTAAGTAAACAATAATTAAGCCCAGCATGTCTGACTTCGGCTGGAGGAAATCTTTTTGAAAGTCTATCTTCAAAAAAAGCAGGAGAATGGGCCGCCAAGGCAGAAAGATAGTAGATGATGGAAAGCAAAGGGAAAAGGCAGAGTCAAACTCAAAGAGAGTGACAGATTAGAGGAAGCTACAAGCACAGAACTTCCAGAAGATGGGGGAGCTATTTATACAAAAGACCCCCGGTATCCCCACGGGGTTGCTCAGCAACTACAAAGAGGGTTTATACTGAAAATGTTCTGCCTATATCCCATGCACTGAAATGCATGCGCCACCTACATTTAATAATATAACATTATGGCTCTTGCATGTCACAAAGTTCTCTGCCTCGTGACGCGTCACTAGCCTACTACTGTACTAGGTAGCGCGGTCAATTCAGTCACAAAATGATTGCCCGTGTGCGTCGCTAAGAAGTAGTATAAAGCTCCTTTTTAATTAGGCCTAATTAGGTCTTCATAGTAAAGGCAAAACAGTGCAAAAAGCCAGCATTATCAATCGACACATAAAAGCAGACATTCTACTACGGGGAGAAAAAATCTGCGAAGATCCCTGTGGGGGTGTTATTTGTGTTAATTTATTGATGAAAAGAAGCTCACCAAAGGCTTTTCGGAGCTTCTTTCTGTCAATAAATCATCTCCCATAAGAGGAAAAGATACATGTGGACATTGCTGAAATAAAACTAAAGTACCAATAATCTCAGATCACATACCCAGAGAGCTATATCCTAAATCAATTTATAGGAAAATGCATAAGTTGATCAGTACCTTAAACCCTCCAGAAAATTTCATTAAAATCTGTTCATGTTTTTTTATTCTGAAATGCTGCAAACTCAGAAGCAGGCAAACAGACAATAAATTAAAAAAGCTACGGTTACGGGGTTGTTTCAACACCCAGAGCATGTTCAGGGACAATAACGCTTCCTAGTCGAATGTATCGTCAGCAAATGCATTTTCATATTTCGTATGAATATTTTAACACATTGAGGTTTCCTTAAAATAAGGAATTTAAGGTTAGGGATAGGGTTAGGAACATGTTACAGATAATGTTAGAAGTTTTTCACAATTTTTGCATCCCATTGAGTTCCATAACCATAGCTTGGAGAATGCGGGTTACAGGTTGGGTCACGGGTCGATTCGAGCGCAAACCATTTCGAGCGCTAATTTCACTCTTTCTTTACTTGAACCATTTACTAACCCTAACCCTAGAAAAAAGTTAAATTTGTGCTCGAAACGACCAGCGCACGAAATGGTTTGCGCTCGAAACGACCAGACCCAACAGGTTGACCCCTAACCCTAGCCTCTGCTGTAACAAAAACTAAACAACAGGGGTCGACCAACCCTAGCCTCTGCTGTAACAAAAACTAAACAACAACAACAATAAAGTTAAAATGGCAAAATCATAACCTCCTTGGCGAAGATAAAACATTCAGTCCCTAGTAGACCTACTCACAGTCACACATGTCTGAAGTTCAATCCTTGTCCCTTGTGACAGTTGTGTTGTGTTGTTCTCAATTTAGGCCTACAACTTCCTCCACTAGTGGTGATCTTGGGCTGAAAGTGAGGCTGATTACTAGGCCTGCCAGTCCTCAATATTACCCTTGCTTGCTTACTGCATGTCTAATAAAAAAAATATTAAAAAAACATGCACACAATCTGTTATGCAAAATAAGTCTTAACAGCCACAAAACAGTCTGATATTCGAAGCCCGACTGACAAAATAAACAGATTAACCGAGAAAGTCGAGTCAAGTCATCAATAACTCCGTGACTCGCAAAAACCTCCGCTTGGCAAGTTCCGACTTCCAACAACCGAGCCAAACCAGCTCTCTAATCAGCTAAGCTCGGCTCTCCCATTAACTATTTTGATTCCAATCGTAGAGATAAAACACCAGGCTAGCTTTCATGGCGAACTTTGAAGACAAAATCTGGTGCAACGGCCACCAAAATGTAAATTCGTCAGCTCAAACAATGGCCACTGATGTATGCACGGAGCTCGCAAGGGCTGGCCGACTGGGAAAGGAAGGAGGGGGTGGAGTGAAAAAACAACAAAAAACACCTGCCAACACGCATACGAGATCACGGGAAATCAGCCGTTTCTTCATACATTTCTGCTTATTTTCTCTCTATTTGAAACCCTGGGACCCAGAAAAAGGAAAACTGGCGTTAAAATTCACGAAAAGACCCCTAAATCTAGGTCCTACTTCCAGTTCGCTAAATCCTTTTCCAGCGAAGAATGTTGTCAGTTTCGTCTGGTCTCGACCAATCATCGAGAAATTGCCTAAGGGATTAAAACTAGACATGAATGTAAAGGAATTGCTACTTTACCTTCAGAGGGAATGAGGATTGGGCTTTCTTCAGCTACGGACATTCTGGCGTCTTGAAAACGGTCTAAATGTCTACGTCATTATTTTTTTTCCACGTTATCTGGGCAACATTTGACCAAACCCTTTCTTCCCAGATATGGCCACAGTTCAGGAAGTCGTACGAGATCACGTGCTTGATGACGTTTTTCGCGCGAACTATGCATTTTGTTGCTTGGTTAGTCAAGTCTAATAATTTCTTAGAAATGCTGACGACTATTTTTAAAAAGATAAAAGGACGCAAAGTGTGCCAACATATCATCAATCAAACAATCTTTACTTTAAAAAAAACAGAGAAAAAAGTCTACCCAACAAAGAGCATAAGGCCGTAGGCCTACAGGCCTACACACTGAAGCGGATGTTCCATGCGCCGGAAACCCGTGCGCAATCCATAAATAAGTGAAACAAAGAAGGGAACAGATGCGCACGTGTCCTAATTTCCCCTGTAAACGTAAACTTTAGGATTTTCCGTACGGAACTTATGCGAAGACGGGGTAAAAAGCCCATGGGCGGGTAAGAAGCCCATGCCAATTATTTCAAATAAAGAAAATCAGTTCAGTCAAATTTGCCCATGAGACGAATGCTAAACATTAAAGACCCCGCACGTCACGTGTCACATTCCCTCTAATAGCCTACTATGAAGATTTCTTAAGATTCCTTACTAGCTAGGATGGGCGGGTAAGAAGCCCACCCCAATTATCTCATGAAATAAAGAAATTTTCAGTCAAATTTGCCCATGAGACGAATGCTAGACATTAACGCTCGTCTCATGGGCAAAATGAGACTGAAATTTGCTTAATTTCATGAGATATTTGGGGTGGGCTCCTTACCCGCCCATGCGCTTTTTACCCCGTCTTCCCCTATAAGAGGGAAAACACGTGAAAACCGTGATTTTGACACGTGACCGACGTGCCGCAGTCTTTAACACTCGTCTCAAGGGCAAAATGTGACTGAAATTTGCTTCATTTCATGAGAAAAGCTTAATTGGCATGGGCTTCTTGGCCGCCCATGGGCTTTTTACCCCGTCTTCACCAATAGGGGAAGACGGGGTAAAAAGCGCATGGGCGGGTAAGAATCCCACCCCAATTATCTCATGAAATTAAGCAAATTTCAGTCAAATTTGCCCATGAGACGAATGCTAGACATTAACGATCGTCTCATGGGCAAAATGAGACTGAAATTTGCTTAATTTCATGAGATAATTGGGGTGGGCTTCTTACCCGCCCATGCGCTTTTTACCCCGTCTTCATCTACGCGTCTAATGTGAACCCGGTCTAATCATAACACTGAGGCTTGATTCTTGTATGGTCTTTGCCCAGGGCCAAGGGTCACTCACACACGTGCGCTCTGTACAAACGCCCTACAACAAAGAGATGTTGCATAACTAAGAGAGAGAAATAAGGTTTTATGCCCTCTGCAGCCTTTCCACCATGTGGGGCATTTGACATAACTAAGGCCCAATTAGTCCAATTCACGCCGACAGGGACGTTTCATTTTCAACTGGTCAAAACTCGCCTTTTCTTTTTTGGCATACTATTTTATCCAATTCACTTTTTCGGGACACAACTGAGTAGTAGGCATGTTTTTAATTACTGAGGCCGTGTACACACATAAGCGAATATTCCATGCGGAAACCCGTGCGCAATCCATAAATAAGTGAAACGAAGAAGGGAAAAGATTTGCGTACGTGTCCGAATTTCCCCTATAAAAATTATGCGTAAACTTTTATCCTTCTTTCTTGCACTTATTTAGGGTTTTCCGTACGTAACTTACGCGTCTAATATGAACCCGGCCTAATTATAACACTGGATGGAAGTTCAGTTTAACGTCGCGTACCGGCTTTCGCCATGTACGACGGGATGAACAAACAAACCATGGTATAAACAAAAAATTATGTTCCTGAATCACTGTCTTAGCCAAAAGGCCGAGAATGGATGGAAGTTCAGTTTAACGTCGCGTATCGGCTTTCGCCATGTACGACGGGCTGAACAAACCAACCAGGGTATAAACAAAAATTTATACTGATTCCTGAATCACTGTCTTAGCCAAAAGGCAGAGAAGCGATCAGAATATGATAAGGCCGAGAAGCGATCAGGATTATTTTTAAAGGGTTTGAATAACACTGAGGCTTGATTCCGCTTTTATGGTGTTTGCCAAGGGCTAAGGGTCACTCACACACGTGCGCTCTGTAGTCCTACAATAAAGAGATTTTACATAACTAAGGCTCAACAGGGACGTTTCATTTGATCTGGTCAAAACTCGTCTGTTCTTATTTTATCCGCGTTTCACTTTTTCGGGAAGCAAGCAGTATGCCTGTTTTTAATTAGCCTAGCCAGTCTCAGAGATGTGTAGGTTGGTGTGGTTACCATTGTGTTTCAGTGACTGTGTAGGGGTGGGGTGGGGTGGGTGTAGACCTGTGTACTTTGTGTCAGCGTGTTTGTTTGATTTTCACGTGTGTGTGTGTGTGTGTGTGTGTGTGTGTGTGTGTGTGTGTGTGTGTGTGTGTGTGTGTGTGTGTGTGTGTGTGTGTGTGTCCCGTGTGTGTGTGTGTGTCCCGTGTGTGTGTGTGTGTGTGTGTGTGTGTGTGTGTGTGTGTGTGTATGTGTGTATCCTGTGGCTGTGGTGTTGGGTGTATCAGTGTTTGTACTTCATTGTACAGGCGGTGCGCCCGCCTCTATTCGTCTACGCGCGTCATATGTTTCGCCTACTCGCGTTTTGCCAGCTCTCGTTTGATCGACTAACTGAGAAGTAGTCCCGTTTCACCTAAATAATGTTAAATCCGTGCCTTATTTTAAAAAAAACCCCACTTAACCCTTTCACCGCCAATGTCACATTTTTGCTCCACAATGATTTAGCACCGATGTCATTAAAACCCTTGAAATCAGGGTCTAAATTTGAGCAGTAAGGATTGAATATATTCTAAATATGTCACAAGGAAATCCCACAATATTGCAGATACAATCTTTTCAGTAGCCAAGTAAGTTTAATGGAATTTTTTTGCTAAAACATGGCTGGCGGTGAAAGGGTTAAAACATTTCTTTTACTGGCAATATTGAGAGAGAGAGAGAGAGCGAGCGAGAAAGAGAGAGAGAGAGAGCGAGCGAGAAAGAGAGAGAGATAGAGAGATAGAGAGAGAGATAGAGAGATAGAGAGAGAGAGAGAGAGAGAGAGAGAGAGAGAGAGAGAGAGAGAGAGAGAGAGAGAGAGAGAGAGAGAGAGAGAGAGAGAGAGAGAGAGAGAGAGAGAGAGAGAGAGAGAGAGAGAGAGAGAGAGAGAGAGAGAGAGAGAGAGTGAGAGAGAGAGAGAGAGAGAGTGAGTGAGAGAGAGAGAGAGAGAGAGAGAGAGAGAGAGAGAGAGAGAGAGAGAGAGAGAGAGAGAGAGAGAGAGAGAGAGAGATGCAGACGGACAGACAGACTCACAAACTTCGTTCTAATTGCAGTGTGCTCTTGGTTTATAAAAAAAAAGTAACGAAATTTAACAAAGGGTGAATACTCTCTTTCTAAGAATGATGCTTTGTTTGTCTCACTTTGGTTCTGACCCACGCATTGCTATAGGTGATTGGCATCCGTAATCAACCTTGGTGGAGGAGAGTTAACTAGAAAGAGAGTATTCACCCTTTGTTCAATTTCGTTATCTCCTCTCTTGGCCTCACTATTTCATTCTTTGAAGAAAAAAAAGTAAGTTGAAAAGTAAACAGAGAACGAGCGCACAGAAAAATTCATGACAACTGTGTTATAGACCATTCATCAAGAAATGTTGTGAAAAAAACTGCATTCAAATACATGCAAAACTTCGCGAGATATTAGCGATTATGTGTTTTGGGGTTTGAACCCCCTGGCGCGACCTTGACCTTAATGTAAAACTAAATACATCAGTGGGTAGCTTTAATTGCATCTTAGCAAACTAGTATACCAAATTTGATGATGATAGACTGAATAGTTTTGTAGGAAAACGAACGGACGGAAGCAAGGATGGACCAGACAGAAACAATAGTTCCCCGAACCTTCGGCTCGGGGACTAAGGGCTCGGGGACTAAAAAGTCAAGAATCATGACCATCTTGTGTGTTGGCAAATATAATATAGGGGTGCGGTGGGCGAAACGAGACACTCAGTGTGGGCGAAACGACACAGCCAACACAATAAATGCAAATGAAGCGGTAGATTAGGCCAAACACGCGTAGGGGAAGACGGGGTAAAAAGCCCATGGGCGGGTAAGAAGCCCATGCCATTTATCTCATGAAATAAAGCAAATTTCAGTCAAATTTACCCATGAGACGAATGCTAAACATTAACGCTCGTCTCATGGGCAAAATGAGACTGAAATTTGCTTCATTTCTGAGATAATTGGCATGGGCTTCTTACCCGCCCATGGGCTTTTTACCCCGTCTTACCCTATATCTATGGCGAAGTGGACGGCACCCTGTACTTTACTTCAGTAATATTGTGGCGGTACCATAGCCGTTGAGGTTTAACCGAGGTGTGGTTACCGCTACACCTATCTGTATTATTAAAAAATCGGGACTTTACTGGCTTAGCACTGCCTCCGGGCATTGCCTCCAGTATTGTTCCCACCATCTTTGTACTAAAAAATGCCCCACATGGCCGAAAGGCCGCAGAGGGCGTTAAGCCCTATTTTCATTCACCCTGTACAGGGATGCCCCACATGGCCGAAAGGCCGCAGAGGGCGTAAAACCCTATTTTCATTCACCCTGTACAGGGATGCCCCACATGGCCGAAAGGCCGCAGAGGGCGTAAAACACTATTTGCATTCACCCTGTACAGGGATGCCCCACATGGCCGAAAGGCCGAAGAGGGCGTAAAACCCTATTTGCATTCACCCTGTACAGGGATGCCCCACATGGCCGAAAGGCCGCAGAGGGCGTAAAACCCTATTTTCATTCACCCTGTACAGGGATGCCCCACATGGCCGAAAGGCCGCAGAGGGCGTAAAACCCTATTTTCATTCACCCTGTACAGGGATGCCCCACATGGCCGAAAGGCCGCAGAGGGCGTAAAACCCTATTTTCATTCACCCTGTACAGGGATGCCACACATGGCCCGAAAGGCCGCAGAGGGCGTAAAACCCTATTTTCATTCACCCTGTACAGGGATGCCCCACATGGCCGAAAGGCCGCAGAGGGCGTAAAACCCTATTTGCATTCACCCTGTACAGGGATGCCCCACATGGCCGAAAGGCCGCAGAGGGCGTAAAACCCTATTTTCATTCACCCTATACAGGGATGCCCCACATGGCCGAAAGGCCGCAGAGGGCGTAAAACCCTATTTTCATTCACCCTGTACAGGGGCCCCACATGGCCAAAAGGCCGCAGAGGGCGTAAAACCCTATTTTCATTCACCCTGTACAGGGATGCCCCACATGGCCGAAAGGCCGCAGAGGGCGTAAAACCCTATTTTCATTCACCCTGTACAGGGATGCCCCACATGGCCGAAAGACCGCAGAGGGCGTAAAACCCTATTTTCATTCACCCTGTACAGGGATGCCCCACATGGCCGAAAGACCGCAGAGGGCGTAAAACCCTATTTTCATTCACCCTGTACAGGGATGCCCCACATGGCCGAAAGGCCGCAGAGGGCGTAAAACCCTATTTTCATTCACCCTGTACAGGGATGCCCCACATGGCCGAAAGGCCGCAGAGGGCGTAAAACCCTATTTGCATTCACCCTGAGGGATGCCCCACATAAAAGGCCGCAGAGGGCGTAAAACCCTATTTTCATTCACCCTGTACAGGGATGCCCCACATGGCCGAAAGGCCGAAGAGGGCGTAAAACCCTATTTGCATTCACCCTGTACAGGGATGCCCCACATGGCCGAAAGGCCGCAGAGGGCGTAAAACCCTATTTGCATTCACCCTGTACAGGGATGCCCCACATGGCCGAAAGGCCGCAGAGGGCGTAAAACCCTATTTTCATTCACCCTGTACAGGGATGCCCCACATGGCCGAAAGGCCGCAGAGGGCGTAAAACCCTATTTGCATTCACCCTGTACAGGGATGCCCCACATGGCCGAAAGGCCGCAGAGGGCGTAAAACCCTATTTGCATTCACCCTGTACAGGGATGCCCCACATGGCCGAAAGGCCGCAGAGGGCGGCATTCACCCTGTACAGGGATGCCCCACATGGCCGAAAGGCCACAGAGGGCGTAAAACCCTATTTTCATTCACCCTGTACAGGGATGCCCCACATGGCCGAAAGGCCGCAGAGGGCGTAAAACCCTATTTGCATTCACCCTGTACAGGGATGCCCCACATGGCCGAAAGACCGCAGAGGGCGTAAAACCCTATTTGCATTCACCCTGTACAGGGATGCCCCACATGGCCGAAAGGCCGCAGAGGGCGTAAAACCCTATTTCATTCACCCTGTACAGGGATGCCCCACATGGCCGAAAGGCCGCAGAGGGCGTAAAACCCTATTTTCATTCACCCTGTACAGGGATGCCCCACATGGCCGAAAGGCCGAAGAGGGCGTAAAACCCTATTTTCATTCACCCTGTACAGGGATGCCCCACATGGCCGAAAGGCCGAAGAGGGCGTTAAGCCCTATTTTCATTCACCCTGGGATGCCCCACATGGCCGAAAGGCCAAAGAGGGCGTAAAACCCTATTTTCATTCACCCTGTACAGGGATGCCCCACATGGCCGAAAGACCGCAGAGGGCGTAAAACCCTATTTTCATTCACCCTGTACAGGGATGCCCCACATGGCCGAAAGGCCGAAGAGGGCGTAAAACCCTATTTTCATTCACCCTGTACAGGGATGCCCCACATGGCCGAAAGGCCGAAGAGGGCGTAAAACCCTATTTGCATTCACCCTGTACAGGGATGCCCCACATGGCCGAAAGACCGCAGAGGGCGTAAAACCCTATTTGCATTCACCCTGTACAGGGATGCCCCACATGGCCAAAAGGCCGCAGAGGGCGTAAAACCCTATTTGCATTCACCCTGTACAGGGATGCCCCACATGGCCGAAATGCCACAGAGGGCGTAAAACCCTATTTTCATTCACCCTGTACAGGGATGCCCCACATGGCCGAAAGGCCGAAGACGGCGTAAAACCTTATTTTCATTCACCCTGTACAGGGATGCCCCACATGGCCGAAAGGCCGCAGAGGGCATAAAACCCTATTTTCATTCACCCTGGGATGCCCCACATGGCCGAAAGGCCACAGAGGGCGTAAAACCCTATTTTCATTCACCCTGTACAGGGATGCCCCACATGGCCGAAAGGCCGAAGAGGGCGTTAAGCCCTATTTTCATTCACCCTGGGATGCCCCACATGGCCGAAAGGCCACAGAGGGCGTAAAACCCTATTTTCATTCACCCTGTACAGGGATGCCCCACATGGCCGAAAGACCGCAGAGGGCGTAAAACCCTATTTTCATTCACCCTGTACAGGGATGCCCCACATGGCCGAAAGGCCGAAGAGGGCGTAAAACCCTATTTTCATTCACCCTGTACAGGGATGCCCCACATGGCCGAAAGGCCGAAGAGGGCGTAAAACCCTATTTTCATTCACCCTGTACAGGGATGCCCCACATGGCCGAAAGGCCACAGAGGGCGTAAAACCCTATTTGCATTCACCCTGTACAGGGATGCCCCACATGGCCGAAAGGCCGAAGAGGGCGTAAAACCCTATTTTCATTCACCCTGTACAGGGATGCCCCACATGGCCGAAAGACCGCAGAGGGCGTAAAACCCTAAAGGCCGCAGAGGGAGTTAAATCCTATTTCGGCCTTGTACAGGGGTGGGGTGGGCGTAGGGGGTGGGGCGGTGGTGTCCTAGATGTACACGTGTGTAACCTGTGGCTCTGTCGGTTTCGGGTGTAGTCAGTGTTATGTGTGTGTTTGTGCAGTGGCGGATTAAAGACCCAGCACGTCACGTGTCAAAATCACGGGTTTATGGGGTTTAAAGACCCCCCACGTCACCTGTCACATTCCCTCTTATGTTAGAAAGATTTCTTAAGATTTCTTACCAGCCATAAGAGGGAAAACACCTGAAAACTGTGATTTTGACACGTTACGTGGTGGGTCTTTAACGCCCTCTTCGGCCATGTGGATAATCACGGGTTTCACGTGTTTTCTGTCTTACATAGCTGGAAAGAAATCTTGTTTTGACCAGGCTTCACTACCATACAAATACCCCCAAATTCAAAGCGAAACATCGTTTTAAAGAGAAGCCTCAATTTGAACTTGGGAACATTTCTATGTGGGTCACAGCTACCCAGAAAAAAAAAACAACCAAGCGACTTAATCGTGGTGCGTCAGTGTATCTTTAAGAAATCGGTAAAGGTAAAGATGCGCCCCCCCCCCCCCCCACCCCCTCTCTATTTCTCGGTTGTTTCCTTTTTTTCAGTCTCGCCTTTCTTACTGCAGATTGAGTGTCACATCCTCTATCGTTTGCTATATTTAACACTAATTTTCATCCATCTACATAATTAATTGTCCTTTACCAAGAAATCTTCCTAGCACTAGAGGGAATGTGACACGTGACGTGGGGGGGTCTTTAAGGGGTTGGGAGGGGGGGGGGGGTCCTGGATGCGCGCGGACCTCCTCTCCCTCCTCGACCCTTGGCCGAGTTGGATGGAAAAAAATATTGTTAGGTCATCTCTAGCAGTACCTGAAGCGCTTGACTGCGGTGTGGGTTCGCGGGTTCGAGTCCAGCTTGGAGTCGGATTTTTGTGGCCTGAAGTGGGTATGAAATAAACAATTTGCCTTGCCTTGCCTTGCCTTCAGGGAAAGTTAAAGGCAGCGAAAGGAGATATATAGATGGGCTTCGCCTTCCATGATGCCGTGCCCTTGACGCAGTGAACCTATAATTAACACCTACGGACGATAGGCTATGGGACACCTTTACCATCTTTGATTATAAAATATATAAGTTTTATTGTTGTTTCACGTTTATTTACGAGCCCATATATACGTGTAAGACGGGGTAAAAAGCCCACGGGCGGGTAAGAAGCC
>CM065697.1:46845762-46860762 GCA_017654935.2 Phymorhynchus buccinoides
ATACTCGTCGTGTCTGTTGTAGTGTCTGTATTACGTATGTTTATTATTTTGTACGCTCTTAAAATACATCATTTTAAAGAGTGGCCTCAATTTGAAGTGTAGCCTCGATTTGAAGTGCGACAATTTTGGACCGACCGACCGACCAAGTGAGTTATAGGTTTGTGGCTTGAGCCACAAACAAAAATTGCCGTTGAATCCATTTGTGTAATAGACTAAATACAAACCAGCTATTAATGAGAAGAAAAAAGAAAGAAACAATGAAAGAATAAATAAATTAATTAATCAATGATCCATATCCTAAAAAATACAAATGAATGATTGAATAAATAAATAAATACATTAACAAATGAATAACACCTTGAATGAAATAATGGGAGATTAAAAAAAAGAAGATAAGGGGAAGACGGGGTAAAAAGCGCATGGGCGGGTAAGAAGCCCAGCCCAATTATCTCATGAAATGAAGCAAATTTCAGTCTCATTTTGCCCATGAGACGAGCGTTAATGTCTAGCATTCGTCTCATGGGCAAATTTGACTGAAATTTTCTTTATTTCATGAGATAATTGGGGTGGGCTTCTTACCCGCCCATGCGCTTTTTACCCCGTCTTCCCCAATATCTGTAATTAGAGGAATTTTTTTTAAAAAGAAAGAAAGAAAACAAAAGAAATAACGAATGCATCATACAGACCCTCTTTAAAGCAGGGTCAACATTGAAAGTGTAGAATATAGGTCTACTGTGCAAGCAGCGGAAAGATAGAACGATCTAAAGGGGTAAAGAAGAAGAAAAGAAAGAAAGAAAAAGGGACGAATTGTGCAGACCGCCTATCAAGCAGAACATCGTGACATTAACGTGCACCTTCAGGCTAATAGTTCAGAATGTAGGACTAGTATACATGAAGCTAACATTAGAATGAAAGAACGGCGGAAAGAAGAAAAGGAAAGAAAGAAAGACGGAAAATACTTTAAACAAGAGCATGCTGACACAGGTGGATATATATTAAGTCTTCGTGCGACTGGGGGGAAAAGAAAAACAGAGAGAAAGGAAGAATGAATGACATAATGAGAGAGAGAGAGAGAGAGAGAGAGAGAGAGAGAGAGAGAGAGAGAGAGAGAGAGAGAGAGAGAGAGAGAGAGAGAGAGAGAGAGACAGGCAGAAGTTCTGCACACACTACGCATTTAAAAAATCATCAAAAATGTAAATCAGATTCAAAAATTAATTTCACTTTGGGTAATCCTAAATCACGCAATTGTACACACAGCATGATTTAGGATTACCCAAAGTAAAATTAATTTTGAATCTGATTTACATTTTTGATGATTTTTCCAATGCGTGTGTGCAGAACTTCTGCCTGTCAGTATATATATTTTAGAACGCTTCGGGGGTTTCTTTCTCACGCAGTTGTTGTTGGTGTCGAGTTGTCTTATACTGTTGTTAGTTCTCGAGCTTAACTGGGAAGCTATTGTTTTTGGCTCTGTCTGTCCGTCCGTGTGTGCATGCGTGCGTCCGTCCGCCGTCGAAGTAACGGTCAAAAGGAAGCAACTGAAGCGCGGGATCTTCAAACCCGCTCGGGTTTATATCCCTTGTTGATGTTATTCTTAATATTGGTGTCAATGTCATTCTCTTCTTCATTGTCATCATCATCATCATGATCTTGTTTTCGTTCTTGTTCTTATTTTTGCTCTTCCTTCTTCTTCTTCTTCGTCTTATTCTTCTATGCACATTATTGAAACACCTTGCTTTCCTTTACTGACGCGTATCTAATCACCATGGCATCTCGTGACATCTTCCTGAACCATTTATTATCATGACACTCTGTGACTTCGTGGCATCATTCTGTCATGACATACATTAAAAACATGACTTTCCACTTCACAGGCCTTTCATCATCATGACACTGTGTGACCTTCCATGACTTCTTGAACGGCCATGACACTTTGTGGCTTAAATTTGTGACATCATCCTCTCATGACATACATTAACCACACGACTTCCCAGATCATTCATTTGATCATGACGCTTTGTGACATCATCCTCTCATGCATACATTAACCACACGACTTTCCGTGACTTCCCAGATCATTCATTTGATCATGACGCTTTGTGACATCATCCTCTCATGACATACATTCTCCGGTATGGGATCCGCACACTGCGAAAGATGTCGGCAGGGTGGAGAAGGTGCAGCGAAGAGCTGCCCGCTGGGTGGTGAATAGGCACCGCCAGACATCCAGCGTGGAAAACATGTACACCCAGCTACACTGGACTCCACTCGCCGACAGAAGACGCGCTTCCAGACTGACTGCCTTCTTCAAGCTTCATAATGGGGACATTTCCATCAATACCCCGTACAGCCCATCCCTCAATCGGCCAGCCAGACAAACGAGAGTCACACCAGTCTACCTACCTTCTTCCCTCCTGCAAAACGAGCTACAGAAAGTTCTCTTTCTTTCCTCGGACCATCGGAGATTGGAACTCCCTTCCACCCAATAGGGCATTTGCCGCGTGCCGGCTACCTTGAATTTCACTGAGTTGAATTAGAAAGGTCAGCGTAACTCCGGCAGAACGAGTGCGGGCAAATTAGTAGTCTAGTATAGAGAACGAAGTCGTGGCAAATGCCCTATTCACACCCATTCCCCCAACCCATCCCTGAACAACCTCACCTACCCTTTCCAGCCCCTGACCCACCTCCTTGCATTCCTTCTCCCCCCGCCTCCCCATTACATTGAGGCCGACTATCCGGGCGGCTGCATTTTTGCCAGCAGTCTTTCTGCCTAACAGAAGTCCCCCTTTAGTACAACAGAACCATAAAAAAGATGATGGTGGTTGTTCAAAGAAGAACCACTGACATGACCTTCCATTCCTGAACCATTCATCATCATGACATTCGTGACTTTATGCTGTCATGACATACAGAATCCACTGACACGTCTTCCATGGCTTCCTGGGCCATTCTCATTATGACACTGTGTATGACTTTGTGACATCATCCTGTCATGGCATACATTAACTCATTCGCATCGCAACGATTTTGAATTATTACAAAAACTCACAAATCACTCCAGCCATACACACAAACAAAACAGACATAAACAAAATGAGGAAAGAAAGAAGATTACAGGTTTTTACTTCAGGTTTAGACATAGGGAAGTGGTAGATCAGACTTTTTGTTATATATATACTTTATATAGAAAAACTCTCTACACCGATTGGTTACCCCACAACAAACCACTACAAAAGCAAAGTCAGAGGCAAAATTGTGGTCTAAGGGAGCGAAGCGAGTTTAGAAGTGACCAAGGTATGGTGTGCACACATATTTACTTCCCTTGAAGCAAATGCATCAAATTGACAGCTACCTATTAATTCCGGACATATAATTGTCGGAACGACTTGAATGAGTTGAAGTGAGTGGAGGTAAAACTGTTCCTGCTATTTTGAGTTGCTAGTTGGGGAGTAAAACCCCTCTCTTTCACACAAAAATAAATGCATAAGCACACATGCAATGAACACACACACATTCCAGAACACACAACCTTGTCTTTCCCCAAATCTTTTTATTGGCAAACATGATCATGAAATTACAAAAAAGAGCAGCCATTTTGAGAATGAGTACATAATTGTCCCTTTACTCAGATGGCTTTTATCATTGGTTGACATTAGCCTGTAGTAGGGGCCAACAGTAACATGAGAGCTGTACAATAGATGATTTTCTACAGCAATGGAAAATCACAGTACAGTTTAGTCTCTTGTGCAAGACTATGACTCTCGAACGAGGGGGGCCCTTGCACCGGCTCTGGTGCTGCAGCCAAAGGGATGGGCTGGGCTTTGGGGAACTTCCTCAACGCCAGCTGTGTCCTCAAATCCCTTTGGCCGAGAGAGTGGGGATGTACCCTGGGCAAGGCATCTCCACTATGAACAAATTCCCGCCCAGCCCGCGCCAGAACAGTATCTGCCCCCTCTGCTATCTGGCAGTCATTGTCGGAAACGACAGACAAGCATACAGACATAATGGCAAAAAACAATCACAGATACTTTCCCTCCACTACATTTTTTCATGCTTTTTTCCTTGAACTAGACTCCCACAACTTTTTCTCTCTCATTTATTTACACAAATATGATAAAGAGAAACCTGTTAGCAGTTTTGAATGGATAAAAAAGAAAGTATATATGCCTCCAAAACGCATACACCTATACATACACAAGCATCAAGCGTGAGCACTCTCCCATACACACAGCTTGGCATACATTCCTTTTAATGAGCGACTTAGTGGGATTTTTTTCCCGCCAGGGGGCATAGTGCTCGAGTGGGGCTAATCCTCTCTATATTCTTAGTTTGGGATCAAGAGAGAGAGATAGGAAGGAGTCCAACCCTCTCTCTCACTACGCCCAACTAAGAATATAGCGTGATAAGCCCCTCTCGAGCGTTATGCTCCCTGGCAGGAAAAAAATCCCACTAAGTCGCTCATTCTGTTGCTAACAAGTAAACCTTTTTGTTTTTTGCTTCAAGTTTGCTTCCTGTTTGTTCATGCCTTGATACTGTTATTTCCCTGATGCGATGGTGTGAGTGTTCATGAGTGTGCATGTGGAGAAAGAGAGAGGGGGGGGGGGGGGTAGGGAGGGTCGGTGTGGGTGTTTGGTTTTTGCTTTGAATTGTGTTGGACTGTTATTTTTTTATGCTTCTTCTTGTTTTTGTAATAATGTTTTCTTTTTTCTTGATATTTTTTCTTTCAAAATAATTGTAAAGCGCTCTGAGAATGATTTTGTTTTATTTTATCGAAGAGCGCAATATAAGATTTATTCATTTTTTTTATAATTAAATTAAAGAACATCAGTTTGGTAATACTAATAAGCAAGAATCTTTGTGTTTTCAACAAGTGTGTCTGAATTATAGTAATGTTGAATCAGATGCGTCTTTTCTTCTAAAAGAAAAAAAAATTCTTGGCACACAAAATAAAGATGTACATGTACTCAAATACTGAACGCAGGGTACTAGATGATTAAGTTATTCCCGCGAAATGGAGCTAGATATGTTGAGTGTCGCTGATATACAGTGTAGCTCAGAGAAAGATATATTCAACCATGGTCATGTATGAAACCTTTATTCAACCATGGTCATGCATGAAACCAAACACCCCTAAATATGCACGCACACACAACATTGTAAAATACACATGCGCCAAGACAGCATAATATCGCTATAAACAACCACATGTCTAGCCCACACTCAACTATAATCCAGGAAAAATAGAGTAAATGTACACATGTAATTCTACAGAACAAAATATTTGGAAGGGAGAAAAAATGCTTTGAGTCAATCAAAGACTTTACAATAGCCATCCGAACTCTACTCACCTGTCCCTCACCCCCCCCACCCCCTCACTCACTCTCTCAATACGCTTACATCAAGCAAAACAACACATCGTCAGTGAAATTCAAAAACCTTGTATCACAATTTGGTAGAAAAAAACTGTTTTAAAAATTAACCATGTTTACCAATTGATTAACTATGATGAATATATTGTTCAAGACATTGCGAGTTTAGTCCTGCATTTTGTTAAAAAAAAATAAAAAAATGTAATACTTGAAAAGAACGAAGATACAAGGTTTTTGTCCTTAACTAGATCTGAATTTGGGACTCGCAAGTTTTTCTTCAATTTACACAACCTCATTTACCCCAGATAGAAAGTCGTTAGAGATACAAGCTTTTGGTGGAAGGTGGCTGGAAAAATGAGAGAGCTGACTATGTATCTAACTCAAATCCCCAAAAAATCGAAATACGAGGTTTTTGAATTTCACAGACAACATGCTAATTTCCCAACACAACTGCATGAAATACTTTTTTCAACACAATGAAAAGTCAGTAAGAACAATTCTATGATATAAACAAAAAGAGAAAACAATTAAAATTGCTAGCGTTTCGTAAAAGACTTGTAACGGAATGAAAACAATTTCCCCAAATCTACATCGAATTTCACTAATACGTTGTTTCTCTAAGTAAGTAATCACCCGCTCATAATGAACAATAAATACATGAAATAATTAAGAATTCTTCTTCTTCTTCTGCGCTCCCAGGCATTGATGGTTAAGGTACGTATGTGTCCGGTTTTTTCAGCTTTCACTGGTCTCCCCGCTGCGCACAGCCGACACATTCTGATTTCGGAGGAGCTCAAAGGAGAAAATTGGGAAGATTTTTTTTTTTAAATGCAGGGGAATGGGCCAATAAGGCAGAAAGATAGTAGATGACAGAAAGCAAAGGGAAAAGGCAGAGTCAAAGATAGTGAAAGATTAGTGGAAGTTACAAGCACAGAACTTCCAGAAGGTGGGGGAACTATTTGTACAAATGACCCCCCCGGTATCCCCACGGGGAGAATTAAGAATAAAAGCAAGCATTTTGCTCTCCTTTATACAAGATGAATGAACAGTCACATGAAACAAAACTTCTAATGTTGAAAATAAGCCAAAATGTTCAGCAACATGAATTATGATTACAGTTTAGTGTTACAATGTTAATGTGTAAAATAGAAGCCAAAATGTTCAACGACGTGAATTATGTTGATGACAACTAAAGTACATGGGTGCAACTCCCAAAAATGAAAAAAAATGAAAGGCTGGGGTCCAGGGACCCATGGCCCCGGCAGGGTACAGGGGCAGAGCCCCGTCGAACGATTCAGGGGGGCAAGTTAAGAGAGAGAGATAACGAGATAGACAGTTAAAATGATAGACAGAGACAGGTTGAGTCTGATAAGCCTTGTGAAATTATTACATTGCCTTTGTAGACTTCCAAGATAGAACCACCAAGTTCAAAACACCTCAAATCGCTTGTTATCAATTTTTGTTATGAATTTTAAAAAAATGAAGTTCAGTTTTTGGTAAAATTCAAAATACTGAAATCGAAAGTGTAACATTGTTTTAAGAGATACTATTTCATCTTATCATCCACTGGGGAAAGGGAAAATAAAAATAAACTACACTCTTTTCCCACTTTCTTTCCTTCCTCCATTTCATTACACGCTGTTTCTACATTGAATTCACCTCAACTGCTGTTCACAAAATAACTGTTGAGTGCACACACACACACACATGCACACAATACGTGAGAGAGCACATATGCTCTCACTGCATTCAAAATCAAATCTAAATAATACAGATCTGATTTTCTTTCAAATCTTAAGGATGATTGGTTAAAACTAAACATTTTTCCTTTCTGTACAGACTTAATTAAAATACATTTCACCTCAGGAAAAAAATGTCACTGAACAAACCAAATGCAGACTACGTGTTAGCCCTCCCTTATTTCCAAAACAACTGTTTTCTTGTGTGTCTGTGTTGATAAAGGCACATTCGCCGAAATATCCAGATGTTTTATTGTGTTTCTTACGAATAAAATAACGTCACTTGACACTTGTTGTGTGCCTGTTTGTTCCTTATTTCCACTTTTAAAAAAATCCACACACACAAACATTTTTTTTTTTAAATCTGAAAATCAATCGGACATTTTTAACAGTCAATAAATTAGCCGTTAAACTGTTGCTATAAGACACACACAAAAACCAAGGAAACTGTTTGTAAAACCCAGACATCTTCGAGAAACAAAAGGCAAACATTATATACCGTATATTTCGGACTATAAGGCGCACCTTTGTATAAGGCGCACTCCCCAAATTTTACCCCAATTTCAGATTTTGTTACTATATTTTCTTACTATTTCATCAGCCACATAAAAAGGCGCAGGGGTCTGAGTCTTGGAAAAAACTATCGCCTTATAGTTCGAAAAATACAGTACATTCTTTGCCGAGATAAGTGAGTCAATGTCAGTCAATGCATGCACAGCATCACCCCCCCCCCCCCCTTCCCTCCAATCGCCTCACTGCTCCACATCCATTTTGGGGTCTCCTTCCTGTGAAGCTTGCTGCGGCAAAGGGACCACTCTGCTGTCAAACACCTCCGACAACTCTGAAACAACCGAAGACACAGCATCGTCACTGACTGCATCAATGGTACCAGACAATCGCCTCACTGCTCCACATCCATTTTGGGGTCTCCTTCCTGTGAAGCTTGCTGCGGCAAAGGGACCACTCTGCTGTCAAACACCTCCGACAACTCTGAAACAACCGAAGACACAGCATCGTCACTGACTGCATCAATGGTACCAGACAATCGCCTCACTGCTCCACATCCATTTTGGGGTCTCCTTCCTGTGAAGCTTGCTGCGGCAAAGGGACCACTCTGCTGTCAAACACCTCCGACAACTCTGAAACAACCGAAGACACAGCATCGTCACTGACTGCATCAATGGTACCAGACAAACGCATCACTGCGCCTAAGAAGACTGTGTAGGCCTAACAGCACCATTTTGAGTAAAGGTATTATCAGACAATCGCCTTAAAAAATACAATGGAATTTATCTAAGTTGAAAAGGGCATTTTCTTTTGCCCTGTTTTTTTTTTGGTGGTTGTTGTATTTTGCATACTCTAGTCACAGAGACTTATCTCTGTAAATTCGGGCTGCTCTTCCCCGGAGAGCGCGTCGCCACAAGCGCAGTGCCTAACCCCTGGGTGCAACTACACAAAATTAAAAACCCTGAAAGGCCGGGGTCTAGGGATAATGTCCCCCTGCAGCTGAAGAAAAAATTGATTTATGAAGGTATTTTAGTTTGCTTTTTCCACAATCTATACAAATGCTTATTTTAAAGAGTTTGAAAAATACAATAGACACAAATATCCTGTTCGACAAAAAAGGAAATTCCTTTTCTGGTAAAATTCAAAAACAGGAAATCCTCGTATACCAGGAAAAGTTGTACCCATGCTAACCATTTTTTTCAAATCCTGTTATGACTATCCTCCACTGGAAATACTTTCCTTCCATTTTAACTAAAAAATAGGCAACATGGAATAAAAATGGCCGAAAAGTGTAAACCAAGATTTTAATTTTTTTAATAAAAAAATGCTAAGAAACTCAAACTGGTGCTCTCCAAATGTCCAATCACAAAAGCCTAAAGCACACGCACAGTGATCGCGTTAGGAACTTTGAAAAGCAGTCCCATCAGCGACAATGCCCCCCGACAACCAGTGTCAAAACCAGTCCCAGTGAAACAAAAGCCAGTGAAAACCACAATATTAAAGGCTCTGTTAAACAATGTATCAGCACTCGCAAATATGTATCAGTCCCTCAGACTAACAGGTGGTTTGTTTATTTTATAGTAAACACGATCACTGCCTGCAAACACTTGTTGAGGTGTCAGCCAATGCTGTTTACACAATTTAGGCTCTGCTAAAACAAGACTTCTGTGTACAGTTTATGTGCTTTGACAGAAGCAGGTACAATAGAAATACCATGTGTTGAGCTACTATGGTCAGTCATCATTATCAGAGACAGGTTTTCTTTTTTGGAGGGGGGTGGAGGTGAGGTGGGGGGGGGGGGGGTACAGGAGTTCCAGACGCCCCCCCCTTTAACCCCTTCACTGCCAGAGGAAAACAAATATATTATTTATTTTCTTATGATAAAATTTAAAAGAGACCTGCTAGACTCAATCTGAGAAAATCGTCTAGATATATATCTTTCCTGACTTGTCTAAACCAAAAACCATCATTCCAGGACTATGACATCAAAAGTTATGACACCACCAATGACATCACACACCATGTAGTAGACTGGGCAGGGAAGGGATTAATAAAAAATAACGTAAAGAAAAAAAAAGAATCGGGAAAAGCCATGACTATCACGCACAAACCTTTGATTTCATGTGCCTCATGTCTTCTTTTACGATCGCTCAGACAGTTTCCTGTCATATGAATGCAGATGGTGTCATGCTGCCGTTATGCGCCAAACTAAGAAATAGTTAGGCCTGGGCAGCAAGTCCCTCTACAGCTGGAAGAAATCTATTTTGAAAGTGTTTCTTGAAAAAAGGCAGGAGAATGGACCGGTAAGGCAGAAAGATAGCAGATGACAGCAAGCAAAGGAAACAGACAGTCAAAGAGAGTGGCAGATCAGAGGAAGTTACAAGCACAGAACTTCCAGAAGGTGGGGGAACTATCTGTACCCCCCCCCCCCCCTGTATCCCCATGGGGAAGATGTGCCTCATGTAATTCCATGCCATAGTTATAGCTTATTCTCTCAGGAGAGGCCTTGAAAGCACCTTTTACATTTGAATTATCATCAACCCCAACCCAGCCCTCGGAACCTTTCCCTCGCCGACTAACTGATCTGCGCTGATTATTGCTATAATTATTCATAATTATTCACCTTCCACAATGGTGGCTATCACCATGATTATATTATTATTATTATAATCAATTATTATTCACCTTCCACAATGGTGGCTATCACCATGATTATATTATTATTATTATTATCATTATCATTATTCACCTTCCACAATGGCGTGATAGGCAAAGTGTAGGTAGAGCAGGAACAGCATGTGAAGGGTCACAATGGTGGCGATCACCACAATTATATTATTATTATTATTATCATTATTCACCTTCCACAATGGTGTGATAGGCAAAGTGTAGGTAAAGCAGGAACAGCATGTGAAGGGTCACAATGGTGGCGATCACCACAATTATATTATTATTATTATCATTATTCACCTTCCACAATGGTGTGATAGGCAAAGTGCAGGTAAAGCAGGAACAGCATGTGAAGGGTCACAATGGTGGCGATCACAATTATATTATTATTATTATCATTATTCACCTTCCACAATGGTGTGATAGGCAAAGTGCAGGTAAAGCAGGAACAGCATGTGAAGGGTCACAATGGTGGCGATCACAATTATATTATTATTATTATCATTATTCACCTTCCACAATGGTGTGATAGGCAAAGTGCAGGTAAAGCAGGAACAGCATGTTAAGGGTCACAATGGTGGCGATCACCACAATTATATTATTATTATCAATATTATTATTCACCTTCCACAATGGTGTGATAGGCAAAGTGCAGGTAAAGCAGGAACAGCATGTGAAGGGTCACAATGGTGGCGATCACCACAATTCTCTCCGTTTTCCCGTTGGCTCGAGACAGGATGATGCACACCTGCACATCACATTTTAAAATTATTAACCCTTTCACCGCCAATGTGGCATTTTAGCACCACAGTGGTTTAACACCCATGTCACTAAAAGGCATCAAATCAGGGCCTGTTATCCAAAGACCCTATTTTCTTTATTTTGGGAGGTAAGGATAGGACTAATGTTATATGTCACAGAGGAATTCGCAATATTGCAGATTTTTTTTCTCCTCTACAGCCTTGAAAGTGGAAAATGTTGTCCACCAGCCTTTGGCTGGTAACTTTTTTTTTTTACCAGCCAAACCAAAATTTTTTGGCCTTGTCGTCGAAGAGAACTCACGAAAATTCTTTCATTTTGTGAGAAAAGTTTGTGTTCCTCTCTTACCCTTTTTGGGTGATGGCTGCGATGCCTGAACTTGAAGTTGAAGCCGAAGAACGTTTAATTTTGAACATGCACTGGCTGGCGAGCACGCAAATTGCGTATCGTATTCCCGGTGCGTGGGAAAACATGGATTGGGAAAGGAATCTCGCGCGAGAAAGAACATCGTTTTTTTGCCCACTTGCATTTGGCGGGTGAAGTGATTTATAAACTCGCCACTTTCAGAGCTGCTCTACCCAGTTAAGTTTAATGGTATTTTTTGGCTGAAAAATGGCTGGCGGCTAAAGGGTTAAACCTCATTTCCTGTGACTCAAACACCATTTCATCATTGGTTGACATTAGCCTGGGGCCCATAACAAAGTGAGAGTGAATACATTAAAATCCAGACATTATCAGCTGAAACTCCCCTGAAGTCGGAGTATAGCCGCCCATGTGGCGGGGCCCTTTAAAAGCGGCCATACACGTAATCCTCCCACCCAAGGCTGTGCGAAATGTTCACATGGCACTGGGTGTGCCCCCAGAGCGTTTAAGCTGGGGAACGAAAACAACAACAATATTTATCACGTAATCTTCCGACCCAAGGCCATGCAAGATGTTCACATGGCACTGGGTGTGCCCCCAGAGCGTTTAAGCTGGGGAACAAAAACAACATCAGCTGAAAAACAGTGGCAAGAACAACAGCAATTAATAGTACCGTATTATACGGACTTTAAGACGATACTTTTTTCCTAGACTGAGACCCCTGCGCCTCATAATGTGACTGATAACATAGCAAGAAACTATAACAACAAAATATAATTTTGTGTAAAATTTGGAGGGTGCGCCTTGTAGTCAGTAAAATATGGTGGAACCTCCCTTATAAGACCTTCAAAAAACATCCAAAATGCAATCTTATGAGGGAGGGGTCTTGTAAGGGAGGTAATTTTAATACTCACAAAGAAGGGCAATGTCTCAGAGAAGTAGGTCTTATGTGGGAGGGAGTCTTATAATGGGAGGTCTTATAAGGGAGGTTCCACTGTACTCACACTCTCTCCACACAAACAGTTCAGACAACCAACATAAACAGCAGTAATTTTTTCCCAGAACAAAAGGACTACTTCTTCTTCTTCTGCGTTCCCAGGCAATATGGCCATAATGGGTAAGGTACATATGTGTCCGGTTTTAAGTTTTCACTGGTCTCCCCACTGCGTACAGACGACACATTCCAATTTCGGAGGAGCTCAAAAGGAAAACAATTATTTGGAAGATTTTTTGAAAAAAAGCAGGAGAATGGGCCAATAAGTCAGAAAGATAGTAAATGACAGAAAGCAAAGAAAAAAGGCAGAGTCAAAGAGAGTGGCAGATTAGAGGAAGTTACCAGCACAGAACTTCCAGAAGGTGGGGGAACTATTTTTACGAAAGACGCCCCGGTATCCCCACGGGGAGAAAAGGACTACAAATAGGCTTGCACAAACATAATCCCAGGGAGACGGACAAGACGCTCCGCAAGACACTCGGTGGAATAAATTTAGGCCGTGTACACACATAAGCGGATATGCCATGCGGAAATCCGTACGCAATCCATAAATAAGTGAAACAAAGAAGGGAAAAGATTTGCGCACGTGTCCGAATTCCCCCTATATGCGTAAACTTTTATCCTTCTTTCTTCCGCTTATTTAGGGTTTTCCGTACGGAACTTACGCGTCTAATGTGAACCCGGCCGTAGAGTTCAAAAGATGGATTAACCTTGGTATGAAAGAGTTCTGTGCTCTTATTTTAAGTTTCAGAGTTCTGTATCGATAGCTGATTTATCAAGATTACCTCTTTTGCTTTCCAACTGAGCCTCTCGTCTTGGTCAGACAAACTATGGCGTCACTTTAGCGTCATCCTCCGAAGTCGGAGTGTGGCTGCCATGAGGCGGGGTAATAAAAAACGGTCACACACGTAATGTTCTCATCCCTCGCTGGTGCATTTGTACCATAGTTTTCAAGTGCTTCGGCTGTTGGGAAGATCCCTGGAGTCTTTTAGCCAGGGTATGAAAGCAAAACAAAAAATAAACTTTAGCGTCAAAAGGTAACAGAGGGAAATAACTGACCATTCTAAGGGCGGACAACCCCCCGACGCCGGCCCAGAGGAGGTAGAAAAAGAGGTGGTCATGTGACGTGTGGACCACCGTGCCCAGGAACAGCACGATGCAATGGCCGAACATCCCGTAGCCCTGCGAGCAGCAGACAACAGAAAATATACATAACGTACGCACCTTGGCTTAAAGGGCCACCCTGCGGATGAGTTTTTGTAAGAAACATGTCTAGATCACCAGGAAAACACCCTTTACAGAGATTGCAACACTCACTTTGCTCTGGTTTCCTAGAAATCAAACCGTCAAATCAGCGATTCCTCCTTGGCGGAGGTGCTGGAAGTCAAATTATTTCACCCAAAGAGAAGGCGTGCGCTGTCTCTTTTATAATGGCCGCCTGCGTTTTGACCAAATCGATTGCACAAAATGTTCGCAATACAAGCCTTTTTTTTTTTAATTTTAATATTTTTTTATACAGATTATCTAAGGAGTTTCGCTCACAACAAAGGAAACAGCTCCAATTTTTTTTCAACCACAATGAGTGACCTTCACTCACCCCATCCAAAATGGCTACTCTCTCCGGCATCTCCGCCAAGGAGGAATCGCCGTTTTCATAGTTTAATTTCTAGGAAACCAGAGCAAAGTGAGTGTTCCGATCCTTGAAAAGGCTGTCTTTCTGGTGATCTTGACATGTTTCTTGCAAAAACTCATCCGTCAGGGTCCACCTTTAACTGATTCAAGTCGCTCCACCCATATATGGCCGGAATTAATATAAAGCTGTTAATTTGATGAATTTGTTTCAAGGGAAGTAAATCTGTGTGCACACCACACTTTGGTCACTTACAAACTCTCCCTTAGACCACACTTTTGCCTTACTATGCGCTTGGAGTGGTTGAAGTGGGGGACTAATTGCTGTAGAGTTTTTCTATATAAAGTCTACATATAAAAAAAGTCTGATCTGTCTTCCCTATGTCTAAACCTGAAGAAAAAACCTGTAATCTTCTTTCATTTCTCCTTTTGTTTATGTCTGTTTTGCTTGTGTGTATGGCTGGAGTGATTTGTGAGTTTTTTTAATAATTCAAAATCATTGTGATGCGAATGAGTTAAGGCTATGTCAGGCCAATTGACATAAGCTAGAAGAACACCACGGCTACATCAAAATGTTGTTGCCATGACAAGCTCCTAGCATAACATCATCAGTCTCACAAATCCCCCGAAGACGGAGTGTGGCTGCCCACATGGCGGGGAAATCAAAAACGGTGACACACGTACTGCTCTCATCCCTAGCTGGTGCATTTTACTGTACCATAGTGTTCAAGTGCTTCGGCTGTTTAGTTGGGATGATTCCTGGAGTCTTGGAGTCTAGAGTCAGGAGTCTGGAGTCCTCAAAGGCCAACACATCCCCAAGGCTACAGCACTAAGAGTCAATGCCAGCGCCTCTCACTTTGAGAGCTGTAGTCATTCACAAATGACTGCACCATGGTGATGATTCTCATGGAACACAATTGAGGAGCCACACACACACACACATAGACAGACGAACAATCAAGAATCAAGA
>CM065697.1:46865762-46890762 GCA_017654935.2 Phymorhynchus buccinoides
AATAAATAACCCCCAAATAATATTTTAAATAGAAAAGATATATGTGATGGTGCATGGGAAAAACCTACATAAGTCGCTCAGAATGTTTTTAGCAAAAGCCAAAAATAGTCAACAACCCTCAAAATATAAATTATCTGTTTAGGGCATATTTATGTCTATTTTTATGTATTCTATGAGTATCCACAACATGAAAGACAATTTTGAATGATTTCTTTGTTTATTCGATTGTTTTCTAAATCAAGTCAATAGAAACAAAGAGGCAAAATTGTATCTTCTATGCCTGATTTCTGCAAATGATCAAACTTCAAATAATTATAAAATAAAAACTAGACAAGATAACTCAATTCCGTTGTCAGTGTATTAACAAGGATTCTTTGCTCCACCATCAAAAAGTAAAATCTCAATTCCATTATGTCTGTTTTTCCCCTGCACTGTCACATGTCTTTTAGATGGCTACATCTAGTTTTCCTGATGTTGTGTGACTTTTGCACCTGTGTATGTTACGTGCAGCTTTTTTTTCTAGCTTTTTACTTTCAAAAGTGAGAGTCCAGCCTAAAAGACGGAAGCCGCTTCTTAGAATCCTGCAGAAATGGTGGCCACACACAGCATGATCAACACGGAACAAACGTCACACTGAGAAGTGAAAGCTGCTCAACACCAGAGACTGACACTGACATACCGCTTGCGGACTTCCCAGGGTTCCACGTTGAAGTACGGTCGCAGGATGTCGATGTTGCCATAGAGACTCCAGGCCTTCCTGGCGCTCTGCGTACCTGCCTGCCACATCTGTCCAAAGAAAATAGAAACATGCATACATAATAAAAGCAGTTCGCATCGCAACAATATGAATTAAAAAAACAAAAAACCTTCACAAATCACTCCACTCAGCCATACAAACAAAACATACATAAACAAAAGGAGAAATGAAGATTACAGGTTTTTACTTCAGGTTTAGACATAGGGAAGTGGTAGATCAGACTTTTTTTTATATATAAACTTTATATAGAAAAACTCTCTACACCGATTGGTTTCCTCACGACAAACCACTAAAATATAAAACAAAGTCAGAGGCAAAATTGTGGTCTAAGGGAGCGAAGTGAGTTTAGAAGTGATCAAGGTATGGTGTGCACACAGATTTTCTTCCCTTGAAGCAAACGCATCAAACTGACAGCTATCTATTAATTCCGGACATATATGTCCGGAGCGACTTGAATGAGTTAAGGTTAGGTACCATGACTATGCATGTAGCCTGGACCCTTCAGAGAGTTCAGAGCTGAAAACATCTGACTGAAAGGGGTTTATTCTCTCATCCAGTTATCCCAAGAATGCTTCTGTAATACCTATCTTTTTTATATGATTGATTACTTGTTATTGTTTTGGTCAGTATTGTTGCAGGGCTCCCAGGGACCCTCATTTGGGGGTCTATGAAGCACTAAAATTCTAAAGGACTCTCTAAAAGAAAGTGCAGGGGGTCCCAGGGATGCACTAGAAAAATTATTTTTAGCATTCACAATGCCACTGGGACCCTGTATCCCTCCTCTAGGACCCTCTATACTGTAAGTGAAGGAGTCCCTGGGACCTCTTGTTTTGCGGGACGATTGGGAGCCCTGTGTTGTTACCTGTCGTTGTGGTTGCTGTTATTGTCATTATTGTTGCTTTACAATGAAAAACAAAAAAACCCTTCTCTTTAGATAATACTTGTACTCATATGCAATATGAATAATACTGCTATCAGTGATATATATTATTAAATTTGAGAAACTGGAAAAAAAGAAAATAATTGTTCTGCACTATAAGGCCAACATCTTGAAGCAAATTCGACTATTGTATAAAGGTAATAGATCTGCAAACAAATAATGAGGGTAGCATCTACCAAAACACATTACAATGTATCTCTGTTCTCTATTGCTATAAAAGTAATGATTGCTCTGCAGCCATATCTCTTCAAACAGTACTACAACTGACTCCAATTTCTGTTCCACAAAATATTATTTCCTGAGTTTGATTAATCGGTGGGGTATTCTCATGCATGTGTGTGTGTGTGTGTGTGTGTGTGTGCGTGTGCGTGTGCGTGTGTGCGCGCACACGTGTATGTGTGTGTGTGTGTGAGATTTTAATGCTTATAAACTTTTATTTCTTGATTTTTATGTTAGTTTGTTAAAAACATGTATTTTTCGGCATTTTAAAAAGTATTCAACTGTTATTTTATCTTCTCATTCATCATTTCTGTTGTAAAGCGCAAAGAGCTCATTTTGTATGTGAGGTGTTGTGCTATAGAAGAATTTCTTTATTATTATTATTATTAATAAAGCATCATTCTCGTTGATGTTATTTGCGCTGATCTTATTCATTGTACTTTGGCAGCCAGTGCCATGGAACTATTGATCTCAGTTGAGTGCCATCTATTGGCCACTGCAATGACCACCTTTTGCAAGAGTGAATGCCCTTGGTGGGTGGGGGAAGATGGTTGAGTACTGACCAAACAAGGGCATAACTCATGCCAATAACCTTATTTGAGGCCACTGAAAAGGTGGCTGCCTTTTGCAAGAGTGAATGCCCTTTTGGATACTGACCAACAAGGGATTAACTCTTGCCATCAATAACCCTAGTTGCAGTGGCCAATAAGCATTGCTTGTTGTATTCTAATTCAAGTTTATGTTGCTGCCATTGTATTGTGCAATTTGTTTTTAATACATTCTTGGCTAAAACCAAATAATAAAGTAAATAAACTGAAGTAAACACCGTAGTTGTGGCAACATTTGTTGTTTTTGAGTTTAAAAAAAAAAAGGATCAATGACAATAACACCAAGAATAAAACTTTTTATAACTTTTTATTAGTAAGATGTTCACAAAGAGACAAACTAAAACAAACTTACCATCTGTGTCATGTTCTGACTGATGCGCTGTCGGAAATCTTCAGCAGCACTCCTCTGACCTCCCTTGACCCCTTGATCTTGACCTGCAGGGTCACACGACAAAACCACCAAAGTCAAATCCATCTCTTTTCCCCCGAAGATGGAGTGTGGCTGCCCACGTGGCAGAGTAATCTAAAACGGTCACGCACGTAATGTTCTCATCCGTAGCTGATGCACTTGTACTAGAGTGCTCAAGTGCTTCTGCTGTTGGGATGATCCCTGGAGTCTTTTAGCCAGGGTAAGCCAACAACAACAATTATATTTCTTTAGGTTAAAAGTGTGCATTCATTTCTTCATACACATGCATTGCTTTCTCATATTTAAACAAGTGTGTGCACGCACACACACACACACACACACACATACACATCACACATCCACAGAATCACATCCATTTTGGATGATTTAACCCTTTCGCTGCCCCACGACGTATATATACGTCCTCTATAGCGCTTCAGTACTTGCCACCGACGTATATATACGTCGCCGCTAAGCAGCGATATTGCCGTGTTCAAAAATCGCGCGGCAAGCCGGCGGCGCATGCGCAAGTAGTAGGCGGCACTGAAGGGGTTAAGAAACGACATCCCTACTGTGGCCGTTGAATTCATCAATCCAAATGCCCCCATCACGAACAAAAAGGGTTGTCTTTGGCAAAGTTCACACACAGCAGAGCACAAACAAAGAAACGGTAATGCAATGCAGTATCACGAAGAACAATACAATATTCAACACCATACAACACACTGGTCAATAAACAGGCATGAGAAATGAGAAATAATATGATTTAGGCTATAAAAAAAAAAGCAGCTGAATAAAGACTGAAGTCCCCTGAAACTGAAGATTTTTGTTGTTGCAATCTATGCCTGAAGAAATAGAACCGATATAATTAGTTCATTTTGCTTTCAGTAATAAGCAATATGTCTGCTCCTTCTAAGCCACATTGAATACTTTAACTTAATCTTTACAACATATGATAACATATCTCGACTGCCTCCCCCCCCCCAGTCTGACCTTTAGCAGCAGTGCTGTCATAGTCAGAGTCACTGTGGTCATCCAACACTACACTATGCTACATATTACACTACACTACATTAACACTACGCTACATATTACACTACACTACACTATGCTACATATAACGCTACACTACACTACATTAACACTACACTACATTAACACTACACTACGCTACATATTACACTACACTACATTAACACTACACTACGCTACACTACATTAACACTACACTACGCTACACTACATTAACACTACACTACATATTACACTACACTACATTAACACTACACTACACTACACTACATATATAATACTGCACCACATTAACGCTACACTACACCGCACTACACTAAACTGTCTTACCTCTAGTTGTGGTGCTGTCATAGTCAGAGTCGCTGTGGTCCTCCTCCATCACCTCCATGTCTTCCAGCTGCTCTACACTACACTACACTATACCACACCACACTACACTACACTACACTACACTACACCACACCACACCACACCACACAATACACTACACCACACTACACCATACCACACTACACTAGTCTGACCTTTAGCTGTGGTGCTGTCATAGTCAGAGTCACTGTGGTCCTCCTCCACCACCTCCATGTCTTCCAGCTGCATGTCCAGCACTGCAGAGTTGGCCCCGCCCTGAAACCAAAGACACTTTGATGAACGCATGCCCTAAGTCATCGATACATCAACCCCCCCGTGGGGATACCGGGAATGGTGGGTGGATGCCTTGTACCTCCATACAGGGAGCTGGACGACCCCGCCCCCTCCACGAGTCTCTCCCCGTGGGGATACTGGGGAGTCTTTCATAAAAAATAGTTCCCCCACCTTCTGGAAGTTCTGTGCTTGCAGCTTCCTCTGGTCTGCAACTCTCTTTGACGCTGCCTTTTCCTTTTTATCATCTACTGTCTTTCCGACTTGTTGGCCCGTTCTTCTGCCTTAAAAAGAAAATCTTCCAAATAATTTTTCTCCTTTGAGCTCTTCCAAAATCGGAGTGTGTCGGCTGTACACAGCGGGGAGACCAGTTAAAACTAAAAAACGGACACCTTACCCATTATGGCCATATGGCCTGGGAACGCAGAAGAAGAAGATGAACACACATCCCAAGTCATCAATACATCAAACTTATGCTGTAGGCAGTCCTGATAGGAGTTGTGTGTCTTTCAGAAATTGAGGGGTTGCTAGCTTTTTTCAATTGATGGGAATTGGTATTGGGATTTAGTCACGGAGACTGGAATTTGGACTGCTCCCACCTGGAGAGCAGGTCACCGCTAGTGCAGCGCCATCCAGTTTTCTTGTTTGCACCCTATGTGAATAATTTGAATGATGTCATCCATCCCACCGGCCTTCTCTTACTGAATAATGGAATGGGATTTAAAAGTGTGTGCAAAATCGTGCGCATGCGTTCGCACAAGGGACCTCGGTTTTAAGTTTCCCCAAAAGGACTTTTTCCCCAACTGATGTTGAGTACCTGGGTGGAGTGAGGAAAGAGGAGTAAAGTGTCTTTCCCAAGGACACAACACTGCGGATAGAACAGGATTCAACCCTCTACACACGCAAACCCGCTGGAGTTTCGAACCGGCAGTTCTAACCACTGAGCCACAACAGATCCTTTGTATCCCCATACACGTAATCTTCTCACCCAAGGCCATGGGAAATGTTCACATGGCACTGGGTGTGCCCCCAGAGCATTTAAGCTGGGGAACGAAAACAACACCGTATCCTGTCCAAGCTTCATCGTTTCCATGTTTATAAATACAGTGGCACATCCCTTATAAGACCTTCAAAAATCATCCAAAATGAGGTCTTATAAGGGGGGTAATTTAAATACTTACAAAGGGCAATGTCTCAGAGAAGTAGGTCTTAAATGGGAGTGAGTCTTATAATGGGAGGTCCACTGTATGTCTATCAGAGATCTCCTGTGCAGGTTACACCAGAACAGGCTCCACTGAATGGTCGACTTATGGCGATTATTTGATCACCAGGGGCATAACGCTCGAGTGGGGCTTATCACGCTATATTCTTAGTTGGGCGTAGTGAGAGAGAGAGAGAGAGAGAGGGTTGGACTCCTCCCTCTCTCTCTCTTTATCCCCAACTAAGAATATAGAGAGGATTAGCCCCACTCGAGCGCTATGCCACCTGGCGGGCAAAAGAGCCAGCTAAGCCGCTCATTCCAGTGAATTGACTATAAGCAGCAGCGCAGTGTCTCCTCTGGGGGTTGCCTCTACATGACATGACACTGATTGCTCCATAAGGACTGTTGTGTGTGTTTATGGTTTTTGTTTCTTTCTTTCTTTCTTTGTTTTTTTTATGTGTATGCCTGACACTTTCCATGGAGTGGCCTCAGAAAGAGAACTACGGGAACAACCCCAAGAGTTCAGACTTTTTTCTTTTTTTTTAGAAAAAAACCCCAAAACCTGTCTGACCTGGGAATGCTGAAGCAGAAGATTCATTAAAGGTATTTTTGTTGTTTAAGTCTTGCGCAACAAGCACCGAGTGGCGACCTTTCTCTTCATTGTTTTGTTTCTAACTGCATGCTCGTTTCACATGTGTTGAACTTGGTTAGGAGTGTGCGGTTGAGCACCTTCATTTGCACACACACACAAAGAGAGAGAGAGAGAGAGAGAGAGAGAGAGAGAGAGAGAGAGGAGAGAGAGAGAGAGAGAGAGAGAGAGAGAGAGAGAGAGAGAGAGAGAGAGAGAGAGAGAGAGAGAGAGAGAGAGAGAGAGAGAGAGAGAGAGAGAGAGAGAGAGAGAGAGAGAGAGAGAGAGAGACACACAGAGACAGAAAAGTGGGAGAGAGAGAAAGAATGAGAGAAAGAGGGAGGGAGAGAGAAAGGGAGAGAGAGAAAGGGGGAGGGAGAGAGAGAAAGAGAGAGAGAAAGAGAGAGAGAGAGAGAGAGAGAGAGAGAGAGAGAGAGAGAGAGAGAGAGAGAGAGAGAGAGAGAGAGAGACAGAGACAGAAAAGTGGGAGAGAGAGAGAAAGAATGAGAGAAAGGGGGAGGGAGAAAGGGGGAGGGGAGAGGATTGAGAGAAAGAGGAGAGAGAGAGTAGAGAGAGAGAGAGAGAGAGAGAGAGAGAGAGAGAGAGAGAGAGAGAGAGAGAGAGAGAGAGAGAGAGAGAGAGAGAGAGAGAGAGAGAGAGATGAAGCAACAAAATAAAACAGCAAAAGGTGTTTCACGTAAATTCAGACTAAAGACAAGACAGATGAAGACAGAGAGATCACAGTGGTGACACAGACAATAGACTCACCGACAGTAAAAGGGAGATATTTCAAAACCCAATTTATTTACACTTGGTTTTTTTAATTAAAAATTTAAACAGAAGGCAACATTACTTCAGATAATAAAGTAATAATTGCAACCTTTCTTAAAACATGTGAATGTAGTTTGGGGAACAAATTATGACTGCAACTTTTTTTTTAACATGGCAAGATTTTTTTCTTGGCCCCCAAAAGTTATAACTGCAACATTTTTTTTTAAAGAATATTTTTACACACCTACATGAACATAAAAAAAAATCCCACATGCATCCATGAGTGTAGCCATGAACATGCACTCAATCATGCAAGAAAGTGTGCGCGCACACACACACAAGCATGCATGCACACAAGCGCATGCATACACATACACACAAGCATGCATGCACACACACACACTTCAGATTAATTACAGCCTTAGCATTTAACACACACACACACACAGTGTGTAGAGTGGCACAGTGGTAGCGTGTTCGCCTCGTGTCAAGTAAACCTGAGGTCGAACCTGGGTACAGGGGATTTTTTCCTCTCACTTTGCACTAGGCCTTACGGTCTGAACGTGGAGTCTTTCGTATGAGACAATAAACCAAGGTCATGTGTGCCCATGTACTTACCACACGATAAACCCAGTGGCAACGAAAAAGTTGTCATTTGGTCAAAATTTACCCCACCCCCCCTCCCCTTTCCTTCCTCAGTCACACAAAAATTGAATGAAAAAAAAAAAAAATATTGGTTGCCGCACCTCTGGTTGCTCCAGGTGGGAGCAACCCGAATTTCACAGACACCTCTATGACTATAAAGTACCTAATACCAGAGGCCGAGAGCCAAGTCAGAACAATAAACTATATGATTCAACTATGAAAGCAAAAAACCCATTTAACATCAAACTTTTCTTCAAAACAACATCAAAAACATTTCTAACAAAACTATTGAGATAATCTTTCCCAATAACTTTAGATCAACAAGAACAACAAAAACTAACATACTGTACACAGAAAGCAGAAGAAAGCCATTAGGTAGGACATTCCTGAATGGTAATGGATTTTGTTACAACAATGTAAACTTCACATCCACCAAATCTCTTTACATAGACATGGATAAAATGAAGTTATAAAATCTATACTTTTTGGAGGAAAAATATACAATAAAGTTAATTTTAACTTTTTTTTAATGCCAAAATAAAATAACTACACTTTACGAAAGAACACAGGAAATAAAAAGAGATACTCTATGATTAATTACCACACAAATGAAGCATTCACATTGTAGTAATCAGAGATATTGGCCATTGTTTTTTGTTGTTTTTTAAATCGCAAGTACACTGTATAACAAGAACAAAAGAAATGAGAAAAAAGAAAACGCTCTGATAAATGTAAAAAAAAAGAAAAAAAGCATAAATTGAAATATGGATATTCACGTACATAGTACATTGGAACCTCCCTTATAAGACTCCCTCCCACATAAGACCTACTTCTCTGAGACATTGCCTTTCTTTGAAAGTATTAAAATTACCTCTCTTATAACTTATAAGACCCCTCCCTTATAAGACCTCATTTTGGATTGTTTTTGAAGGTTTTATAAGGGAGGTTCCACTGTAATCAGAAATATTATATAATTATTAAAAATAATAGTGTTTTTTTGAAACCACAAGTACACTGTACAAAAGAACACAAGAATGAGATAAAAATAGACTGATTAATCATCATATAGTGAAAAGGCAAGTGTCCATGTGTGTGTCTGTCTGAAGCACAAAACGGGCCTTATAACTCCGCCGTTTTTCGACCGAATCGCTTCAAATTTGCTGTAAGCCCTAACGGGGCGATGGCAACGGCAACCGAGGCGGTCGTGTCATTTGCGCGGTTTGGCAAATGCACGAAACGCGTATCCACCGGCCTCTCGGTGCCCGTATCTCCGGTATTTCTGGACCGATTGCCTTCGAATTTGGCAGGTAGATGACCAGGGAAGTGACTATCGATATGCCAAACCGGAAGCGAATCGATTCATATATGCGCGCGATATACGCCGCTTCACCTTTTCACAAATAACTCCGCCGTTTCTTAACCGAATCGCTTCCAATTTGCTGTCAGGCTTGCTGTGGAGAGTGTGGCATCCATGTTATTTCTTAGTTTCTGAACAATTTCTTAGGCGCATAACGGCAGCATGACGCATCTGCGTTCATATGACAAGAGACTGTCAGAGCGACTGACGATGACGAAGAAGATGATCAGTCTCCTCAGTCGGGTGGATGTCAGAAGGTAATAGGGTGACTAAAAAAAAAAAAAGAGAATCGGGAGAGCGCGTCACTCTCAGAGCTGCGCCAATGGGAAACGGGGCCTTTATAAGTTTCTTAACCGAATCACTTCAAATTTGCTGTACTCAGTGTTACCAGTACTTGGCGTTACCGTTACTAGGCATTACCATTACTAGGGAGAATGCATCACTCTCAGAGCAGCGCCAACAGGAAACGGGGCCTTATAACTCCGACTTTTCTTAACCGAATCGCTTCAAATTTGCTGTACTCAGCGTTACCAGTACTTGGCGTTACCGTTACTAGGGAGAACGCGTCACCATCAGAGCAGCGCCAACGGGAAACGGGGCCTTATAACTCCGCCGTTTCTTAACCGAATCGCTTCAAATTTGCTGTACTCAGCGTTACCATTACTTGGCGTTACCGTTACTTGGCGTTACCGTTACTAGGCGTTACCGGTACTCGGCGTTACCGGTACTCGGCGTTACCGGTACTCGGCGTTGCGCTAGTATTCATAAAAATGAAGTGTAAATGTGAAACATGGACATTCAAATTGTAGTAATCAAAGATATTGGACAGTTTAAAAAAAAAAGTACACTGTACACAATGAGGGGGGAAAAAAGACACCCCATGACTAAGGTTAATAAAAAATGAAGTATAAATGTAAAGCATGTGCATTCACATTGTATTTTTGTGGTAATCTGAGACATTGGATTTACTTTCATTATCTGGAAGCTTATTCTCAAGCTATTTGCGTTGGAATGACACACTAAACTTAAGCGATTTCAAAGTATTTTATAGTCAGATTCGAGAAAAAAAAATTGCAATAAAATCAATACCTGTCTTAGAAACCACAGGCTGGGAGTGCAGCCTGCAGTGCATAGGGATTAAAAATGTGTCAACCATTTGATATATTTTCAATTGAAGTTTTTAAATATTAAACAAAGTATTACAACTTAAGATTTTGTAATTATAAAGAATTAAGATTAATTAAAAAGCAAACCACTTAACGAAAAAAAGAAGAAAAACATTTTTTTTAAAAAGAAAGAAATGGAGGCTTTGGAAATGAAAATTACACACATCTTTAAAAAGAAAAGACCACATCACCAGTAATGACAGTATAATGAAAGCTACCACCCACCTCTTAAAAAAAACCCACCACACTACCAATCGCCGAGGTGTAAAACCTGGTGGGTGTGGGAAGAGAAGGAAAAGATCAAGAAAATGGGCAAACATCTACAACAGATGGAATTGATCTGAAGAGCAATCAAGAGACGCAAGCCCGAAAGAGCAATCAAAGACAGACAATGATGGCAGAACCATTGTCAGGTCTTAGTTTTCTCATAAATAATATAATGTAGTAGCATTGAGGGATCAAGATCTGGATGCATGAAGAGCTTCAAGCTACGACAGCATGAGACTTCCATAGAGCACATCAGCAGCCAGTTCGTACTTGGACACATTGTAGTCCACTGCATGGTCGTAGCTTTCCTCCAGGGTCCAGTAAGCCACCACATACATGTTCTTGTTGGTGCTGCACACTCTCTCTATCTTCCCGTTGTACATGGTGTGCCTGTGAGAGGCGGGGTCGTACCAGCGGTGGCAGATGCTTCTCCCTGCCACACAGTCGGACAGAATGTCGGACAGGTCGGATTGGGACTTTTCGTCCAGGTCGGGGAAAGTTTGGGCCAGGTCCTGACAGTGGAGGGTCTCCAGCAGCTGCTGCAGTCTCTGTAGGTCCTGGACTCCTGTCTCCGGGGTCTGTAGCGGGGAGCGCTGGGCCAGCTCCTCCCTCATCTTCCCAGGGGGCTGGCGCTTTTCCGTCTTCCTTCTGGAAGCCAGGGCTGGCGCCCACCTGATCACCTTCTCTCTCTTTTCAGCGTCCATAGCGTCCATGTAGGCCAGCGTGCCGTTCTTTTTGGCACGCACCTTGGCCGACAGGAAGCTGAGGGTGGCGTTAGGAGAGTGCTGTTTGGCCGCATCCAAGATGGCCTTCATCTCTTCCGCGTCAATGCTGTGCAGTCTGGCTGAGTGCGCCTCTTTCTTCAAGCGTTCAGAGAGGTCAGGGGTCAAGTAGTCAGAGTACTGCCTGTTCAGAGCGTCGGTGATGGCCTCAAGGCACGCTGCCATCATGACCTCCACAGCCTGGTCACGGGGACAGCAGTCGTTCAGTGCTTTCCACACGCCTTCACAGTCCATGGGGTCCCCAAAGAGATCCGTGGTTCGATCCAACATCTGCAGAGGGGCTTTGGTGCTTTGGGCCAGAGAGGAGAGCACGTCCTTCACAGCAGCGATGCCTTCAATGTGCTGAACCTTGTCCTGGGCTGAAGAGTAGAACTTCCTCATCCAGGGCACGGACAACAGCTGACCAAAGATGCCCAGCACACAGAACTCTGCAATGGCGGTGGGGTTTCTGAAAGCAGTGAGGATGTTGGCCTGAAGATCAGTGCAGGGCACGGTAGCTGTGGCCAGGAATGTCTCCAGCAGGGCGTAGTGCTGGATGAAGGTTCCACACAGGATGAACAGCACCTGCGACTCGCTTCCTCTGTAGCGCGGCAGCACGTCCCTCTTCAGGCCCCGCTCCTTCAGAAAGGCGCTGAAGCCTTTGGGGTCCCCTTGGCTGGCGTTGTAGCGCATCTTGTTCATCCAAAGCACCACCTTCACAGCCAGGCACTGATCGCCCGAGGACAGACCCCCATCTCTCTCCACCGTCCTGAGCGCAGAGCCACAAGCGTTGGCCACAGAGTCCAGGGGGTGTAGGTGGCAGTGGAGCTCCTTGAGAGCCTTGCCCCAGGAGCGGCACACCAGCCGCACAGTGGCCTGCTTCAGCGTGGAGCGTGTTGTGCGGGTGTTGGCCATGTGCCGGAGCAGGGTGTCCCGGCACTCCTGGTAATCCGCCTGGTGGAAGCTGGCGTAGGTAGCCGCCAGCCGGTCGATGCTAGCACATATGTGCTGCTGATAGTCCTCGGCTGAGCACCCCTCCACCTGGTCCACCGCCACCACCTGCCGCTGGCTTCCCGCGCTCAAGTGCACCACATTCACGTTCACCCCTTCTCTGCTGCTGACCTCAAAGCCCAGGGTCAGCTCTTCTTCCCTCATGGCCGTCTCTGCCGACTGCAGCTCAGAGATGACGCCTAGTTCTCGCACCATGCCTTCCACAGTGCTGCGGTGGGGAATCTTGTCCAGACCATGGCCCAGGCGCTGACACAGCGACTTGAGCAGCACAGGCACCCTGCTGGTGGCCACCTGGTTGAGCACCATGTCAAACACCATCTGTCTCACCTGGCTCGAGTACGTCTTCTGGTCTCTCTTGAGACATACCACCTTCTCTCTCGCAGCCTCTTCTTTCAAGCTTTGGAGTTTCTCTTCCAGAGCAAGGTTCTGACATTGAAGGTCGTAGATAATCTTGGATTGTTCTGCCAGCTTATGTTTCAGAGCTTTCAGGGCTTCGTCTTTAGCTTTGAACATTTTCACCATGTCTTCCGAGTGCTTGTTTTTCACGGTGGCCTGTCTCTGTTTCAGGTAATTGTTAAGACTTTTCAGTTTCCTCAGCTCCTCACTGTAGCCCTTTTCCTTCAACTGTTTCTTGAGCTGCTGAATGGTGAGGTCTCGCCGTGCAATCTTCTGGTTCAGGACTCGCACTGTAGGCATCCTGGTCAGTTTCAGCTTCAGGTCACGCACTTTGGCCTGGTGCCTCTCTTTCAGCTCTCGCACGGAACACGAGACAAAGGCCAGTCGCTCTCTCAGCTGGGCCTCCCTGGCTGTGTCTGGTTGTCGCCGGCGACTGCGGATGGACGCTTGAAGCAGGGAGGGCTGTTTTCCGCTGGACACTGTTAGTGGAGTGTGTCCACCTCTGCAATGACAGCTACAAGTGCTCTGAAACATTGGTGTGGGACCACCTCCGCAATGAGAGCTACAGGTGCTCTGAAACATTGGTGTGGGACCACCTCCGCAATGAGAGCTACAGGTGCTCTGAAACAAAGTTGGTGCTGATGACCAGAGCCCTGATTCAGCAGAGACAAACTGCAGTGGACACTGCTGGACATCGGAACACTGGAGATGACCATCAGCTGAAGTGGACGCTGAGCACTCTTCTTGACCTGATGGCATTTCTGTATGGTCTCCTTCAGAATGGTCCATACTAGTATTCGGCTTAGGGGCAGTAGATGGTGGCTTGGGGTCAAAAACTTTGTGGCACATCTTTTCAAACCTCTCTCTCTCTGTTGGTCTGGTAAGATTATGGTATTTTCTAAAAAATTTCACAACAGGAACAATGTTCAGGTCAACTGTGTTAAATTTAAATCTCTCGTTAACTTCGTTGCAGGTGACACCGCATGATTTATTGTTTTTAAAATACAGAAACAGAACATGGCCGTACAAACATTCCTGGGAATCGTCATCCACCTGAAACTTTTCCGTCAAAATCTGATGAGCTATTCCAATTTTATTTTTTTTCCTGAAAGACATTTTCAAAAGAAGGTGGACACAAAATGGATGCTACACTTTACTGGTGGAGAAAAGTAGTGATGCTTACTTTTTATGAGCGATTCTAAAACCAAAACAGTATATAGAGTAGAAAGGGGAGTTGCATTCTAACAATGACGCAAGCCTGACGTGTTTCTTTACAATCTCCACTATTTCAAGGTGGGGTACAGGAATTCCCCACCAACACGCAGACCTGTTTCTACTCTATGGAATGCTGGAAGAAAAAAAATCTTTTACTTTTAGGTTAGAGCCTCTGAATACTGATTGTAGATCAAGTCTTTGTGCAGGAGACAAAAAAAAATAGTCAGCCAAAATCGGTTAATTAACACCATGTTCCTCCTGAATACCCATCAATACTGCACCAAATCACACCAAGATGGCCACACCGAGAACGAAATCTTAACAAAAAGTTTCAGTACATAAAGATGATCACATTTACATTTCAATCATGTGAGTTGTCCAAGAATCAGTCTCAGCTCAGAGCTGGCTTTGACGGCACCCAGGTCACAAGTTGTTGCTGCTGTGCACAAATCCCAACTTGTCACTGCCACTGTAACAACAAAAAAGAAACAACAAAATTGTGCATAATAACAAAAAGTGTCATATGTCAATCAGATGGAAATGAATTGAAAAGACAGCTAATAACTGTTGTGCTTTTACATACATAAAAAGTTAGTAATCAGATTTGCAGTTGTTGTGGCACAGTGGTGTTAAACCATACGACTTAAATAAATTTGCTGAGTGGAACGCACTTCCAACAGTGGCAGATTTTATCAGCCACGGTGGAAGCCTTCAAGAACCAAATCTAAATTCCCCCTCTCCATCCTCCTCTCCTTCAACCACTGCCCTCTGCAGTATACACAATGCTGTCACCTTCTGGTTGGAATTAGGATTTGATGTAATGCGCTGCGTCAATCGTTTTCCCTTTCTGCTATGTAGTTTGGAAAAAGCGCCAGTTTTGAATTGACTTTACTGCTCATGAGTGCTGTGTTTCTTGGAGTGGCTCCTGTGTCTGTGTATATTTTCGTACTGTGTTTTAAAACTATGTGTTGAATAGTTTGACTGTGAATAATTCAAACATGTAGAGTAAGTACTGTGTGCTTGATTGCAGGGATCTTAAAAGGAAGAAAGTGCATGTGTTCGGATTTACAACTGATGGACTATTGACTTGTGCTGTCAGATCAATAATTCCATGAACCAGATTGGAAATGGGCCCTACATGTAGCTTCACAGTGTGTTGTGTGTGCCTAGTGTTTAAATGTAAGAGCAGATTCTGCAACACTGAAGCCAGATTGTTGTATTATCATTGTTGAGAGATCTGTACCTAAATCACAGAGGATGCCTACACATCCAAGTTTGTTGACTGCCTGTCAAGCCTTCTGCTAGGGTTTGATGTTTTCTCTTCAGTAAGTTATTACTAAGGTAAGCAATCTGTTATCTCCCCCCCCCCCCCCCCCCATCTCTCTCTCTGTCTGTCTCTGTCTACTTGTCTTTCTCTGTGTTTTGTGTGTGAGTCTCCCTCTCTTTCCGTCTGCCTACTTGTCTAAAGTTCTCTTGTCTGTCAAAATCCCCATTCCCCCACTCCCATTAATTAACCTTGCTGGCTATGTATATATATATATATACACACACACACACACACACACTGCAACACAATCTACTTATACACACAGAATGTGGGTCACAACAATGACGTCAAGAAAAGTTACGTGTTGTATTTGTTACGTCAAGTTTGTTCTACTGTCTGTCCCGCGTCCAAGGCCAAAAGCCGAAATATTGGGAATAGTCTACATTCTTTCTTGTTAGTTTTCATTCTCTTTTTTTGTTCTGATATATATATATATATATATATATATATATATATATATAAACGTACAAGAATTGAAGAAGAAAAAACAACCACACCATTAAACTTTCCTCTTATATATAGTTTGCTTGAAAAAAACTTGTTTTGTGTCCAATATTTAAGTTTGTGAGCCTAAGAAAGAAACTGAATAACTTTAATTTTAACTTTACAATTTATTCTGTGTTCTGAAAAGAATAAAAGAAAATAATGTGCTGATTTACTTTTTCTCCCAATGGGGGAGATAGACAATGCCTATGCAAAGACAGCTGTTTCATCTTTGAGAAAGATTCTTCAGTCTGCATATCGGCCTGCAAAGTATGTCCACAGTGAACATTCAAACTGAGCTAGAAGACTTTCTACAAGAGAAAGGTTGTCCTCTTTGCACCAGATTGAAAGTCCACAATAAAAGCAAACCAGCACTTAATTAAAAAGAAATGGTAACAATCTTGTGTAAAATAACAAAAATAATAATGTTCTAAAGTTACAATCCCTCGAAGAGAGTAGAAGAGATGGGATGCCATGTTGGTGGATCCAGTGAAGGATTCAATAAGGGAGGTCATAGAAATCGTAGTAAACACCAACATACTCCCGGTGAGGAGGAATGTAGAGAGGTGTGCCTGGATCAGGTAGACTGATGCGCTTTCCTTCTTCCAAGTATAATATAAACGTACAAGAATTGAAGAAGAAAAAACAACCACACCATTAAACTTTCCTCTTATATATATATATAGTTTGCTTGGAAAAAAACTTGTTTTGTGTCCAATATTTAAGTTTGTGAGCCTAAGAAAGAAACTGAATAACTTTAATTTTAACTTTACAATTTATTCTGTGTTCTGAAAAGAATAAAAGAAAATAATGTGCTGATTTACTTTTTCTCCCAATGGGGGAGATAGACAATGCCTATGCAAAGACAGCTGTTTCATCTTTGAGAAAGATTCTTCAGTCTGCATATCGGCCTGCAAAGTATGTCCACAGTGAACATTCAAACTGAGCTAGAAGACTTTCTACAAGAGAAAGGTTGTCCTCTTTGCACCAGATTGAAAGTCCACAATAAAAGCAAACCAGCACTTAATTAAAAAGAAATGGTAACAATCTTGTGTAAAATAACAAAAATAATAATGTTCTAAAGTTACAATCCCTCGAAGAGAGTAGAAGAGATGGGATGCCATGTTGGTGGATCCAGTGAAGGATTCAATAAGGGAGGTCATAGAAATCGTAGTAAACACCAACATACTCCCGGTGAGGAGGAATGTAGAGAGGTGTGCCTGGATCAGGTAGACTGATGCGCTTTCCTTCTTCCAAGTATAATATAAACGTACAAGAATTGAAGAAGAAAAAACAACCACACCATTAAACTTTCCTCTTATATATATATATAGTTTGCTTGAAAAAAACTTGTTTTGTGTCCAATATTTAAGTTTGTGAGCCTAAGAAAGAAACTGAATAACTTTAATTTTAACTTTACAATTTATTCTGTGTTCTGAAAAGAATAAAAGAAAATAATGTGCTGATTTACTTTTTCTCCCAATGGGGGAGATAGACAATGCCTATGCAAAGACAGCTGTTTCATCTTTGAGAAAGATTCTTCAGTCTGCATATCGGCCTGCAAAGTATGTCCACAGTGAACATTCAAACTGAGCTAGAAGACTTTCTACAAGAGAAAGGTTGTCCTCTTTGCACCAGATTGAAAGTCCACAATAAAAGCAAACCAGCACTTAATTAAAAAGAAATGGTAACAATCTTGTGTAAAATAACAAAAATAATAATGTTCTAAAGTTACAATCCCTCGAAGAGAGTAGAAGAGATGGGATGCCATGTTGGTGGATCCAGTGAAGGATTCAATAAGGGAGGTCATAGAAATCGTAGTAAACACCAACATACTCCCGGTGAGGAGGAATGTAGAGAGGTGTGCCTGGATCAGGTAGACTGATGCGCTTTCCTTCTTCCAAGTATAATATAAACGTACAAGAATTGAAGAAGAAAAAACAACCACACCATTAAACTTTCCTCTTATATATATATATAGTTTGCTTGAAAAAAACTTGTTTTGTGTCCAATATTTAAGTTTGTGAGCCTAAGAAAGAAACTGAATAACTTTAATTTTAACTTTACAATTTATTCTGTGTTCTGAAAAGAATAAAAGAAAATAATGTGCTGATTTACTTTTTCTCCCAATGGGGGAGATAGACAATGCCTATGCAAAGACAGCTGTTTCATCTTTGAGAAAGATTCTTCAGTCTGCATATCGGCCTGCAAAGTATGTCCACAGTGAACATTCAAACTGAGCTAGAAGACTTTCTACAAGAGAAAGGTTGTCCTCTTTGCACCAGATTGAAAGTCCACAATAAAAGCAAACCAGCACTTAATTAAAAAGAAATGGTAACAATCTTGTGTAAAATAACAAAAATAATAATGTTCTAAAGTTACAATCCCTCGAAGAGAGTAGAAGAGATGGGATGCCATGTTGGTGGATCCAGTGAAGGATTCAATAAGGGAGGTCATAGAAATCGTAGTAAACACCAACATACTCCCGGTGAGGAGGAATGTAGAGAGGTGTGCCTGGATCAGGTAGACTGATGCGCTTTCCTTCTTCCAAGTATAATATAAACGTACAAGAATTGAAGAAGAAAAAACAACCACACCATTAAACTTTCCTCTTATATATATATAGTTTGCTTAAAAAAAAAACTTGTTTTGTGTCCAATATTTAAGTTTGTGAGCCTAAGAAAGAAACTGAATAACTTTAATTTTAACTTTACAATTTATTCTGTGTTCTGAAAAGAATAAAAGAAAATAATGTGCTGATTTACTTTTTCTCCCAATGGGGGAGATAGACAATGCCTATGCAAAGACAGCTGTTTCATCTTTGAGAAAGATTCTTCAGTCTGCATATCGGCCTGCAAAGTATGTCCACAGTGAACATTCAAACTGAGCTAGAAGACTTTCTACAAGAGAAAGGTTGTCCTCTTTGCACCAGATTGAAAGTCCACAATAAAAGCAAACCAGCACTTAATTAAAAAGAAATGGTAACAATCTTGTGTAAAATAACAAAAATAATAATGTTCTAAAGTTACAATCCCTCGAAGAGAGTAGAAGAGATGGGATGCCATGTTGGTGGATCCAGTGAAGGATTCAATAAGGGAGGTCATAGAAATCGTAGTAAACACCAACATACTCCCGGTGAGGAGGAATGTAGAGAGGTGTGCCTGGATCAGGTAGACTGATGCGCTTTCCTTCTTCCAAGTATAATATAAACGTACAAGAATTGAAGAAGAAAAAACAACCACACCATTAAACTTTCCTCTTATATATATATATAGTTTGCTTGAAAAAAACTTGTTTTGTGTCCAATATTTAAGTTTGTGAGCCTAAGAAAGAAACTGAATAACTTTAATTTTAACTTTACAATTTATTCTGTGTTCTGAAAAGAATAAAAGAAAATAATGTGCTGATTTACTTTTTCTCCCAATGGGGGAGATAGACAATGCCTATGCAAAGACAGCTGTTTCATCTTTGAGAAAGATTCTTCAGTCTGCATATCGGCCTGCAAAGTATGTCCACAGTGAACATTCAAACTGAGCTAGAAGACTTTCTACAAGAGAAAGGTTGTCCTCTTTGCACCAGATTGAAAGTCCACAATAAAAGCAAACCAGCACTTAATTAAAAAGAAATGGTAACAATCTTGTGTAAAATAACAAAAATAATAATGTTCTAAAGTTACAATCCCTCGAAGAGAGTAGAAGAGATGGGATGCCATGTTGGTGGATCCAGTGAAGGATTCAATAAGGGAGGTCATAGAAATCGTAGTAAACACCAACATACTCCCGGTGAGGAGGAATGTAGAGAGGTGTGCCTGGATCAGGTAGACTGATGCGCTTTCCTTCTTCCAAGTATAATATAAACGTACAAGAATTGAAGAAGAAAAAACAACCACACCATTAAACTTTCCTCTTATATATATATATAGTTTGCTTGGAAAAAAACTTGTTTTGTGTCCAATATTTAAGTTTGTGAGCCTAAGAAAGAAACTGAATAACTTTAATTTTAACTTTACAATTTATTCTGTGTTCTGAAAAGAATAAAAGAAAATAATGTGCTGATTTACTTTTTCTCCCAATGGGGGAGATAGACAATGCCTATGCAAAGACAGCTGTTTCATCTTTGAGAAAGATTCTTCAGTCTGCATATCGGCCTGCAAAGTATGTCCACAGTGAACATTCAAACTGAGCTAGAAGACTTTCTACAAGAGAAAGGTTGTCCTCTTTGCACCAGATTGAAAGTCCACAATAAAAGCAAACCAGCACTTAATTAAAAAGAAATGGTAACAATCTTGTGTAAAATAACAAAAATAATAATGTTCTAAAGTTACAATCCCTCGAAGAGAGTAGAAGAGATGGGATGCCATGTTGGTGGATCCAGTGAAGGATTCAATAAGGGAGGTCATAGAAATCGTAGTAAACACCAACATACTCCCGGTGAGGAGGAATGTAGAGAGGTGTGCCTGGATCAGGTAGACTGATGCGCTTTCCTTCTTCCAAGTATAATATAAACGTACAAGAATTGAAGAAGAAAAAACAACCACACCATTAAACTTTCCTCTTATATATATATATAGTTTGCTTGGAAAAAACTTGTTTTGTGTCCAATATTTAAGTTTGTGAGCCTAAGAAAGAAACTGAATAACTTTAATTTTAACTTTACAATTTATTCTGTGTTCTGAAAAGAATAAAAGAAAATAATGTGCTGATTTACTTTTTCTCCCAATGGGGGAGATAGACATATATATATACCAATATTGTTCTTTGTTTTTGTTGTTGATTATTTGTTACTTTTCTTATATTCCTTTCTTTTTTCTTAATTTTGTTTGTTTGTTGCTTTTTGTTGTTTGCCTCAGGGCTGAGTAAAAAAAAAAGCTGTAACTAATAAGCTTATCTTATTACCCTGAATAAATAACGTTTTGCTTGTTCGTTCTAAATGTCCTCTCTTTCTCTCTCTCTCTCTCTCTGTCTGTCTGCCTGTCTGTCAGGCAACTGAACTAAAATGAATCATTTGAATGATTAAGCTATTCTGACTGAATCAGGTCAAAGGTAAAGGGGTTTGATAGGAATATAACTGATAACTGCAGAAAAAAGCTATATATCCCCCTCCCACACATACAATGTCATAGGAGGTTGAGGATGGGGAAATGGTGGTAAGTACAAGTACACAACAAATTGTCAACTTATATTATATTCAAGATCGTGTGGGGTGAATGAGGAATGATGCACCAAACTGAAAACAGTTAATAACAATGCAATCCAACAGCAGATGCTACATGTAACAGTTCACAAGAAATTGTAATGATTACTGAGAGTGGTATGGGTGGGGTTTCATATAATGTAGTGAATGTTTTGGGTTTTTTTACTTTCCACATGTCTGTTTGTCTGTCTGTCTCTCTCTCTCTCTGTGTTATTGTAATGTAAATTCACTATATCCACTGGGTGATGTTGATCGAAAACATGGGTCTTGGTCAGACTTTTTAAATGGTGCTAGTGCAACTGTGAAGGTTAGTCAGAATGATAGAATGGTCCCTTGGTGGATTATTGCAATAAGTGCTTGCTCTGTCAAAATGTGCTTTTTGTGTCCTTCTTTTGATGCTGACAAAGAATATGTATCCAATGGACTAGTGTCTGTGGCAAACAGTATTCGAGTTTTGTGTTCAACAACTACTAGTAGTAGTACTTGAGTCAGTGTGATGCTCCTTGGTGAAGGTTTGTTCAGGAGCTTTGCACTATCAAAATATGCCAGATTGCATTCTTAAGTGTAATACTGATACAAAAATATATATACATTGGTCACTGGGTTTACACTTACAGTCAATAGTTTTAAATTGTATATCAACCAAGTCTAATAGTACTGGTAAGACTCATTGTCTTAAGACAGTCAGAGGCTCCTTTGTGGAGGTTTATACTGGTCAACATATGCTTCATAATGAAGTTAATTGTACTCCTTAATTGATGCTGATCAAGAGTATATGTGGGTTTTGGGGTCTGCAATCAACGTTTTTTTAGTTATGGTAACTCGCTTTCATACAATCAGTCAGACAAACAGACGCTTTATAACTAACGCGTTGAATACAAATAAAATGTACTATTATTAAAGACACATTCTCCATTGAATAAGCTTTATTTTGGTACCAAATTTATGTTAATTGGTTGAAAAATAAGCAAGTTATGGCTTGTTGAAGTTCAGATTCATCCAAATCTTGATCAACTTTTTTTTATCCCATGTTAAAAAGACTAATTTCAAGAAGTCGTACTTACTTATTTGTTGACCAATTTGGTATCATTTTAAGGTCGTTTCATGGTCTTTCCAATAATATAGGTTTGACAAAAAATGCAAATTTTAATATATTTTTTTAACCTTGCTAATGAGTTAGTAATGTTGGTCTCTTGCGTATGTGTATTTGTCTCAGTGTATGTCTGAAGCTGTGTCTGTCCATTTCTTCTTCTTCTTCTCCTTAGGCAGCCAACTTCAACACGCTGAAGGTTCTGCTGCACTTTAGGGGGTAGTACGAAAAAAAGAAAAATAGCAAGAGATAGAGTACAAAGCGAAATAATAACATTATGGGGAAATAGAAAGAAAGAAATGAAATGATTGCAAGACAGTCAGGAAATAACTGAGTATTCACAGTTTACCATGTAGAGAGAATTAAGTTAAATATGTGAGGATTTGATTTAGGAAGGGGGGATGGGGGTTGGGTGTGATAGAGGGAAAGAGGGAAAGAGGAGATAAAGGTCATGCCCGACCGTTAAATGTACCCAGACTGGCCAGGGACACACGGGCCCCACATGATGCATGTAGAGTGTCATACACGACCGCTTAGTCCCCCCAGATCAACCGGGGAAACACGGGCCCCACATGATGCATGTAGAGTGTCATGCACGTATTTAGTCCCCCCAGATCAACCGGGGAAACACAGGCCCCACATGATGCATGCACAGCTGTATTTGTATTCAGGTGACAATACATGCATGCAAATAAAGGGGTGGGGGGGGCATCTGTTTTTGGTTATCTGTCTGTCTGCCTATGGTGTCACTATGTGAAAAGAACATACAGTGATAATGATATAATATCTGTGAATGCCAACATAACTACTTACAATATCTCTGTCTCAGTGTCTCTTTCAGTCTTTGCCTGAGCTGTGTTCTTTTTTGTCTGTTTGTGTGAAAAATCATCCATCCCGCGATCTTTACTAGTTTACCCGATCTAGTACTAAGTTATATACAAAACAATTGTATGCTAGTCTACAATAATAATAGGAAAATGCATCCTATGCATCAATGCAAACATAACCCACAGCATTTGTCTTTGATTCGGAGACAATGACGCCTTTTGAGTTTTGTCAGTTGTGATGATTGTGTAGACGACAACGTTGTCGGTTACAAGCGGACCATCTTGTATAACTGCGCAAAAACTAGGCCCAACTGATCCACAAAAGTTGCTTTCGTTTACATAATTTTAAACAACATTTAAAACAGTTTTCCTGAGTGTTTTTCTGTATTTTTCGTACAATTCAATTTCCATAAAATAACTACGACTTATTCAAGTTGGTGAACTATTTTTTTGTCTGCGTATGACGGAGTGTGTAGCAAATACGGCGAACTTCGTTCAAAACCAGAGGGTTCCAGTCTCCAGATGCGAAATCGCCGAATTGCCTAATTTGCCTTCAACCTCTCCGCAAAGCATACGCTCTATATTTTTGCATGTAACTTTTTGTTTTCTTTTTAAGTATCTGGACTTATTCTTTAAAAGGCAGATGATTTTGGCAAAGGTGCAGATGTACACCCCTCCTACATTTCTCAGGTTCTTTCCTTTTTTTCAGTCTTGCCTTTTTTACTGCAGAACGAGCACTTCAACCTCTATGTCTACCGCTTGCTAATATGTAACTTAACGTCACTTTGCACTTGTTGTTTATTTGTTTGTGCAGTACTTAGAACTAGAAGAATCAAAATGGAATGCATGGCTCTTGGAAATGTCCATCTTAGTCAGCCACACAGCCTCAGACAATAGGATGAAAGAGAGCGGGGGAAAAGCCTACCTATAAAATAAAATAAAAGAAGGGGGGGAAAAAAAAGGGGGGGGGGGGGGGGATAATAAAAAAAAGACAAGGATCGAGGAAAAAAAGGAGGAAAGGAAGAAAAAAAGAAAAAAAAGGGTTACACATGAAGGCGGAAGTGGTGGTGGGTTGCATGATGTGAGCAAGATGGCAGAGAGTGGATGAATGATTGGGTGTGGTGTGAGAGTTACATATTTGTTTTAATGTAAATTTGTTTCATATTTTTATTTGGAACATATTTTTATTTTGATATATATCTCATCTTATTTTACACGGTGGAAGACAAGTTTCCATGTGCGTTGTACAATGCCAATGAACAATAAAGAAACTAATGACTTACACTATTGATTTTTTTTTTCATTTGATCTTTCTTTTTCTTTGTCGATCCTCCAGTTTCCTGTCATAAGAGCACAGATGCGTCATGCTGCTAAGAAAAAATAGATAGGCCCAGCAAGTCTGTCTTTAGTCGGAGAAAATCTTTGTAACAGTTTCTAGAAGAAGAAAAAAGGCATAAGAATGAACCACGAAGGTAGAAAAATAGTAGATTACTGAAACTGAGTAAGGAAAGGGTAAAAGAGAATGACATATTCAAGAAAGTTACAAGCACGGAACTTCCACAATAATAATAATAATAATAAAAATAATAATACATTTATATACATGTAGCGCTTTACCTCAAATGAGCCAAAGCGCTCCACAAGGAGGGGGAACTAATAATTTGTACAAAAGGTCCCCCGGTAATATCTGGTACGACACAATTACATGATTGAAAGAAAAAAAACATGACACAGACACTCTAATAATCGATGGGTAAACTCACCTTCAAGTTGACAAAAGTTGACGATGCAAGGTCTGTTGTTGGCTGGAACTACCCGTGATGAAAATGGTCTTGTGAATTCAGGATGTTCTCAAAAATGGACATTTTGGTCACTCAAATTCACTTTAAATATTTTTTTTTTAAAATAAATAACTGCAGGATTTCACAAAGTCTCAGGAATTTTTTTAAATAAAGTGGTGGGTTGGGGAAACCCAAAACGCTAAACAACAACACAAATAAAAAACAAAACCGATGTTTCCGAACATTGTTTTTTATTACATCAATTTCTAGCTTTGTT